>JAILYF010000092.1:0-328757 GCA_025491095.1 Brachionus asplanchnoidis | reverse complement strand
TTACAATTGTTGGGCAAAGTCATTATTAGAGGTCGGATAAGTGATTAACAGTGGTTGGCAAAGTCATTACAATTGTTGGGCAAAGTCATTATTAGAGGTCGGATAAGTGATTAACAGTGGTTGGCAAAGTCACTACAATTGTTGGGCAAAGTCATTTTAAGAGGTCAAATAAGTGATAACAGTGGTTGGCAAAGTCATTACAAATGTTGGGCAAGTCATTTTTAGAGGTCGGAAAGGTGATTAACAATGGTTGGCAAGTCATTACAATTGTTGGGCAAAGTCATTATTAGAGGTCGGATAAGTGATTAACAGTGGGTTGGCAAAGTCATTACAATTGTTGGGCAAAGTCATATTAGAGGTCGGATAAGTGATTAACAGTGGTTGGCAAAGTCACTACAATTGTTGGGCAAAGTCATTTTAAGAGGTCAAATAAGTGATTAACATGGTTGGCAAAGTCATTACAAATGTTGGGCAAAGTCATTTTTAGAGGTCGGAAAGGGTTAACAATGGTTGGCAAAGTCATTACAATTGTTGGGCAAAGTCATTTTAGAGGTCGGATAAGTGATTTACAGTGGTTGGCAAAGTCATTACAATTGTTGGGCAAAGTCATTTTTAGAAGTCGGATAAGTGATTAACAGTGGTTGGCAAAGTCATTATAATTGTTGGGCAAAGTCATTTTTAGGGGTCGGATATGTGATTAACAGTGGTTGGCAAAGTCATTACAATTGTTAGGCAAAGTCATTTTTAGAGGTCGGATAAGTGATTAACAGTGGTTGGCAAAGTCATTACAATTGTTGGGCAAAGTCATTTTTAGAGGTCGGATAAGTATTTTACAGTGGTTGGAAAAGTCATTACAATTGTTGGGCAAAGTCATTTTTAGAGGACGGATAAGTGATTAACTGTGGTTGGCAAAGTCATTACAATTGTTGGGCAAAGTCATTTCAATTGTTAGGCAAAGTCATTTTTAGAGGTCGGATAAGTTATTAACAGTGGTTGGCAAAGTCATTACAATTGTTGGGCAAAGTCATTACATTGTTGGGCAAAGTCATTATTAGAGGTCGGATAAGTGATTAACAGTGGTTGGCAAAGTCACTACAATTGTTGGGCAAAGTCATTTTAAGAGGTCAAATAAGTGATTAACAGTGGTTGGCAAAGTCATTACAATTGTTGGGCAAAGTCATTTTTAGAGGTCGGATAAGTGATTAACAGTGGTTGGCAAAGTCTTTACAATTGTTGGGTAAAGTCAATTTTAGAGGTCGGATAAGTGGATTTACAGTGGTTGGCAAAGTCAATAACAATTGTTGCGCAAATGCATTTTAGAGGTCGGATAAGTGATTAACAGTGTTGTCAGAGTCTTTACAATTGTTGGGTAAAATCAATTTTATAGGTCGGATAAGTGATTAACTGTGGTTGGAAAAGTCATTACAATTGTTGGGCAAAGTCATTTTTAGAGATCGGATAAGTGATTAACAGTGGTTGGCAAAGTCATTACAATTGTTAGGCAAAGTCATTTTTAGAGGTCGGATAAGTGATTAACAGTGGTTGGCAAAGTCATTACAATTGTTGGGCAAAGTCATTTTTAGAGGTCGGATAAGTGATTAACAGTGGTTGGCAAAGTCATTACAATTGTTGGGCAAAGTCATTTTTAGAGGACGGATAAGTGATTAACTGTGGTTGGCAAAGTCATTACAATTGTTGGGCAAAAACATTACAATTGTTAGGCAAGTCATTTTTAGAGGTCGGATAAGTGATTAACAGTGGTTGGCAAGTCATTACGATTGTTGGGCAAAGTCATTACAATTGTTGGGCAAAGTCATTATTAGAGGTCGGATAAGTGATTAACAGTGGTTGGCAAAGTCACGACAATTGTTGGGCAAAGTCATTTTTAGAGGTCAAATAAGTGATTAACAGTGGTTGGCAAAGTCATTACAATTGTTGGGCAAAGTCATTTTTAGAGGTCGGAAAGGTGATAACAGTGGTTGGCAACGTCATTACAATTGTTGGGCAAAGTCATTTTAGAGGTCGGATAAGTGATTAACAGTGGTTGGCAAAGTCATTACAATTGTTGGGCCAAAGTCATTTTAGAGGTCGGATAAGTACTTTACAGTGGTTGGCAAAGTCATTACAATTGTTGGCAAAGTCATTTTTAGATGTTCGGATAAGTGATTAACTGTGGTTGGAAAAGTCATTACAATTGTTTGGGCAAAGTCATTTTTAGAGGACGGATAAGTGATTAACTGTGGTTGGCAAAGTCATTACAATTGTTGGGGCAAAGTCATTACAATTGTTAGGCAAAGTCATTTTTAGAGGTCGGATAAGTTATTAACAGTGGTTGGCCAAAGTCATTACAATTGTTGGGCAAAGTCATTACAATTGTTGGGCAAAGTCATTATTAGAGGTCGGATAAGTGATTAACAGTGGTTGGCAAAGTCACTACAATGTTGGGGCAAAGTCATTTTAAGAGGTCAAATAAGTGATTAACAGTGGTTGGCAAAGTCATACAATTGTTGGGCAAAGTCATTATTAGAGGTCGGATAAGTGATTAACAGTGGTTGGCAAAGTCATTACAATTGTTGGGCAAAGTCATTATTAGAGGTCGGATAGGTGATTAACAGTGGTTGGCAAAGTCCTACAATTGTTGGGCAAAGTCATTTTAAGAGGTCAAATAAGTGATTAACAGTGGTTGGCAAAGTCATTACAATTGTTGGGCAAAGTCATTTTTAGAGGTCGGAAAGGTGATTAACAGTGGTTGGCAAAGTCATTACAATTGTTGGGCAAAGTCATTTTTAGAGGTCGGATAGTGATTAAACAGTGGTTGGCAAAGTCATTACAATTGTTGGGCAAAGTCATTTTTAGAAGTCGGATAAGTGATTAACAGTGGTTGGCAAAGTCTATTAATTGTTGGGCAAAGTCATTTTTAGGGGTCGGATATGTGATTAACAGTGGTTGGCAAAGTCATTACAATTGTTAGGCAAAGTCATTTTTAGAGGTCGGATAAGTGATTAACAGTGGTTGGCAAAGTCATTACAATTGTTGGGCAAAGTCATTTTTAGAGGTCGGATAAGTATTTTACAGTGGTTGGAAAAGTCATTACAATTGTTGGGCAAAGTCATTTTTAGAGGACGGATAAGTGATTAACTGTGGTTGGCAAAGTCATTACAATTGTTGGGCAAAGTCATTACAATTGTTAGGCAAAGTCATTTTTAGAGGTCGGATAAGTTATTAACAGTGGTTGGCAAAGTCATTACAATTGTTGGGCAAAGTCATTACAATTGTTGGGCAAAGTCATTATTAGAGGTCGGATAAGTGATTAACAGTGGTTGGCAAAGTCACTACAATTGATGGGCAAAGTCATTTTAAGAGGTCAAATAAGTGATTAACAGTGGTTGGCAAAGTCATTACAATTGTTGGGCAAAGTCATTTTTAGAGGTCGGATAAGTGATTAACAGTGGTTGGCAAAGTCTTTACAATTGTTGGGTAAAGTCAATTTTAGAGGTCGGATAAGTGATTTACAGTGGTTGGCAAAGTCAATACAATTGTTGCGCAAATGCATTTTTAGAGGTCGGATAAGTGATTAACAGTGTTTGTCAGAGTCTTTACAATTGTTGGGTAAGTCAATTTATAGGTCGGATAAGTGATTTACAGTGGTTGGCAAAGTCACTACAATTGTTGGGCAAAGTCATTTAAGGGGTCAAATAAGTGATTAACAGTTGTTGGCAAAGTCATTACATTGTTGGGCAAAGTCATTTTAGAGGTCGGAAAGGTGATTAACAGTGGTTGGCAAAGTCATTACAATTGTTAGGCAAAGTCATTTTTAGAGGTCGGATAAGTGATTAACAGTGGTTGGCAAAGTCATTACAATTGTTGGGCAAAGTCATTTTTAGAGGTCGGATAAGTGATTAACAGTGGTTGGCAAAGTCATTACAATTGTTGGGCAAAGTCATTACAATTGTTGGGCAAAGTCATTATTAGAGGTCGGATAAGTGATTAACAGTGGTTGGCAAAGTCATTACAATTGTTGGGCAAAGTCATTATTAGAGGTCGGATAAGTGATTAACAGTGGTTGGCAAAGTCACTACAATTGTTGGGCAAAGTCATTTTAAGAGGTCAAATAAGTGATTAACAGTGGTTGGCAAAGTCATTACAAATGTTGGGCAAAGTCATTTTTAGAGGTCGGAAAGGTGATTAACAATGGTTGGCAAAGTCATTACAATTGTTGGGCAAAGTCATTATTAGAGGTCGGATAAGTGATTAACAGTGGTTGGCAAAGTCATTACAATTGTTGGGCAAAGTCATTATTAGAGGTCGGATAAGTGATTAACAGTGGTTGGCAAAGTCACTACAATTGTTGGGCAAAGTCATTTTAAGAGGTCAAATAAGTGATTAACAGTGGTTGGCAAAGTCATTACAAATGTTGGGCAAAGTCATTTTTAGAGGTCGGAAAGGTGATTAACAATGGTTGGCAAAGTCATTACAATTGTTGGGCAAAGTCATTTTAGAGGTCGGATAAGTGATTTACAGTGGTTGGCAAAGTCATTACAATTGTTGGGCAAAGTCATTTTTAGAAGTCGGATAAGTGATTAACAGTGGTTGGCAAAGTCATTATAATTGTTGGGCAAAGTCATTTTTAGGGTCGGATATGTGATTAACAGTGGTTGGCAAAGTCATTACAATTGTTAGGCAAAGTCATTTTTAGAGGTCGGATAAGTGATTAACAGTGGTTGGCAAAGTCATTACAATTGTTGGGCAAAGTCATTTTTAGAGGTCGGATAAGTATTTTACAGTGGTTGGAAAAGTCATTACAATTGTTGGGCAAAGTCATTTTTAGAGGACGGATAAGTGATTAACTGTGGTTGGCAAAGTCATTACAATTGTTGGGCAAAGTCATTTCAATTGTTAGGCAAAGTCATTTTTAGAGGTCGGATAAGTTATTAACAGTGGTTGGCAAAGTCATTACAATTGTTGGGCAAAGTCATTACAATTGTTGGGCAAAGTCATTATTAGAGGTCGGATAAGTGATTAACAGTGGTTGGCAAAGTCACTACAATTGTTGGGCAAAGTCATTTTAAGAGGTCAAATAAGTGATTAACAGTGGTTGGCAAAGTCATTACAATTGTTGGGCAAAGTCATTTTTAGAGGTCGGATAAGTGATTAACAGTGGTTGGCAAAGTCTTTACAATTGTTGGGTAAAGTCAATTTTAGAGGTCGGATAAGTGATTTACAGTGGTTGGCAAAGTCAATACAATTGTTGCGCAAATGCATTTTTAGAGGTCGGATAAGTGATTAACAGTGTTTGTCAGAGTCTTTACAATTGTTGGGTAAAGTCAATTTTATAGGTCGGATAAGTGATTAACTGTGGTTGGAAAAGTCATTACAATTGTTGGGCAAAGTCATTTTTAGAGATCGGATAAGTGATTAACAGTGGTTGGCAAAGTCATTACAATTGTTAGGCAAAGTCATTTTTAGAGGTCGGATAAGTGATTAACAGTGGTTGGCAAAGTCATTACAATTGTTGGACAAAGTCATTTTTAGAGGTCGGATAAGTGATTAACAGTGGTTGGCAAAGTCATTACAATTGTTGGGCAAAGTCATTTTTAGAGGACGGATAAGTGATTAACTGTGGTTGGCAAAGTCATTACAATTGTTGGGCAAAAACATTACAATTGTTAGGCAAAGTCATTTTTAGAGGTCGGATAAGTGATTAACAGTGGTTGGCAAATTCATTACGATTGTTGGGCAAAGTCATTACAATTGTTGGGCAAAGTCATTATTAGAGGTCGGATAAGTGATTAACAGTGGTTGGCAAAGTCACGACAATTGTTGGGCAAAGTCATTTTTAGAGGTCAAATAAGTGATTAACAGTGGTTGGCAAAGTCATTACAATTGTTGGGCAAGTCATTTTTAGAGGTCGGAAAGGTGATTAACAGTGGTTGGCAAAGTCATTACAATTGTTGGGCAAAGTCATTTTTAGAGGTCGGATAAGTGATTAACAGTGGTTGGCAAAGTCATTACAATTGTTGGGCAAAGTCATTTTTAGAGGTCGGATAAGTATTTTACAGTGGTTGGCAAAGTCATTACAATTGTTGGGCAAAGTCATTTTAGAGGTCGGATAAGTGATTAACTGTGGTTGGAAAAGTCATTACAATTGTTGGGCAAAGTCATTTTAGAGGACGGATAAGTGATTAACTGTGGTTGGCAAAGTCATTACAATTGTTGGGCAAAGTCATTACAATTGTTAGGCAAAGTCATTTTTAGAGGTCGGATAAGTTATTAACAGTGGTTGGCAAAGTCATTACAATTGTTGGGCAAAGTCATTACATTTGTTGGGCAAAGTCATTATTAGAGGTCGGATAAGTGATTAACAGTGGTTGGCAAAGTCACTACAATTGTTGGGCAAAGTCATTTTAAGAGGTCAAATAAGTGATTAACAGTGGTTGGCAAAGTCATTACAATTGTTGGGCAAAGTCATTTTTAGAGGTCGGATAAGTGATTAACAGTGGTTGGCAAAGTCTTTACAATTGTTGGGTAAAGTCAATTTTAGAGGTCGGATAAGTGATTTACAGTGGTTGGCAAAGTCAATACAATTGTTGCGCAAATGCATTTTTAGAGGTCGGATAAGTGATTAACAGTGTTTGTCAGAGTCTTTACAATTGTTGGGTAAAGTCAATTTTATAGGTCGGATAAGTGATTTACAGTGGTTGGCAAAGTCACTACAATTGTTGGGCAAAGTCATTTTAAGGGGTCAAATAAGTGATTAACAGTTGTTGGCAAAGTCATTACAATTGTTGGGCAAAGTAATTTTTAGAGGTCGGAAAGGTGATTAACAGTGGTTGGCAAAGTCATTACAATTGTTGGGCAAAGTCATTTTTAGAGGTCGGATAAGTATTTTACAGTGGTTGGCAAAGTCATTACAATTGTTGGGCAAAGTCATTTTTAGAGGTCGGATAAGTGATTAACTGTGGTTGGAAAAGTCATTACAATTGTTGGGCAAAGTCATTTTTAGAGGACGGATAAGTGATTAACTGTGGTTGGCAAAGTCATTACAATTGTTGGGCAAAGTCATTACAATTGTTAGGCAAAGTCATTTTTAGAGGTCGGATAAGTTATTAACAGTGGTTGGCAAAGTCATTACAATTGTTGGGCAAAGTCATTACATTTGTTGGGCAAAGTCATTATTAGAGGTCGGATAAGTGATTAACAGTGGTTGGCAAAGTCACTACAATTGTTGGGCAAAGTCATTTTAAGAGGTCAAATAAGTGATTAACAGTGGTTGGCAAAGTCATTACAATTGTTGGGCAAAGTCATTTTTAGAGGTCGGATAAGTGATTAACAGTGGTTGGCAAAGTCTTTACAATTGTTGGGTAAAGTCAATTTTAGAGGTCGGATAAGTGATTTACAGTGGTTGGCAAAGTCAATACAATTGTTGCGCAAATGCATTTTTAGAGGTCGGATAAGTGATTAACAGTGTTTGTCAGAGTCTTTACAATTGTTGGGTAAAGTCAATTTCATAGGTCGGATAAGTGATTTACAGTGGTTGGCAAAGTCACTACAATTGTTGGGCAAAGTCATTTTAAGGGGTCAAATAAGTGATTAACAGTTGTTGGCAAAGTCATTACAATTGTTGGGCAAAGTCATTTTTAGAGGTCGGAAAGGTGATTAACAGTGGTTGGCAAAGTCATTACAATTGTTAGGCAAAGTCATTTTTAGAGGTCGGATAAGTGATTAACAGTGGTTGGCAAAGTCATTACAATTGTTGGGCAAAGTCATTTTTAGAGGTCGGATAAGTGATTAACAGTGGTTGGCAAAGTCATTACAATTGTTGGGCAAAGTCATTACAATTGTTGGGCAAAGTCATTATTAGAGGTCGGATAAATGATTAACAGTGGTTGGCAAAGTCACTACAATTGTTGGGCAAAGTCATTTTTAGAGGTCGGAAAGGTGATTAACAGTGGTTGGCAAAGTCATTACAATTGTTAGACAAAGTCATTTTTAGAGGTCGGATAAGTGATTAACAGTGGTTGGCAAAGTCATTACAATTGTTGGGCAAAGTCATTTTTAGAGGTCGGATAAGTATTTTACAGTGGTTGGCAAAGTCATAACAATTGTTGGGCAAAGTCATTTTTAGAGGACGGATAAGTGATTAACTGTGGTTGGCAAAGTCATTACAATTGTTGGGCAAAAACATTACAATTGTTAGGCAAAGTCATTTTTAGAGGTCGGATAAGTGATTAACAGTGGTTGGCAAAGTCATTACAATTGTTGGGCAAAGTCATTACAATTGTTGGGCAAAGTCATTATTAGAGGTCGGATAAGTGATTAACAGTGGTTGGCAATGACACGACAATTGTTGGGCAAAGTCATTTTTAGAGGTCAAATAAGTGATTAACAGTGGTTGGCAAAGTCATTACAATTGTTGGGCAAAGTCATTTTTAGAGGTCGGAAACGTGATTAACAGTGGTTGGCAAGTCATTACAATTGTTGGGCAAAGTCATTTTAGAGGTCGGATAAGTGATTAACAGTGGTTGGCAAAGTCATTACAATTGTTGGGCAAAGTCATTTTTAGAGGTCGGATAAGTATTTTACAGTGGTTGGCAAAGTCATTACAATTGTTGGGCAAAGTCATTTTAGAGGTCGGATAAGTGATTAACTGTGGTTGGCAAAGTCATTACAATTGTTGGGTTAAAGTCATTTTTAGAGGTCGGATAAGTGATTAACAGTGGTTGGCAAAGTAATTACAATTGTTGGGCAAAGTGATTACAATTGTTGGGCAAAGTCATTATTAGAGGTCGGATAAGTGATTAACAGTGGTTGGTAAAGTCACTACAATTGTTGGGCAAAGTCATTTTAAGAGGTCAAATAAGTGATTAACAGTGGTTGGCAAAGTCATTACAATTGTTGGGCAAAGTCATTACAATTGTTGGGCAAAGTCATTTTTAGAGGACGGATAAGTGATTAACTGTGGTTGGCAAAGTCATTACAATTGTTGGGCAAAGTCATTACAATTGTTAGGCAAAGTCATTTTTAGAGGTCGGATAAGTGATTAACAGTGGTTGGCAAAGTCATTACAATTGTTGGGCAAAGTCATTACAATTGTTGGGCAAAGTCATTATTAGAGGTCGGATAAGTGATTAACAGTGGTTGGCAAAGTCACGACAATTGTTGGGCAAAGTCATTTTTAGAGGTCAAATAAGTGATTAACAGTGGTTGGCAAAGTCATTACAATTGTTGGGCAAAGTCATTTTTAGAGGTCGGAAAGGTGATTAACAGTGGTTGGCAAAGTCATTACAATTGTTGGGCAAAGTCATTTTAGAGGTCGGATAAGTGATTAACAGTGGTTGGCAAAGTCATTACAATTATTGGGAAAAGTCATTTTTAGAGGTCGGATAAGTATTTACAGTGGTTGGCAAAGTCATTACAATTGTTGGGCAAAGTCATTTTTAGAGGTCGGATAAGTGATTAACTGTGGTTGGCAAAGTCATTACAATTGTTGGGCAAAGTCATTTTTAGAGGTCGGATAAGTTATTAACAGTGGTTGGCAAAGTCATTACAATTGTTGGGCAAAGTGATTACAATTGTTGGGCAAAGTCATTATTAGAGGTCGGATAAGTGATTAACAGTGGTTGGTAAAGTCACTACAATTGTTGGGCAAAGTCATTTTAAGAGGTCAAATAAGTGATTAACAGTGGTTGGCAAAGTCATTACAATTGTTGGGCAAAGTCATTTTTAGAGGTCGGATAAGTGATTAACAGTGGTTGGCAAAGTCTTTACAATTGTTGGGTAAAGTCAATTTTAGAGGTCGGATAAGTGATTTACAGTGGTTGGCAAAGTCAATACAATTGTTGCGCAAATGCATTTTTAGAGGTCGGATAAGTGATTAACAGTGTTTGTCAGAGTCTTTACAATTGTTGGGTAAAGTCAATTTTATAGGTCGGATAAGTGATTTACAGTGGTTGGCAAAGTCACTACAATTGTTGGGCAAAGTCATTTTAAGGGGTCAAATAAGTGATTAACAGTTGTTGGCAAAGTCATTACAATTGTTGGGCAAAGTCATTTTTAGAGGTCGGAAAGGTGATTAACAGTGGTTGGCAAAGTCATTACAATTGTTAGGCAAAGTCATTTTTAGAGGTCGGATAAGTGATTAACAGTGGTTGGCAAAGTCATTACAATTGTTGGGCAAAGTCATTTTAGAGGTCGGATAAGTGATTAACAGTGGTTGGCAAAGTCATTACAATTGTTGGGGAAAGTCATTACAATTGTTGGGCAAAGTCATTATTAGAGGTCGGATAAGTGATTAACAGTGGTTGGCAAAGTCATTACAATTGTTGGGCAAAGTCATTATTAGAGGTCGGATAAGTGATTAACAGTGGTTGGCAAAGTCATTACAATTGTTGGGCAAAGTCATTATTAGAGGTCGGATAAGTAATTAACAGTGGTTGGCAAAGTCACTACAATTGTTGGGCAAAGTCATTTTAAGAGGTCAAATAAGTGATTAACAGTGGTTGGCAAAGTCATTACAATTGTTGGGCAAAGTCATTTTTAGAGGTCAGAAAGGTGATTAACAATGGTTGGCAAAGTCATTACAATTGTTGGGCAAAGTCATTTTTAGAGGTCGGATAAGTGATTAACAGTGGTTGGCAAAGTCATTACAATTGTTGGGCAAAGTCATTTTTAGAAGTCGGATAAGTGATTAACAGTGGTTGGCAAAGTCATTATAATTGTTGGGCAAAGTCATTTTAGGGGTCGGATATGTGATTAACAGTGGTTGGCAAAGTCATTACAATTGTAAGGCAAAGTCATTTTTAGAGGTCGGATAAGTGATTAACAGTGGTTGGCAAAGTCATTACAATTGTTGGGCAAAGTCATTTTTAGAGGTCGGATAAGTATTTTACAGTGGTTGGAAAAGTCATTACAATTGTTGGGCAAAGTCATTTTTAGAGGACGGATAAGTGATTAACTGTGGTTGGCAAAGTCATTACAATTTTTGGGCAAAGTCATTACAATTGTTAGGCAAAGTCATTTTTAGAGGTCGGATAAGTTATTAACAGTGGTTGGCAAAGTCATTACAATTGTTGGGCAAAGTCATTACAATTGTTGGGCAAAGTCATTATTAGAGGTCGGATAAGTGATTAACAGTGGTTGGCAAAGTCACTACAATTGTTGGGCAAAGTCATTTTAAGAGGTCAAATAAGTGATTAACAGTGGTTGGCAAAGTCATTTCAATTGTTGGGCAAAGTCATTTTTAGAGGTCGGAAAGGTGATTAACAATGGTTGGCAAAGTCATTACAATTGTTGGGCAAAGTCATTTTTAGAGGTCGGATAAGTGATTAACAGTGGTTGGCAAAGTCATTACAATTGTTGGGCAAAGTCATTTTTAGAAGTCGGATAAGTGATTAACAGTGGTTGGCAAAGTCATTATAATTTTTGGCAAAGCCATTTTTAGGGGTCGGATATGTGATTAACAGTGGTTGGCAAAGTCATTACAATTGTTAGGCAAAGTCATTTTTAGAGGTCGGATAAGTGATTAACAGTGGTTGGCAAAGTCATTACAATTGTTGGGCAAAGTCATTTTTTAGAGGTCGGATAAGTATTTTACAGTGGTTGGAAAAGTCATTACAATTGTTGGGCAAAGTCATTTTTAGAGGACGGATAAGTGATTAACTGTGGTTGGCAAAGTCATTACAATTGTTGGTCAGAGTCATTACAATTGTTAGGCAAAGTCATTTTTAGAGGTCGGATAAGTTATTAACAGTGGTTGGCAAAGTCATTACAATTGTTTGGCAAAGTCATTACAATTGTTGGGCAAAGTCATTATTAGAGGTCGGATAAGTGATTAACAGTGGTTGGCAAAGTCACTACAATTGTTCGGCAAAGTCATTTTAAGAGGTCAAATAAGTGATTAACAGTGGTTGGCAAAGTCATTACAATTGTTGGGCGAAGTCATTTTTAGAGGTCGGATAAGTGATTAACAGTGGTTGGCAAAGTCTTTACAATTGTTGGGTAAAGTCAATTTTAGAGGTCGGATAAGTGATTTACAGTGGTTGGCAAAGTCAATACAATTGTTGCGCAAATGCATTTTTAGAGGTCGGATAAGTGATTAACAGTGTTTGTCAGAGTCTTTACAATTGTTGGGTAAAGTCAATTTTATAGGTCGGATAAGTGATTTACAGTGGTTGGCAAAGTCACTACAATTGTTGGGCAAAGTCATTTTAAGGGGTCAAATAAGTGATTAACAGTTGTTGGCAAAGTCATTACAATTGTTGGGCAAAGTCATTTTTAGAGGTCGGAAAGGTGATTAACAGTGGTTGGCAAAGTCATTACAATTGTTAGGCAAAGTCATTTTTAGAGGTCGGATAAGTGATTAACAGTGGTTGGCAAAGTCATTACAATTGTTGGGCAAAGTCATTTTTAGAGGTCGGATAAGTGATTAACAGTGGTTGGCAAAGTCATTACAATTGTTGGGCAAAGTCATTACAATTGTTGGGCAAAGTCATTATTAGAGGTCGGATAAATGATTAACAGTGGTTGGCAAAGTCACTACAATTGTTGGGCAAAGTCATTTTAGAGGTCGGAAAGGTGATTAACAGTGGTTGGCAAAGTCATTACAATTGTTAGGCAAAGTCATTTTTAGAGGTCGGATAAGTGATTAACAGTGGTTGGCAAAGTCACTACAATTGTTCGGCAAAGTCATTTTAAGAGGTCAAATAAGTGATTAACAGTGGTTGGCAAAGACATTACAATTGTTGGGCGAAGTCATTTTTAGAGGTCGGATAAGTGATTAACAGTGGTTGGCAAAGTCTTTACAATTGTTGGGTAAAGTCAATTTTAGAGGTCGGATAAGTGATTTACAGTGGTTGGCAAAGTCAATACAATTGTTGCGCAAATGCATTTTTAGAGGTCGGATAAGTGATTAACAGTGTTTGTCAGAGTCTTTACAATTGTTGGGTAAAGTCAATTTTATAGGTCGGATAAGTGATTTACAGTGGTTGGCAAAGTCACTACAATTGTTGGGCAAAGTCATTTTAAGGGGTCAAATAAGTGATTAACAGTTGTTGGCAAAGTCATTACAATTGTTGGGCAAAGTCATTTTTAGAGGTCGGAAAGGTGATTAACAGTGGTTGGCAAAGTCATTACAATTGTTAGGCAAAGTCATTTTTAGAGGTCGGATAAGTGATTAACAGTGGTTGGCAAAGTCATTACAATTGTTGGGCAAAGTCATTTTTAGAGGTCGGATAAGTGATTAACAGTGGTTGGCAAAGTCATTACAATTGTTGGGCAAAGTCATTACAATTGTTGGGCAAAGTCATTATTAGAGGTCGGATAAATGATTAACAGTGGTTGGCAAAGTCACTACAATTGTTGGGCAAAGTCATTTTTAGAGGTCGGAAAGGTGATTAACAGTGGTTGGCAAAGTCATTACAATTGTTAGGCAAAGTCCATTTTTAGAGGTCGGATAAGTGATTAACAGTGGTTGGCAAAGTCATTACAATTGTTGGGCAAAGTCATTTTTAGATGTCGGATAAGTGATTAACAGTGGTTGGCAAAGTTATTACAATTGTTGGGCAAAGTCATTTTTAGAGGTCGGATAAGTGATTAACTGTGGTTGGCAAAGTCATTACAATTGTTGGGCAAAGTCATTTTAAGAGGTCGGATAAGTGATTAACAGTGGTTGGCAAAGTCATTACAATTGTTGGGCAAAGTCATTACAATTGTTGGGCAAAGTCATTATTAGAGGTCGGATAAATGATTAACAGTGGTTTGCAAAGTCACGACAATTGTTGGGCAAAGTCATTTTTAGAGGTCGGAAAGGTGATTAACAGTGGTTGGCAAAGTCATTACAATTGTTAGGCAAAGTCATTTTTAGAGGTCGGATAAATGATTAACAGTGGTTGGCAAAGTCACTACAATTGTTGGGCAAAGTCATTTTTAGAGGTCGGAAAGGTGATTAACAGTGGTTGGCAAAGTCATTACAATTGTTAGGCAAAGTCATTTTTAGAGGTCGGATAAGTGATTAACAGTGGTTGGCAAAGTCATTACAATTGTTGGGCAAAGTCATTTTTAGATGTCGGATAAGTGATTAACAGTGGTTGGCAAAGTTATTACAATTGTTGGGCAAAGTCATTTTTAGAGGTCGGATAAGTGATTAACTGTGGTTGGCAAAGTCATTACAATTGTTAGGCAAAGTCATTTTTAGAGGTCGGATAAGTGATTAACAGTGGTTGGCAAAGTCATTACAATTGTTGGGCAAAGTCATTACAATTGTTGGGCAAAGTCATTATTAGAGGTCGGATAAGTGATTAACCGTGGTTGGCAAAGTCACGACAATTGTTGGGCAAAGTCATTTTTAGAGGTCAAATAAGTGATTAACAGTGGTTGGCAAAGTCATTACAATTGTTGGGCAAAGTCATTTTTAGAGGTCGGAAAGCTGATTAACAGTGGTTGGCAAAGTCATTACAATTGTTGGGCAAATTCATTTTTAGAGGTCGGATAAGTGATTTACAGTGGTTGGCAAAGTCATTACAATTGTTGGGCAAAGTCATTTTTAGAGGTCGGATAAGTATTTTACAGTGGTTGGCAAAGTCATTACAATTGTTGGGCAAAGTCATTTTTAGAGGTCGGATAAGTGATTAACTGTGGTTGGCAAAGTCATTACAATTGTTGGGTAAAAGTCATTTTTAGAGGTCGGATAAGTGATTAACAGTGGTTGGCAAAGTAATTACAATTGTTGGGCAAAGTGATTACAATTGTTGGGCAAAGTCATTATTTGAGGTCGGATAAGTGATTAACAGTGGTTGGTAAAGTCACTACAATTGTTGGGCAAAGTCATTTTAAGAGGTCAAATAAGTGATTAACAGTGGTTGGCAAAATCATTACAATTGTTGGGCAAAGTCATTTTTAGAGGTCGGATAAGTATTTTACAGTGGTTGGCAAAGTCATTACAATTGTTGGGCAAAGTCATTTTTAGAGGTCGGATAAGTGATTAACTGTGGTTGGCAAAGTCATTACAATTGTTGGGCAAAGTCATTTTTAGAGGTCGGATAAGTGATTAACTGTGGTTGGCAAAGTCATTACAATTGTTGGGTAAAAGTCATTTTTAGAGGTCGGATAAGTGATTAACAGTAGTTGGCAAAGTCATTACAATTGTTGGGCAAAGTGATTACAATTGTTGGGAAAAGTCATTATTAGAGGTCGGATTAGTGATTAACAGTGGTTGGTAAAGTCACTACAATTGTTGGTCAAAGTCATTTTAAGAGGTCAAATAAGTGATTAACAGTGGTTGGCAAAGTCATTACAATTGTTGGGCAAAGTCATTATAATTGTTGGGCAAAGTCATTTTTAGAGGTCGGATAAGTATTTTACAGTGGTTGGCAAAGTCATTACAATTGTTGGGCAAAGTCATTTTTAGAGGTCGGATAAGTGATTAACTGTGGTTGGCAAAGTCATTACAATTGTTGGGCAAAGTCATTTTTAGAGGTCGGATAAGTGATTAACTGTGGTTGGCAAAGTCATTACAATTGTTGGGCAAAGTCATTTTTAGAGGTCGGATAAGTGATTAACAGTGGTTGGCAAAGTCATTACAATTGTTGGGCAAAGTCATTACAATTGTTGGGCAAAGTCATTATTAGAGGTCGGATAAGTGATTAACAGTGGTTGGCAAAGTCACTACAATTGTTGGGCAAAGTCATTTTAAGAGGTCAAATAAGTGATTAACAGTGGTTGGCAAAGTCATTACAATTGTTGGGCAAAGTCATTTTTAGAGGTCGGAAAGGTGATTAACAGTGGTTGGCAAAGTCATTACAATTGTTAGGCAAAGTCATTTTTAGAGGTCGGATAAGTGATTAACAGTGGTTGGCAAAGTCATTACAATTGATGGGCAAAGTCATTTTTAGAGGTCGATAAGTATTTTACAGTGGTTGGCAAAGTCATTACAATTGTTGGGCAAAGTCATTTTTAGAGGTCGGATAAGTATTTTACAGTGGTTGGCAAAGTCATTACAATTGTTGGGCAAAGTCATTACAATTGTTGGGAAAAGTCATTCTAAGAGGTAGGATAAGTGATTAACAGTCGTTGGCAAAGTCATTACAATTGTTGGGCAAAGTCATTATTAGAGGTCGGATAAGTGATTAACAGTGGTTGGTAAAGTCACTACAATTGTTGGGCAAAGTCATTTTAAGAGGTCAAATAAGTGATTAACAGTGGTTGGCAAAGTCATTACAATTGTTGGGCAAAGTCATTACAATTGTTGGGCAAAGTCATTACAATTGTTGGGCAAAGTCATTTTTAGAGGTCGGATAAGTATTTTACAGTGGTTGGCAAAGTCATTACAATTGTTGGGCAAAGTCATTTTTAGAGGTCGGATAAGTGATTAACTGTGGTTGGCAAATTCATTACAATTGTTGGGCAAAGTCATTTTAGAGGTCGGATAAGTGATTAACAGTGGTTGGCAAAGTCATTACAATTGTTGGGCAAAGTCATTACAATTGTTGAGCAAAGTCATTATTAGAGGTCGGATAAGTGATTAACAGTGGTTGGCAAAGTCACTACAATTGTTGGGCAAAGTCATTTTAAGAGGTCAAATAAGTGATTAACAGTGGTTGGCAAAGTCATTACAATTGTTGGGCAAAGTCATTTTTAGAGGTCGGAAAGGTGATTAACAGTGGTTGGCAAAGTCATTACAATTGTTAGGCAAAGTCATTTTTAGAGGTCGGATAAGTGATTAACAGTGGTTGGCAAAGTCATTACAATTGATGGGCAAAGTCATTTTTAGAGGTCGATAAGTATTTTACAGTGGTTGGCAAAGTCATTACAATTGTTGGGCAAAGTCATTTTTAGAGGTCGGATAAGTATTTTACAGTGGTTGGCAAAGTCATTACAATTGTTGGGCAAAGTCATTACAATTGTTGGGAAAAGTCATTCTAAGAGGTAGGATAAGTGATTAACAGTCGTTGGCAAAGTCATTACAATTGTTGGGCAAAGTCATTATTAGAGGTCGGATAAGTGATTAACAGTGGTTGGTAAAGTCACTACAATTGTTGGGCAAAGTCATTTTAAGAGGTCAAATAAGTGATTAACAGTGGTTGGCAAAGTCATTACAATTGTTGGGCAAAGTCATTACAATTGTTGGGCAAAGTCATTACAATTGTTGGGCAAAGTCATTTTTAGAGGTCGGATAAGTATTTTACAGTGGTTGGCAAAGTCATTACAATTGTTGGGCAAAGTCATTTTTAGAGGTCGGATAAGTGATTAACTGTGGTTGGCAAATTCATTACAATTGTTGGGCAAAGTCATTTTTAGAGGTCGGATAAGTGATTAACAGTGGTTGGCAAAGTCATTACAATTGTTGGGCAAAGTCATTACAATTGTTGAGCAAAGTCATTATTAGAGGTCGGATAAGTGATTAACAGTGGTTGGCAAAGTCATTACAATTGTTAGGCAAAGTCATTTTTAGAGGTCGGATAAGTGATTAACAGTGGTTGGCAAAGTCATTACAATTGTTGGGCAAAGTCATTTTTAGAGGTCGATAAGTATTTTACAGTGGTTGGCAAAGTCATTACAATTGTTGGGCAAAGTCATTTTTAGAGGTCGGATAAGTATTTTACAGTGGTTGGCAAAGTCATTACAATTGTTGGGCAAAGTCATTTTTAGAGGTCGGATAAGTGATTAACAGTGGTTGGCAAAGTCATTACAATTGATGGGCAAAGTCATTTTTAGAGGTCGATAAGTATTTTACAGTGGTTGGCAAAGTCATTACAATTGTTGGGCAAAGTCATTTTTAGAGGTCGGATAAGTATTTTACAGTGGTTGGCAAAGTCATTACAATTGTTGGGCAAAGTCATTACAATTGTTGGGAAAAGTCATTCTAAGAGGTAGGATAAGTGATTAACAGTCGTTGGCAAAGTCATTACAATTGTTGGGCAAAGTCATTATTAGAGGTCGGATAAGTGATTAACAGTGGTTGGTAAAGTCACTACAATTGTTGGGCAAAGTCATTTTAAGAGGTCAAATAAGTGATTAACAGTGGTTGGCAAAGTCATTACAATTGTTGGGCAAAGTCATTACAATTGTTGGGCAAAGTCATTACAATTGTTGGGCAAAGTCATTTTTAGAGGTCGGATAAGTATTTTACAGTGGTTGGCAAAGTCATTACAATTGTTGGGCAAAGTCATTTTTAGAGGTCGGATAAGTGATTAACTGTGGTTGGCAAATTCATTACAATTGTTGGGCAAAGTCATTTTTAGAGGTCGGATAAGTGATTAACAGTGGTTGGCAAAGTCATTACAATTGTTGGGCAAAGTCATTACAATTGTTGAGCAAAGTCATTATTAGAGGTCGGATAAGTGATTAACAGTGGTTGGCAAAGTCATTACAATTGTTAGGCAAAGTCATTTTTAGAGGTCGGATAAGTGATTAACAGTGGTTGGCAAAGTCATTACAATTGTTGGGCAAAGTCACTACAATTGTTGGGCAAAGTCATTTTAAGAGGTCAAATAAGTGATTAACAGTGGTTGGCAAAGTCATTACAATTGTTGGGCAAAGTCATTTTTAGAGGTCGGAAAGGTGATTAACAGTGGTTGGCAAAGTCATTACAATTGTTGGGCAAAGTCATTCTAAGAGGTAGGATAAGTGATTAACAGTCGTTGGCAAAGTCATTACAATTGTTGGGCAAAGTCATTATTAGAGGTCGGATAAGTGATTAACAGTGGTTGGTAAAGTCACTACAATTGTTGGGCAAAGTCATTTTAAGAGGTCAAATAAGTGATTAACAGTGGTTGGCAAAGTCATTACAATTGTTGGGCAAAGTCATTACAATTGTTGGGCAAAGTCATTAAAATTGTTGGGCAAAGTCATTTTTAGAGGTCGGATAAGTATTTTACAGTGGTTGGCAAAGTCATTACAATTGTTGGGCAAAGTCATTTTTAGAGGTCGGATAAGTGATTAACTGTGATTGGCAAAGTCATTACAATTGTTGGGCAAAGTCATTTTTAGAGGTCGGATAAGTGATTAACAGTGGTTGGCAAAGTCATAACAATTGTTGGGCAAAGTCATTACAATTGTTGGGCAAAGTCATTATTAGAGGTCTGATAAGTGATTAACAGTGGTTGGCAAAGTCATTACAATTGTTGGGCAAAGTCATTTTTAGAGGTCGATAAGTATTTTACAGTGTTTGGCAAAGTCATTACAATTGTTGGGCAAAGTCATTTTTAGAGGTCGGATAAGTATTTTACAGTGGTTGGCAAAGTCATTACAGTTGTTGGGCAAAGTCATTACAATTGTTGGGAAAAGTCATTCTAAGAGGTAGGATAAGTGATTAACAGTCGTTGGCAAAGTCATTACAATTGTTGGGCAAAGTCATTATTAGAGGTCGGATAAGTGATTAACAGTGGTTGGTAAAGTCACTACAATTGTTGGGCAAAGTCATTTTAAGAGGTCAAATAAGTGATTAACAGTGGTTGGCAAAGTCATTACAATTGTTGGGCAAAGTCATTACAATTGTTGGGCAAAGTCATTACAATTGTTGGGCAAAGTCATTTTTAGAGGTCGGATAAGTATTTTACAGTGGTTGGCAAAGTCATTACAATTGTTGGGCAAAGTCATTTTTAGAGGTCGGATAAGTGATTAACTGTGGTTGGCAAAGTCATTACAATTGTTGGGCAAAGTCATTTTTAGAGGTCGGATAAGTGATTAACAGTGGTTGGCAAAGTCATTTCAATTGTTGGGCAAAGTCATTACAATTGTTGGGCAAAGTCATTATTAGAGGTCGGATAAGTGATTAACAGTGGTTGGCAAAGTCACTACAATTGTTGGGCAAAGTCATTTTAAGAGGTCAAATAAGTGATTAACAGTGGTTGGCAAAGTCATTACAATTGTTGGGCAAAGTCATTTTTAGAGGTCGGAAAGGTGATTAACAGTGGTTGGCAAAGTCATTACAATAATTAGGCAAAGTCATTTTGAGAGGTCGGATAAGTGATTAACAGTGGTTGGCAAAGTCATTACAATTGTTGGGCAAAGTCATTTTTAGAGGTCGATAAGTATTTTACAGTGGTTGGCAAAGTCATTACAATTGTTGGGCATAGTCATTTTTAGAGGTCGGATAAGTATTTTACAGTGGTTGGCAAAGTCATTACAATTGTTGGGCAAAGTCATTACAATTGTTGGGAAAAGTCATTCTAAGAGGTAGGATAAGTGATTAACAGTCGTTGGCAAAGTCATTACAATTGTTGGGCAAAGTCATTATTAGGGGTCGGATAAGTGATTAACAGTGGTTGGTAAAGTCACTACAATTGTTGGGCAAAGTCATTTTAAGAGGTCGGATAAGTATTTTACATTGGTTGGCAAAGTCATTACAATTGTTGGGCAAAGTCATTTTTAGAGGTCGGATAAGTGATTAACTGTGGTTGGCAAAGTCATTACAATTGTTGGGCAAAGTCATTTTTAGAGGTCGGATAAGTGATTAACTGTGGTTGGCAAAGTCATTACAATTGTTGGGCATAGTCATTTTTAGAGGTCGGATAAGTATTTTACAGTGGTTGGCAAAGTCATTACAATTGTTGGGCAAAGTCATTACAATTGTTGGGAAAAGTCATTCTAAGAGGTAGGATAAGTGATTAACAGTCGTTGGCAAAGTCATTACAATTGTTGGGCAAAGTCATTATTAGGGGTCGGATAAGTGATTAACAGTGGTTGGTAAAGTCACTACAATTGTTGGCCAAAGTCATTTTAAGAGGTCGGATAAGTATTTTACATTGGTTGGCAAAGTCATTACAATTGTTGGGCAAAGTCATTTTTAGAGGTCGGATAAGTGATTAACTGTGGTTGGCAAAGTCATTACAATTGTTGGGCAAAGTCATTTTTAGAGGTCGGATATGTGATTAACAGTGGTTGGCAAAGTCATTTCAATTGTTGGGCAAAGTCATTACAATTGTTGGGCAAAGTTATTATTAGAGGTCGGATAAGTGATTAACAGTGGTTGGCAAAGTTACTACAATTGTTGGGCAAAGTCATTTTAAGAGGTCAAATAAGTGATTAACAGTGGTTGGCAAAGTCATTACAATTGTTGGGCAAAGTCATTACAATTGTTGGGCAAAGTCATTATTAGAGGTCTGATAAGTGATTAACAGTGGTTGGCAAAGTCATTACAATTGTTGGGCAAAGTCATTTTTAGAGGTCGATAAGTATTTTACAGTGTTTGGCAAAGTCATTACAATTGTTGGGCAAAGTCATTTTTAGAGGTCGGATAAGTATTTTACAGTGGTTGGCAAAGTCATTACAATTGTTGGGCAAAGTCATTACAATTGTTGGGAAAAGTAATTCTAAGAGGTAGGATAAGTGATTAACAGTCGTTGGCAAAGTCATTTCAATTGTTGGGCAAAGTCATTATTAGAGGTCGGATAAGTGATTAACAGTGGTTGGTAAAGTCACTACAATTGTTGGGCAAAGTCATTTTAAGAGGTCAAATAAGTGATTAACAGTGGTTGGCAAAGTCATTACAATTGTTGGGCAAAGTCATTACAATTGTTGGGCAAAGTCATTTTTAGAGGTCGGATAAGTATTTTACAGTGGTTGGCAAAGTCATTACAATTGTTGGGCAAAGTCATTTTTAGAGGTCGGATAAGTGATTAACTGTGGTTGGCAAAGTCATTACAATTGTTGGGCAAAGTCATTTTTAGAGGTCGGATAAGTGATTAACAGTGGTTGGCAAAGTCATTTCAATTGTTGGGCAAAGTCATTACAATTGTTGGGCAAAGTCATTATTAGAGGTCGGATAAGTGATTAACAGTGGTTGGCAAAGTCACTACAATTGTTGGGCAAAGTCATTTTAAGAGGTCAAATAAGTGATTAACAGTGGTTGGCAAAGTCATTACAATTGTTGGGCAAAGTCATTTTTAGAGGTCGGAAAGGTGATTAACAGTGGTTGGCAAAGTCATTACAATAATTAGGCAAAGTCATTTTTAGAGGTCGGATAAGTGATTAACAGTGGTTGGCAAAGTCATTACAATTGTTGGGCAAAGTCATTTTAGAGGTCGATAAGTATTTTACAGTGGTTGGCAAAGTCATTACAATTGTTGGGCATAGTCATTTTTAGAGGTCGGATAAGTATTTTACAGTGGTTGGCAAAGTCATTACAATTGTTGGGCAAAGTCATTACAATTGTTGGGAAAAGTCATTCTAAGAGGTAGGATAAGTGATTAACAGTCGTTGGCAAAGTCATTACAATTGTTGGGCAAAGTCATTTTTAGAGGTCGTATAAGTGATTAACAGTGGTTTGCAAAGTCATTACTATTGTTTAGCAAAGTCATTACAATTGTTGCGCAAAGTCATTTTTAGAGGTCGGATAAGTGATTAACAGTGGTTGGAAAAGTCATTACAATTGTTGGGCAAAGTCATTACAATTGTTGAGCAAAGTCATTTTTAGAGGTCGGATAAGTATTTTACAGTGGTTGGCAAAAGCATTACAATTGATGGGCAAAGTCATTTTTAGAGGTTGTATAAGTGATTAACAGTGGTTGGCAAAGTCATTACAATTGTTTGGCAAAGTCATTTTTAGAGGTCGGATAAGTGATTAACAGTGGTTGACAAAGTCATTACAATTGTTGGGCGAAGTCATTACAATTGTTGCGCAAAGTCATTTTTAGAGGTCGGATAAGTGGTTAACAGTGGTTGGCAAAGTGATTACAATTGTTGGGAAAAGTCATTACAATTGTCGCGCAAAGTCATTTTTAGAGGTCGGATAAGTGATTAACAGTAGTTGGCAAAGTCATTACAATTGTTGCGCAAAGTCATTACAATTGATAGGCAAAGTCATTTTTAGAGGTCGGATAAGTATTTTACAGTGGTTGGCAAAAGCATTACAATTGTTGGGTAAAGTCATTTTTTGAGGTCGTATAAGTGATTAACAGTGGTTGGCAAAGTCATTACAATTGTTGGGCGAAGTCATTACAATTGTTGGGTAAAGTCAATTTTAGAGGTCGGATTAGTGATTTTCAGTGGTTGGCAAAGTCATTACAATTGTTGCGCAAATGCATTTTTAGAGGTCGGATAAGTGATTAACAGTGTTTGTCAGAGTCATTACAATTGTTGGGCAAAAACATTATTAGAGGTCGGATAAGTGATTAACAGTGGTTGGCAAAGTCTTTACAATTGTTGGGTAAAGTCAATTTTAGAGGTCGGATAAGTGATTTACAGTGGTTTGCATAGTCACTACAATTGTTGGGCAAAGTCATTTTAAGTGGTCGGATAAGTGACTAACAGTGGTTGGCAAATTCATTACAATTCTCTGGCAAAGTCATTACAATTGTTGCGCAAAGTCATTTTTAGAGGTCGGATAAGTGATTAAATGTGGTTGGTAAAGTCATTACAATTAATGGGCAAAGTCATTACAATTGTTTGGCAAAGTCATTTTTAGAGGTCGGATAAGTATTTTACAGTGGTTGGCAAAAGCATTACAATTGTTTGGCAAAGTCATTACAATTGTTGGGAAAAGTCATTTTTAGAGGTAGGATAAGTGATTAACAGTGGTTGGCATAGTCATTACAATTGTTGGGCAAAGTCATTACAATTGTTGCGCAAAGTCATTTTTAGAGGTCGGATAAGTGATTAACAGTGGTTGGCAAAGTCATTACAATTGTTTGGCAAAGTCATTACAATTGTTGCGCAAAGTCATTTTTAGAAGTCGGATAAGTGATTAACAGTGGTTGGCAAAGTCATTACAATTGTTTGGCAAAGTCATTACAATTGTTGGGAAAAGTCATTTTTAGAGGTAGGATAAGTGATAAACAGTGGTTGGCATAGTCATTACAATTGTTGGGCAAAGTCATTACAATTGTTGCGCAAAGTCATTTTTAGAGGTCGGATAAGTGATTAACAGTGGTTGGTAAAGTCATTACAATTGTTGGGCGAAGTCATTACAATTGTTGGGTAAAGTCAATTTTAGAGGTCGGATTAGTGATTTTCAGTGGTTGGCAAAGTCATTACAATTGTTGCGCAAATGTATTTTTAGAGGTCGGATAAGTGATTAACAGTGTTTGTCAGAGTCATTACAATTGTTGGGCAAAGTCATTATTAGAGGTCGGATAAGTGATTGACAGTGGTTGGCAAAGTCTTTACAATTGTTGGGTAAAGTCAATTTTAGAGGTCGGATAAGTGATTTACAGTGGTTGGCATAGTCACTACAATTGTTGGGCAAAGTCATTTTAAGTGGTCGGATAAGTGATTAACAGTGGTTGGCAAATTCATTACAATTGTCTGGCAAAGTCATTACAATTGTTGCGCAAAGTCATTTTTAGAGGTCGGATAAGTGATTAAATGTGGTTGGTAAAGTCATTACAATTAATGCGCAAAGTCATTACAATTGTTGGGCAAAGTCATTTTTAGAGGTCGGATAAGTATTTTACAGTGGTTGGCAAAAGCATTACAATTGTTTGGCAAAGTCATTACAATTGTTGGGAAAAGTCATTTTTAGAGGTAGGATAAGTGATTAACAGTGGTTGGCATAGTCATTACAATTGTTGGGCAAAGTCATTACAATTGTTGCGCAAATGCATTTTTAGAGGTCGGATAAGTGATTAACAGTGGTTGGCAAAGTCATTACAATTGTTTGGCAAAGTCATTACAATTGTTGCGCAAAGTCATTTTTAGAAGTCGGATAAGTGATTAACAGTGGTTGGCAAAGTCATTACAATTGTTTGGCAAAGTCATTACAATTGTTGGGAAAAGTCATTTTTAGAGGTAGGATAAGTGATAAACAGTGGTTGGCATAGTCATTACAATTGTTGGGCAAAGTCATTACAATTGTTGCGCAAAGTCATTTTTAGAGGTCGGATAAGTGATTAACAGTGGTTGGTAAAGTCATTACAATTGTTGGGCAAAGTCATTACAATTGTTGGGCAAAGTCATTTTTAGAGGTCGGATAAGTGATTAACAGTGGTTGGCAAAGTCTTTACAATTGTTGGGTAAAGTCAATTTTAGAGGTCGGATAAGTGATTTACAGTGGTTGGCATAGTCACTACAATTGTTGGGCAAAGTCATTTTAAGAGGTCAAATAAGTGATTAACAGTGGTTGGCAAAGTCATTACAATTGTTGAGCAAAGTCATTTTTAGAGGTCGGATAAGTGTTTAACAGTGGTTGGCAAATTATTACAATTGTTGCGCAAAGTAATTTTTAGAGGTCGGATAAGTGATTAACAGTGTTTGGAAAAGTCATTACAATTGTTGGGCAAAGTAATTACAATTGATGGGCAAAGTAATTTTTAGAGGTCGGATAAGTATTTTACAGTGGTTGGCAAAGTCATTACAATTGTTGGGCGAAGTCATTACAATTGTTGGGTAAAGTCAATTTTAGAGGTCGGATAAGTGATTTTCAGTGGTTGGCAAAGTCATTACAATTGTTGCGCAAATGCATTTTTAGAGGTCGGATAAGTGATTAACAGTGTTTGTCAGAGTCATTACAATTGTTGGGCAAAGTCATTTTTAGAGGTCGGATAAGTGATTAAAAGTGGTTGGCAAAGTCTTTACAATTGTTGGGTAAAGTCAATTTTAGAGGTCGGATAAGTGATTTACAGTGGTTGGCATAGTCACTACAATTGTTGGGCAAAGTAATTTTTAGAGGTCGGATAGGTGATTAACAGTGGTTGGCAAAGTCATTACAATTGTTGCGCAAAGTCATTTTTAGAGGTCGGATAAGTAATTAAATGTGGTTGGTAAAGTCATTACAATTAATGGGCAAAGTCATTACAATTGTTGGGCAAAGTCATTTTTAGAGGTCGGATAAGTATTTTACAGTGGTTGGCAAAAGCATTACAATTGTTGGGCAAAGTCATTTTTAGAGGTTGGATAAGTGATTAACAGTGGTTGGCAAAGTCATTACAATTGTTTGGCAAAGTCATTACAATTGTTGGGAAAAGTCATTTTTGGAGGTAGGATAAGTGATTAACAGTGGTTGGAATAGTCATTACAATTGTTGGGCAAAGTCATTACAATTGTTGCGCAAAGTCATTTTTAGAGGTCGGATAAGTGGTTAACAGTGGTTGGTAAAGTCATTACAATTGTTGGGCAAAGTCATTACAATTGTTGGGCAAAGTCATTTTTAGAGGTCGGATAAGTGATTAACAGTGGTTGGCAAAGTCTTTACAATTGTTGGGTTAAGTCAATTTTAGAGGTCGGATAAGTGATTTACAGTGGTTGGCATAGTCACTACAATTGTTGGGCAAAGTCATTACAATTGTTGCGCAAAGTCATTTTTAGAGGTCGGATAAGTGATTAACAGTGGTTGGTAAAGTAATTACAATTGTTGGGCAAAGTCATTACAATTGTTGGGCAAAGTCATTTTTAGAGGTCGGATAAGTGATTAACAGTGGTTGGCAAAGTCTTTACAATTGTTGGGTAAAGTCAATTTTAGAGGTCGGATAAGTGATTACAGTGGTTGGCATAGTCACTACAATTGTTGGGCAAAGTCATTTTAAGAGGTCAAATAAGTGATTAACAGTGGTTGGCATAGTCATTACAATTGTTGCGCAAATGCATTTTTAGAGGTCGGATAAGTGATTAACAGTGTTTGTCAGAGTCATTACAATTGTTGGGCAAAGTCATTTTTAGAGGTCGGATAAGTGATTAAAAGTGGTTGGCAAAGTCTTTACAATTGTTGGGTAAAGTCAATTTTAGAGGTCGGATAAGTGATTTACAGTGGTTGGCATAGTCACTACAATTGTTGGGCAAAGTAATTTTTAGAGGTCGGATAGGTGATTAACAGTGGTTGGCAAAGTCATTACAATTGTTGGGGAATGTCATTACAATTGTTGGGAAAAGTCATTTTTGGAGGTAGGATAAGTGATTAACAGTGGTTGGAATAGTCATTACAATTGTTGGGCAAAGTCATTACAATTGTTGCGCAAAGTCATTTTTAGAGGTCGGATAAGTGGTTAACAGTGGTTGGTAAAGTCATTACAATTGTTGGGCAAAGTCATTACAATTGTTGGGCAAAGTCATTTTTAGAGGTCGGATAAGTGATTAACAGTGGTTGGCAAAGTCTTTACAATTGTTGGGTTAAGTCAATTTTAGAGGTCGGATAAGTGATTTACAGTGGTTGGCATAGTCACTACAATTGTTGGGCAAAGTCATTACAATTGTTGCGCAAAGTCATTTTTAGAGGTCGGATAAGTGATTAACAGTGGTTGGTAAAGTAATTACAATTGTTGGGCAAAGTCATTACAATTGTTGGGCAAAGTCATTTTTAGAGGTCGGATAAGTGATTAACAGTGGTTGGCAAAGTCTTTACAATTGTTGGGTAAAGTCAATTTTAGAGGTCGGATAAGTGATTTACAGTGGTTGGCATAGTCACTACAATTGTTGGGCAAAGTCATTTTAAGAGGTCAAATAAGTGATTAACAGTGGTTGGCATAGTCATTACAATTGTTGCGCAAATGCATTTTTAGAGGTCGGATAAGTGATTAACAGTGTTTGTCAGAGTCATTACAATTGTTGGGCAAAGTCATTTTTAGAGGTCGGATAAGTGATTAAAAGTGGTTGGCAAAGTCTTTACAATTGTTGGGTAAAGTCAATTTTAGAGGTCGGATAAGTGATTTACAGTGGTTGGCATAGTCACTACAATTGTTGGGCAAAGTAATTTTTAGAGGTCGGATAGGTGATTAACAGTGGTTGGCAAAGTCATTACAATTGTTGGGGAATGTCATTACAATTGTTGCGCAAAGTCATTTTTAGAGGTCGGATTAGTGATTAAATGTGGTTGGTAAAGTCATTACAATTAATGGGCAAAGTCATTACAATTGTTGGGCAAAGTCATTTTTAGAGGTCGGATAAGTATTTTACAGTGGTTGGCAAAAGCATTACAATTGTTGGGCAAAGTCATTTTTAGAGGTCGGATAAGTGATTAACAGTGGTTGGCAAAGTCATTACAATTGTTTGGCAAAGTCATTACAATTGTTGGGAAAAGTCATTTTTAGAGGTAGGATAAGTGATTAACAGTGGTTGGCATAGTCATTACAATTGTTGGGCGAAGTCATTACAATTGTTGCGCAAAGTCATTTTTAGAGGTCGGATAAGTGATTAACAGTGGTTGGCAAAGTGATTACAATTGTTGGGAAAAGTCATTATTAGATGTCGGATAAGTGATTAACAGAGGTTGGCAAAGTCTTTACTATTGTTTGGTAAAGTCAATTTTAGAGGTCGGATAAGTGATTTACAGTGGTTGGCATAGTCACTACAATTGTTGGGCAAAGTCATTTTAAGAGGTCGGATAAGTGATTAACAGTGGTTGGCAAAGTCATTACAATTGTCTGGCAAAGTCATTACAATTGTTGGGAAAAGTCATTTTTGGAGGTAGGATAAGTGATTAACAGTGGTTGGCATAGTCATTACAATTGTTGGGCAAAGTCATTACAATTGTTGCGCAAAGTCATTTTTAGAGGTAGGATAAGTGATTAACAGTGGTTGGCATAGTCATTACAATTGTTGGGCAAAGTCATTACAATTGTTGCGCAAAGTCATTTTAGAGGCCGGATAAGTGATTAACAGTGGTTGGTATAGTCATTACAATTGTTGGGCAAAGTCATTACAATTGTTGGGCAAAGTCATTTTTAGAGGTCGGATAAGTGATTAACAGTGGTTGGCAAAGTCATTGCAATCGTTGGGCAAAGTCATTACAATTGTTGGGCCGAGTCATTTTTAGAGGTCGGATAAGTATTTTACAGTGGTTGGCAAAAGCATTACAATTGTTGGGCAAAGTCATTACAATTGATGGGCAAAGTAATTTTTAGAGGTCGGATAAGTATTTTACAGTGGTTGGCAAAAGCATTACAATTGTTGGGCAAAGTCATTATTAGAGGTCGGATAAGTGATTAACAGTGGTTGGCAAAGTCATTACAATTGTTTGGCAAAGTCATTACAATTGTTGGGAAAAGTCATTTTTAGAGGAAGGATAAGTGATTAACAGTGGTTGGCAAAGTCATTACAATTGTTGGGCGAAGTCATTACAATTGTTGCGCAAAGTCATTTTTAGAGGTCGGATAAGTGATTAACAGTGGTTGGCAAAGTGATTACAATTGTTGGGAAAAGTCATTATTAGAGGTCGGATAAGTGATTAACAGAGGTTGGCAAAGTCTTTACTATTGTTTGGTAAAGTCAATTTTAGAGGTCGGATAAGTGATTTACAGTGGTTGGCATAGTCACTTCAATTGTTGGGCAAAGTCATTTTAAGAGGTCGGATAAGTGATTAACAGTGGTTGGCAAAGTCATTACAATTGTCTGGCAAAGTCATTACAATTGTTGGGAAAAGTCATTTTTGGAGGTGGGATAAGTGATTAACAGTGGTTGGCATAGTCATTACAATTGTTGGGCAAAGTCATTACAATTGTTGCGCAAAGTCATTTTTAGAGGTAGGATAAGTGATTAACAGTGGTTGGCATAGTCATTACAATTGTTGGGCAAAGTCATTACAATTGTTGCGCAAAGTCATTTTTAGAGGTCGGATAAGTGATTAACAGTGGTTGGTATAGTCATTACAATTGTTGGGCAAAGTCATTACAATTGTTGGGCAAAGTCATTTTTAGAGGTCGGATAAGTGATTAACAGTGGTTGGCAAAGTCATTACAATCGTTGGGCAAAGTCATTACAATTGTTGGGCAGAGTCATTTTAGAGGTCGGATAAGTATTTTACAGTGGTTGGCAAAAGCATTACAATTGTTGGGCAAAGTCATTACAATTGATGGGCAAAGTAATTTTTAGAGGTCGGATAAGTATTTTACAGTGGTTGGCAAAAGCATTACAATTGTTGCGCAAAGTCATTTTTAGAGGTCGGATAAGTGATTAACAGTGGTTGGAAAAGTCATTACAATCGTTGGGCAAAGTCATTACAATTGTTGGGCAGAGTCATTTTTAGAGGTCGGATAAGTATTTTACAGTGGTTGGCAAAAGCATTACAATTGTTGGGCAAAGTCATTTTTAGAGGTTGTATAAGTGATTAAACAGTGGTTGGCAAAGTCATTACAATTGTTTGGCAAAGTCATTACAATTGTTGCGCAAAGTCATTTTTAGAGGTCGGATAAGTGATTAACAGTGGTTGGCAAAGTCATTACAATTGTTGGGCGAAGTCATTACAATTGTTGCGCAAAGTCATTTTTAGAGGTCGGATAAGTGATTAACAGTGGTTGGCAAAGTGATTACAATTGTTGGGAAAAGTCATTATTAGAGGTCGGATAAGTGATTAACAGTGGTTGGCAAAGTCTTTACTATTGTTTGGTAAAGTCAATTTTAGAGGTCGGATAAGTGATTTACAGTGGTTGGCATAGTCACTACAATTGTTGGGCAAAGTCATTTTAAGAGGTCGGATAAGTGATTAACAGTGGTTGGCAAAGTCATTACAATTGTCTGGCAAAGTCATTACAATTGTTGCGCAAAGTCATTTTTAGAGGTCGGATAAGTGATTAACAGTAGTTGGCAAAGTCATTACAATTGTTTGGCAAAGTCATTACAATTGTTGGGAAAAGTCATTTTTAGAGGTAGGATAAGTGATTAACAGTGGTTGGCATAGTCATTACAATTGTTGGGCAATGTCATTACAATTGTTGCGCAAAGTCATTTTTAGAGGTCGGATAAGTGATTAACAGTGGTTGGTAAAGTCATTACAATTGTTGGGTAAAGTCATTACAATTGTTGGGCAAAGTCATTTTTAGAGGTCGGATAAGTGATTAACAGTGGTTGGCAAAGTCTTTACAATTGTTGGGTAAAGTCAATTTTAGAGGTCGGATAAGTGATTTACAGTGGTTGGCATAGTCACTACAATTGTTGGGCAAAGTCATTACAATTGTTGCGCAAAGTCATTTTTAGAGGTCGGATAAGTGATTTACAGTGGTTGGTAAAGTCATTACAATTGTTGGGCAAAGTCATTACAATTGTTGGGCAAAGTCATTTTTAGAGGTCGGATAAGTGATTAACAGTGGTTGGCAAAGTCTTTACAATTGTTGGGTAAAGTCAATTTTAGAGGTCGGATAAGTGATTTACAGTGGTTGGCATAGTCACTACAATTGTTGGGCAAAGTCATTTTAAGAGGTCAAATAAGTGATTAACAGTGGTTGGCAAAGTCATTACAATTGTTGAGCAAAGTCATTTTTAGAGGTCGGATAAGTGTTTAACAGTGGTTGGCAAATTATTACAATTGTTGCGCAAAGTAATTTTTAGAGGTCGGATAAGTGATTAACAGTGGTTGGAAAAGTCATTACAATTGTTGGGCAAAGTCATTACAATTGATGGGCAAAGTAATTTTTAGAGGTCGGATAAGTATTTTACAGTGGTTGGCAAAAGCATTACAATTGTTGCGCAAAGTCATTTTTAGAGGTCGGATAAGTGATTAACAGTGGTTGGAAAAGTCATTACAATCGTTGGGCAAAGTCATTACAATTGTTGGGCAAAGTCATTTTTAGAGGTCGGATAAGTATTTTACAGTGGTTGGCAAAAGCATTACAATTGTTGGGCAAAGTCATTTTTAGAGGTTGTATAAGTGATTAAACAGTGGTTGGCAAAGTCATTACAATTGTTTGGCAAAGTCATTACAATTGTTGCGCAAAGTCATTTTTAGAGGTCGGATAAGTGATTAACAGTGGTTGGCAAAAGCATTACAATTGTTGGGTAAAGTCATTTTTAGAGGTCGTATAAGTGATTAACAGTGGTTGGCAAAGTCATTACAATTGTTTAGCAAAGTCATTACAATTGTTGCGCAAAGTCATTTTTAGAGGTCGGATAAGTGATTAACAGTGGTTGGAAAAGTCATTACAATTGTTGCGCAAAGTCATTACAATTGTTGCGCAAAGTCATTTTTAGAGGTCGGATAAGTGATTAACAGTGGTTGGCAAAGTGATTACAATTGTTGGGAAAAGTCATTATTAGAGGTCGGATAAGTGATTAACAGTGGTTGGCAAAGTCATTACAATTGTTTGGCAAAGTCATTACAATTGTTGGGAAAAGTCATTTTTAGAGGTAGGATAAGTGATTAACAGTGGTTGGCATAGTCTTTACAATTGTTGGGCAAAGTCATTACAATTGTTGCGCAAAGTCATTTTTAGAGGTCGGATAAGTGATTAACAGTGGTTGGCAAAGTGATTACAATTGTTGGGAAAAGTCATTACAATTGTCGCGCAAAGTCATTTTTAGAGGTCGGATAAGTGATTAACAGTAGTTGGCAAAGTCATTACAATTGTTGCGCAAAGTCATTACAATTGTTGCGCAAAGTCATTTTTAGAGGTCGGATAAGTGATTAACAGTGGTTGGCAAAGTGATTACAATTGTTGGGAAAAGTCATTATTAGAGGTCGGATAAGTGATTAACAGTGGTTGGCAAAGTCTTTACTATTGTTGGGTAAAGTCAATTTTAGAGGTCGGATAAGTGATTTACAGTGGTTGGCATAGTCACTACAATTGTTGGGCAAAGTCATTTTAAGAGGTCGGATAAGTGATTAACAGTGGTTGGCAAAGTCATTATAATTGTCTGGCAAAGTCATTACAATTGTTGCGCAAAGTCATTTTTAGAGGTCGGATAAGTGATTAACAGTAGTTGGCAAAGTCATTACAATTGTTGCGCAAAGTAATTACAATTGATGGGCAGAGTCATTTTTAGAGGTCGGATAAGTATTTTACAGTGGTTGGCAAAAGCATTACAATTGTTGGGTAAAGTCATTTTTAGAGGTCGTATAAGTGATTAACAGTGGTTGGCAAAGTCATTACAATTGTTTAGCAAAGTCATTACAATTGTTGCGCAAAGTCATTTTTAGAGGTCGGATAAGTGATTAACAGTGGTTGGAAAAGTCATTACAATTGTTGGGCTAAGTCATTACAATTGTTGAGCAAAGTCATTTTTAGAGGTCGGATAAGTATTTTACAGTGGTTGGCAAAAGCATTACAATTGTTGAGCAAAGTCATTTTTAGAGGTTGTATAAGTGATTAACAGTGGTTGGCAAAGTCATTACAATTGTTTGGCAAAGTCATTACAATTGTTGCGCAAAGTCATTTTTAGAGGTCGGATAAGTGATTAACAGTGGTTGACAAAGTCATTATAATTGTTGGGCGAAGTCATTACAATTGTTGCGCAAAGTCATTTTTAGAGGTCGGATAAGTGATTAACAGTGGTTGGCAAAGTGATTACAATTGTTGGGAAAAGTCATTACAATTGTCGCGCAAAGTCATTTTTAGAGGTCGGATAAGTGATTAACAGTAGTTGGCAAAGCCATTACAATTGTTGCGCAAAGTCATTACAATTGATAGGCAAAGTCATTTTTAGAGGTCGGATAGTATTTTACAGTGGTTGGCAAAAGCATTACAATTGTTGGGTAAAGTCATTTTTTGAGGTCGTATAAGTGATTAACAGTGGTTGGCAAAGTCATTACAATTGCTGGGCGGAGTCATTACAATTGTTGGGTAAAGTCGATTTTAGAGGTCGGATAAGTGATTTTCAGTGGTTGGCAAAGTCATTACAATTGTTGCGCAAATGCATTTTTAGAGGTCGGATAAGTGATTAACAGTTTTTGTCAGAGTCATTACAATTGTTGGGCAAAGTCATTATTAGAGGTCGGATAAGTGATTAACAGTGGTTGGCAAAGTCTTTACAATTGTTGGGTAAAGTCAATTTTAGAGGTCGGATAAGTGATTTACAGTGGTTGGCATAGTCACTACAATTGTTGGGCAAAGTCATTTTAAGAGGTCGGATAAGTGATTAACAGTGGTTGGCAAAGTCATTACAATTGTTTGGCAAAGTCATTACAATTGTTGCGCAAAGTCATTTTTAGAGGTCGGATAAGTGATTAACAGTGGTTGACAAAGTCATTACAATTGTTGGGCGAAGTCATTACAATTGTTGCGCAAAGTCATTTTTAGAGGTCGGATAAGTGATTAACAGTGGTTGGCAAAGTGATTACAATTGTTGCGCAAATGCATTTTTAGAGGTCGGATAAGTGATTAACAGTGTTTGTCAGAGTCATTACAATTGTTGGGCAAAGTCATTATTAGAGGTCGGATAAGTGATTAACAGTGGTTGGCAAAGTCTTTACAATTGTTGGGTAAAGTCAATTTTAGAGGTCGGATAAGTGATTTACAGTGGTTGGCATAGTCACTACAATTGTTGGGCAAAGTCATTTTTAGAGGTCGGATAAGTGATTAACAGTGGTTGGAAAAGTCATTACAATTATTGGGCTAGGTCATTACAATTGTTGAGCAAAGTCATTTTTAGAGGTCGGATAAGTATTTTACAGTGGTTGGCAAAAGCATTACAATTGTTGAGCAAAGTCATTTTTAGAGGTTGTATAAGTGATTAACAGTGGTTGGCAAAGTCATTACAATTGTTTGGCAAAGTCATTACAATTGTTGCGCAAAGTCATTTTTAGAGGTCGGATAAGTGATTAACAGTGGTTGACAAAGTCATTACAATTGTCGGGCGAAGTCATTACAATTGTTGCGCAAAGTCATTTTTAGAGGTCGGATAAGTGATTAACAGTGGTTGGCAAAGTGATTACAATTGTTGGGAAAAGTCATTACAATTGTCGCGCAAAGTCATTTTTAGAGGTCGGATAAGTGATTAACAGTAGTTGGCAAAGTCATTACAATTGTTGCGCAAAGTCATTACAATTGATAGGCAAAGTCATTTTTAGAGGTCGGATAGTATTTTACAGTGGTTGGCAAAAGCATTACAATTGTTGGGTAAAGTCATTTTTTGAGGTCGTATAAGTGATTAACAGTGGTTGGCAAAGTCATTACAATTGCTGGGCGGAGTCATTACAATTGATGGGTAAAGTCAATTTTAGAGGTCGGATAAGTGATTTTCAGTGGTTGGCAAAGTCATTACAATTGTTGCGCAAATGCATTTTTAGAGGTCGGATAAGTGATTAACAGTGTTTGTCAGAGTCATTACAATTGTTGGGCAAAGTCATTATTAGAGGTCGGATAAGTGATTAACAGTGGTTGGCAAAGTCTTTACAATTGTTGGGTAAAGTCAATTTTAGAGGTCGGATAAGTGATTTACAGTGGTTGGCATAGTCACTACAATTGTTGGGCAAAGTCATTTTAAGAGGTCGGATAAGTGATTAACAGTGGTTGGCAAAGTCATTACAATTGTTGGGCAAAGTCATTTTTAGAGGTCGGATAAGTGATTAACAGTGGTTGGACAAGTCTTTACAATTGTTGGGTAAAGTCAATTTTAGAGGTCGGATAAGTGATTTACAGTGGTTGGCATAGTCACTACAATTGTTGGGCAAAGTAATTTTTAGAGGTCGGATAAGTGATTAACAGTGTTTGTCAGAGTCATTACAATTGTTGGGCAAAGTCATTATTAGAGGTCGGATAAGTGATTAACAGTGGTTGGTAAAGTCATTACAATTAATGGGCAAAGTCATTACAATTGTTGGGCAAAGTCATTTTTAGAGGTCGGATAAGTATTTTACAGTGGTTGGCAAAAGCATTACAATTGTTGGGCAAAGTCATTTTTAGAGGTCGGATAAGTGATTAACAGTGGTTGGCAAAGTCATTACAATTGTTTGGCAAAGTCATTACAATTGTTGGGAAAAGTCATTTTTAGAGGTAGGATAAGTGATTAACAGTGGTTGGCATAGTCTTTACAATTGTTGGGCAAATTCATTACAATTGTTGCGTAAAGTCATTTTTAGAGGTCGGATAAGTGATTAACAGTGGTTGGTAAAGTCATTACAATTGTTGGGCAAAGTCATTACAATTGTTGGGCAAAGTCATTTTTAGAGGTCGGATAAGTGATTAACAGTGGCTGGCAAAGTGATTACAATTGTTGCGCAAATGCATTTTTAGAGGTCGGATAAGTGATTAACAGTGTTTGTCAGAGTCATTACAATTGTTGGGCAAAGTCATTATTAGAGGTCGGATAAGTGATTAACAGTGGTTGGCAAAGTCTTTACAATTGTTGGGTAAAGTCAATTTTAGAGGTCGGATAAGTGATTTACAGTGGTTGGCATAGTCACTACAATTGTTGGGCAAAGTCATTTTTAGAGGTCGGATAAGTGATTAACAGTGGTTGGAAAAGTCATTACAATTGTTGGGCTAAGTCATTACAATTGTTGAGCAAAGTCATTTTTAGAGGTCGGATAAGTATTTTACAGTGGTTGGCAAAAGCATTACAATTGTTGAGCAAAGTCATTTTTAGAGGTTGTATAAGTGATTAACAGTGGTTGGCAAGGTCATTACAATTGTTTGGCAAAGTCATTACAATTGTTGCGCAAAGTCATTTTTAGAGGTCGGATAAGTGATTAACAGTGGTTGACAAAGTCATTACAATTGTTGGGCGAAGTCATTACAATTGTTGCGCAAAGTCATTTTTAGAGGTCGGATAAGTGATTAACAGTGGTTGGCAAAGTGATTACAATTGTTGGGAAAAAGCATTACAATTGTCGCGCAAAGTCATTTTTAGAGGTCGGATAAGTGATTAACAGTAGTTGGCAAAGTCATTACAATTGTTGCGCAAAGTCATTACAATTGATAGGCAAAGTCATTTTTAGAGGTCGGATAGTATTTTACAGTGGTTGGCAAAAGCATTACAATTGTTGGGTAAAGTCATTTTTTGAGGTCGTATAAGTGATTAACAGTGGTTGGCAAAGTCATTACAATTGCTGGGCGGAGTCATTACAATTGTTGGGTAAAGTCAATTTTAGAGGTCGGATAAGTGATTTTCAGTGGTTGGCAAAGTCATTACAATTGTTGCGCAAATGCATTTTTAGAGGTCGGATAAGTGATTAACAGTGTTTGTCAGAGTCATTACAATTGTTGGGCAAAGTCATTATTAGAGGTCGGATAAGTGATTAACAGTGGTTGGCAAAGTCTTTACAATTGTTGGGTAAAGTCAATTTTAGAGGTCGGATAAGTGATTTACAGTGGTTGGCATAGTCACTACAATTGTTGGGCAAAGTCATTTTAAGAGGTAGGATAAGTGATTAACAGTGGTTGGCAAAGTCATTACAATTGTTGGGCAAAGTCATTTTTAGAGGTCGGATAAGTGATTAACAGTGGTTGGACAAGCCTTTACAATTGTTGGGTAAAGTCAATTTTAGAGGTCGGATAAGTGATTTACAGTGGTTGGCATAGTCACTACAATTGTTGGGCAAAGTAATTTTTAGAGGTCGGATAGGTGATTAACAGTGGTTGGCAAAGTCATTACAATTGTTGCGCAAAGTCATTTTTAGAGGTCGGATAAGTGATTAACAGTGGTTGGTAAAGTCATTACAATTAATGGACAAAGTCATTACAATTGTTGGGCAAAGTCATTTTTAGAGGTCGGATAAGTATTTTACAGTGGTTGGCAAAAGCATTACAATTGTTGGGCAAAGTCATTATTAGAGGTCGGATAAGTGATTAACAGTGGTTGGCAAAGTCTTTACAATTGTTGGGTAAAGTCAATTTTAGAGGTCGGATAAGTGATTTACAGTGGTTGGCATAGTCACTACAATTGTTGGGCAAAGTAATTTTAAGAGGTAGGATAAGTGATTAACAGTGGTTGGCAAAGTCATTACAATTGTTGGGCAAAGTCATTTTTAGAGGTCGGATAAGTGATTAACAGTGGTTGGACAAGCCTTTACAATTGTTGGGTAAAGTCAATTTTAGAGGTCGGATAAGTGATTTACAGTGGTTGGCATAGTCACTACAATTGTTGGGCAAAGTAATTTTTAGAGGTCGGATAGGTGATTAACAGTGGTTGGCAAAGTCATTACAATTGTTGCGCAAAGTCATTTTTAGAGGTCGGATAAGTGATTAACAGTGGTTGGTAGAGTCATTACAATTAATGGGCAAAGTCATTACAATTGTTGGGCAAAGTCATTTTTAGAGGTCGGATAAGTATTTTACAGTGGTTGGCAAAAGCATTACAATTGTTGGGCAAAGTCATTATTAGAGGTCGGATAAGTGATTAACAGTGGTTGGCAAAGTCATTACAATTGTTTGGCAAAGTCATTACAATTGTTGGGAAAAGTCATTTTTAGAGGTAGGATAAGTGATTAACAGTGGTTGGCATAGTCTTTACAATTGTTGGGCAAATTCATTACAATTGTTGCGTAAAGTCATTTTTAGAGGTCGGATAAGTGATTAACAGTGGTTGGTAAAGTCATTACAATTGTTGGGCAAAGTCATTACAATTGTTGGGCAAAGTCATTTTTAGAGGTCGGATAAGTGATTAACAGTGGTTGGAAAAGTCTTTACAATTGTTGGGTAAAGTCAATTTTAGAGGTCGGATAAGTGATTTACAGTGGTTGGCATAGTAACTTCAATTGTTGGGCAAAGTGATTTTAAGAGGTCAAATAAGTGATTAACAGTGGTTGGCAAAGTCATTACAATTGTTGAGCAAAGTCATTTTTAGAGGTCGGATAAGTGTTTAACAGTGGTTGGCAAATTATTACAATTGTTGCGCAAAGTAATTTTTAGAGGTCGGATAAGTGATTAACAGTGGTTGGAAAAGTCATTACAATTGTTGGGAAAAGTCATTACAATTGATGGGCAAAGTAATTTTTAGAGGTCGGATAAGTATTTTACAGTGGTTGGCAAAAGCATTCCAATTGTTGGGTAAAGTCATTTTTAGAGGTCGTATAAGTGATAAAGAGTGGTTGGCAAAGTCATTACAATTGTTTAGCAAAGTCATTACAATTGTTGCGCAAAGTAATTTTTAGAGGTCGGATAAGTGATTAACAGTGGTCGGAAAAGTCATTACAATTGTTGGGCAAAGTCATTACAATTGATGGGCAAAGTAATTTTTAGAGGTCGGATAAGTATTTTACAGTGGTTGGCAAAAGCATTACAATTGTTGGGTAAAGTCATTTTTAGAGGTCGTATAAGTGATTAACAGTGGTTGGCAAAGTCATTACAATTGTTTAGCAAAGTCATTACAATTGTTGCGCAAAGTTATTTTTAGAGGTCGGATAAGTGATTAACAGTGGTTGGAAAAGTCATTACAATTGTTGGGCAAAGTCATTACAATTGTTGCGCAAAGTCATTTTTAGAGGTCGGATAAGTATTTTACAGTGGTTGGCAAAAGCATTACAATTGTTGGGCAAAGTCATTTTTAGAGGTCGGATAAGTATTTTACAGTGGTTGGCAAAAGCATTACAATTGTTGGGTAAAGTCATTTTTAGAGGTCGTATAAGTGATTAACAGTGGTTGGCAAAGTCATTACAATTGTTTAGCAAAAGCATTACAATTGTTGGGCAAAGTCATTTTTAGAGGTCGGATAAGTATTTTACAGTGGTTGGCAAAAGCATTACAATTGTTGGGCAAAGTCATTTTTTGAGGTCGTATAAGTGATTAACAGTGGTTGGCAAAGTCATTACAATTGCTGGGCGGAGTCATTACAATTGTTGGGTAAAGTCAATTTTAGAGGTCGGATAAGTGATTTTCAGTGGTTGGCAAAGTCATTACAATTGTTGCGCAAATGCATTTTTAGAGGTCGGATAAGTGATTAACAGTGTTTGTCAGAGTCATTACAATTGTTGGGCAAAGTCATTATTAGAGGTCGGATAAGTGATTAACAGTGGTTGGCAAAGTCTTTACAATTGTTGGGGAAAGTCAATTTTAGAGGTCGGATAAGTGATTTACAGTGGTTGGCAAAGTCATTACAATTGTTGGGCAAAGTCATTTTTAGAGGTCGGATAAGTGATTAACAGTGGTTGGCAAAGTCTTTACAATTGTTGGGTAAAGTCAATTTTAGAGGTCGGATAAGTGATTTACAGTGGTTGGCATAGTCACTACAATTGTTGGGCAAAGTAATTTTTAGAGGTCGGATAGGTGATTAACAGTGGTTGGCAAAGTCATTACAATTGTTGGGCAAAGTCATTTTTAGAGGTCGGATAAGTGATTAACAGTGGTTGGCAAAGTCTTTACAATTGTTGGGTAAAGTCAATTTTAGAGGTCGGATAAGTGATTTACAGTGGTTGGCATAGTCACTACAATTGTTGGGCAAAGTAATTTTTAGAGGTCGGATAGGTGATTAACAGTGGTTGGCAAAGTCATTACAATTGTTGCGCAAAGTCATTTTTAGAGGTCGGATAAGTGATTAACAGTGGTTGGTAAAGTCATTACAATTAATGTGCAAAATCATTACAATTGTTGGGCAAAGTCATTTTTAGAGGTCGGATAAGTATTTTACAGTGGTTGGCAAAAGCATTACAATTGTTGGGCAAAGTCATTTTTAGAGGTCGGATAAGTGATTAACAGTGGTTGGCAAAGTCATTACAATTGTTTGGCAAAGTCATTACAATTGTTGGGAAAAGTCATTTTTAGAGGTAGGATAAGTGATTAACAGTGGTTGGCATAATCTTTACAATTGTTGGGCAAAGTCATTACAATTGTTGCGTAAAGTCATTTTTAGAGGTCGGATAAGTGATTAACAGTGGTTGGTAAAGTCATTACAATTGTTGGGCAAAGTCATTACAATTGTTGGGCAAAGTCATTTTAGAGGTCGGATAAGTGATTAACAGTGGTTGGCAAAGTCTTTACAATTGTTGGGTAAAGTCAATTTTAGAGGTCGGATAAGTGATTTACAGTGGTTGGCATAGTAACTTCAATTGTTGGGCAAAGTGATTTTAAGAGGTCAAATAAGTGATTAACAGTGGTTGGCAAAGTCATTACAATTGTTGAGCAAAGTCATTTTTAGAGGTCGGATAAGTGTTTAACAGTGGTTGGCAAATTATTACAATTGTTGCGCAAAGTAATTTTTAGAGGTCGGATAAGTGATTAACAGTGGTTGGAAAAGTCATTACAATTGTTGGGCAAAGTCATTACAACTGATGGGCAAAGTAATTTTTAGAGGTCGGATAAGTATTTTACAGTGGTTGGCAAAAGCATTCCAATTGTTGGGTAAAGTCATTTTTAGAGGTCGTATAAGTGATTAAGAGTGGTTGGCAAAGTCATTACAATTGTTTAGCAAAGTCATTACAATTGTTGCGCAAAGTAATTTTTAGAGGTCGGATAAGTGATTAACAGTGGTTGGAAAAGTCATTACAATTGTTGGGCAAAGTCATTACAACTGATGGGCAAAGTAATTTTTAGAGGTCGGATAAGTATTTTACAGTGGTTGGCAAAAGCATTACAATTGTTGGGTAAAGTCATTTTTAGAGGTCGTATAAGTGATTAACAGTGGTTGGCAAAGTCATTACAATTGTTTAGCAAAGTCATTACAATTGTTGCGCAAAGTTATTTTTAGAGGTCGGATAAGTGATTAATAGTGGTTGGAAAAGTCATTACAATTGTTGGGCAAAGTCATTACAATTGTTGCGCAAAGTCATTTTTAGAGGTCGGATAAGTATTTTACAGTGGTTGGCAAAAGCATTACAATTGTTGGGCAAAGTCATTTTTAGAGGTTGTATAAGTGATTAACAGTGGTTGGCAAAGTCATTACAATTGTTTGGCAAAGTCATTACAATTGTTGCGCAAAGTCATTTTTAGAGGTCGGATAAGTGATTAACAGTGGTTGGCAAAGTCATTTCAATTGTTGGGCAAAGTAATTTTTAGAGGTCGGATAAGTATTTTACAGTGGTTGGCAAAAGCATTACAATTGTTGGGCAAAGTCATTTTTAGAGGTTGTATAAGTGATTAACAGTGGTTGGCAAAGTCATTACAATTGTTTGGCAAAGTCATTACAATTGTTGCGCAAAGTCATTTTTAGAGGTCGGATAAGTGATTAACAGTGTTTGTCAGAGTCATTACAATTGTTGGGCAAAGTCATTATTAGAGGTCGGATAAGTGATTAACAGTGGTTGGCAAAGTCTTTACAATTGTTGGGTAAAGTCAATTTTAGAGGTCGGATAAGTGATTTACAGTGGTTGGCATAGTCACTACAATTGTTGGGCAAAGTCATTTTAAGAGGTCGGATAAGTGATTAACAGTGGTTGGCAAAGTCATTACAATTGTTGGGCAAAGTCATTTTTAGAGGTCGGATAAGTGATTAACAGTGGTTGGCAAAGTCTTTACAATTGTTGGGTAAAGTCAATTTTAGAGGTCGGATAAGTGATTTACAGTGGTTGGCATAGTCACTACAATTGTTGGGCAAAGTAATTTTTAGAGGTCGGATAGGTGATTAACAGTGGTTGGCAAAGTGATTACAATTGTTGCGCTAAGTCATTTTTAGAGGTCGGATAAGTGATTAACAGTGGTTGGTAAAGTCATTACAATTAATGGGCAAATTCATTACAATTGTTGGGCAAAGTCATTTTTAGAGGTCGGATAAGTATTTTACAGTGGTTGGCAAAAGCATTACAATTGTTGGGCAAAGTCATTTTTAGAGGTCGGATAAGTGATTAACAGTGGTTGGCAAAGTCATTACAATTGTTTGGCAAAGTCATTACAATTGTTGGGAAAAGTCATTTTTAGAGGTAGGATAAGTGATTAACAGTGGTTGGTAAAGTCATTACAATTGTTGGGCAAAGTCATTTTTAGAGGTCGGAAAGGTGATTAACAGTGGTTGGCAAAGTCTTTACAATTGTTGGGTAAAGTCATTTTTAGAGGTCGGATAAGTGATTTACAGTGGTTGGCATAGTAACTTCAATTGTTGGGCAAAGTGATTTTAAGAGGTCAAATAAGTGATTAACAGTGGTTGGCAAAGTCATTACAATTGTTGAGCAAAGTCAATTTTAGAGGTCGGATAAGTGTGTAACAGTGGTTGGCAAATTATTACAATTGTTGCGCAAAGTAATTTTTAGAGGTCGGATAAGTGATTAACAGTGGTTGGAAAAGTCATTACAATTGTTGGGCAAAGTCATTACAATTGATGGGCAAAGTAATTTTTAGAGGTCGGATAAGTATTTTACAGTGGTTGGCAAAAGCTTTCCAATTGTTGGGTAAAGTCATTTTTAGAGGTCGTATAAGTGATTAAGAGTGGTTGGCAAAGTCATTACAATTGTTTAGCAAAGTCATTACTATTGCTGCGCAAAGTAATTTTTAGAGGTCGGATAAGTGATTAACAGTGGTTGGAAAAGTCATTACAATTGTTGGGCAAAGTCATTACAATTGATGGGCAAAGTAATTTTTAGAGGTCGGATAAGTATTTTACAGTGGTTGGCAAAAGCATTCCAATTGTTGGGTAAAGTCATTTTTAGAGGTCGTATAAGTGATTAAGAGTGGTTGGCAAAGTCATTACAATTGTTTAGCAAAGTCATTACAATTGTTGCGCAAAGTAATTTTTAGAGGTCGGATAAGTGATTAACAGTGGTCGGAAAAGTCATTACAATTGTTGGGCAAAGTCATTACAATTGATGGGCAAAGTAATTTTTAGAGGTCGGATAAGTATTTTACAGTGGTTGGCAAAAGCATTACAATTGTTGGGTAAAGTCATTTTTAGAGGTCGTATAAGTGATTAACAGTGGTTGGCAAAGTCATTACAATTGTTTAGCAAAGTCATTACAATTGTTGCGCAAAGTTATTTTTAGAGGTCGGATAAGTGATTAACAGTGGTTGGAAAAGTCATTACAATTGTTGGGCAAAGTCATTACAATTGTTGCGCAAAGTCATTTTTAGAGGTCGGATAAGTATTTTACAGTGGTTGGCAAAAGCATTACAATTGTTGGGCAAAGTCATTTTTAGAGGTCGGATAAGTATTTTACAGTGGTTGGCAAAAGCATTACAATTGTTGGGCAAAGTCATTTTTTGAGGTCGTATAAGTGATTAACAGTGGTTGGCAAAGTCATTACAATTGCTGGGCGGAGTCATTACAATTGTTGGGTAAAGTCAATTTTAGAGGTCGGATAAGTGATTTTCAGTGGTTGGCAAAGTCATTACAATTGTTGCGCAAATGCATTTTTAGAGGTCGGATAAGTTATTAACAGTGTTTGTCAGAGTCATTACAATTGTTGGGCAAAGTCATTATTGGAGGTCGGATAAGTGATTAACAGTGGTTGGCAAAGTCTTTACAATTGTTGGGGAAAGTCAATTTTAGAGGTCGGATAAGTGATTTACAGTGGTTGGCATAGTCACTACAATTGTTGGGCAAAGTCATTTTAAGAGGTCGGATAAGTGATTAACAGTGGTTGGCAAAGTCATTACAATTGTTGGGCAAAGTCATTTTTAGAGGTCGGATAAGTGATTAACAGTGGTTGGCAAAGTCTTTACAATTGTTGGGTAAAGTCAATTTTAGAGGTCGGATAAGTGATTTACAGTGGTTGGCATAGTCACTACAATTGTTGGGCAAAGTAATTTTTAGAGGTCGGATAGGTGATTAACAGTGGTTGGCAAAGTCATTACAATTGTTGCGCAAAGTCATTATTAGAGGTCGGATAAGTGATTAACAGTGGTTGGTAAAGTCATTACAATTAATGGGCAAAGTCATTACAATTGTTGGGCAAAGTCATTTTTAGAGGTCGGATAAGTATTTTACAGTGGTTGGCAAAAGCATTACAATTGTTGGGCAAAGTCATTTTTAGAGGTCGGATAAGTGATTAACAGTGGTTGGCAAAGTCATTACAATTGTTTGGCAAAGTCATTACAATTGTTGGGAAAAGTCATTTTTAGAGGTAGGATAAGTGATTAACAGTGGTTGGCATAGTCTTTACAATTGTTGGGCAAAGTCATTACAATTGTTGCGTAAAGTCATTTTTAGAGGTCGGATAAGTGATTAACAGTGGTTGGTAAAGTCATTACAATTGTTGGGCAAAGTCATTACAATTGTTGGGCAAAGTCATTTTTAGAGGTCGGATAAGTGATTAACAGTGGTTGGCAAAGTCTTTACAATTGTTGTGTAAAGTCAATTTTAGAGGTCGGATAAGTGATTTACAGTGGTTGGCATAGTAACTTCAATTGTTGGGCAAAGTGATTTTAAGAGGTCAAATAAGTGATTAACAGTGGTTGGCAAAGTCATTACAATTGTTGAGCAAAGTCATTTTTAGAGGTCGGATAAGTGTTTAACAGTGGTTGGCAAATTATTACAATTGTTGCGCAAAGTAATTTTTAGAGGTCGGATAAGTGATTAACAGTGGTTGGAAAAGTCATTACAATTGGTTGGCAAAGTCATTACAATTGATGGGCAAAGTAATTTTAGAGGTCGGATAAGTATTTTACAGTGGTTGGCAAAAGCATTCCAATTGTTGGGTAAAGTCATTTTTAGAGGTCGTATAAGTGATTAAGAGTGGTTGGCAAAGTCATTACAATTGTTTAGCAAAGTCATTACAATTGTTGCGCAAAGTAATTTTTAGAGGTCGGATAAGTGATTAACAGTGGTCGGAAAAGTCATTACAATTGTTGGGCAAAGTCATTACAATTGATGGGCAAAGTAATTTTTAGAGGTCGGATAAGTATTTTACAGTGGTCGGAAAAGTCATTACAATTGTTGGGCAAAGTCATTACAATTGATGGGCAAAGTAATTTTTAGAGGTCGGATAAGTATTTTACAGTGGTTGGCAAAGTCTTTACAATTGTTGGGTAAAGTCAATTTTAGAGGTCGGATAAGTGATTTACAGTGGTTGGCATAGTCACTACAATTGTTGGGCAAAGTAATTTTTAGAGGTCGGATAGGTGATTAACAGTGGTTGGCAAAGTCATTACAATTGTTGCGCAAAGTCATTATTAGAGGTCGGATAAGTGATTAACAGTGGTTGGTAAAGTCATTACAATTAATGGGCAAAGTCATTACAATTGTTGGGCAAAGTCATTTTTAGAGGTCGGATAAGTATTTTACAGTGGTTGGCAAAAGCATTACAATTGTTGGGCAAAGTCATTTTTAGAGGTCGTATAAGTGATTAACAGTGGTTGGCAAAGTCATTACAATTGTTTGGCAAAGTCATTACAATTGTTGGGAAAAGTCATTTTTAGAGGTAGGATAAGTGATTAACAGTGGTTGGCATAGTCTTTACAATTGTTGGGCAAAGTCATTACAATTGTTGCGTAAAGTCATTTTTAGAGGTCGGATAAGTGATTAACAGTGGTTGGTAAAGTCACTACAATTGTTGGGCAAAGTCATTACAATTGTTGGGCAAAGTCATTTTTAGAGGTCGGATAAGTGATTAACAGTGGTTGGCAAAGTCTTTACAATTGTTGTGTAAAGTCAATTTTAGAGGTCGGATAAGTGATTTACAGTGGTTGGCATAGTAACTTCAATTGTTGGGCAAAGTGATTTTAAGAGGTCAAATAAGTGATTAACAGTGGTTGGCAAAGTCATTACAATTGTTGAGCAAAGTCATTTTTAGAGGTCGGATAAGTGTTTAACAGTGGTTGGCAAATTATTACAATTGTTGCGCAAAGTAATTTTTAGAGGTCGGATAAGTGATTAACAGTGGTTGGAAAAGTCATTACAATTGGTTGGCAAAGTCATTACAATTGATGGGCAAAGTAATTTTTAGAGGTCGGATAAGTATTTTACAGTGGTTGGCAAAAGCATTCCAATTGTTGGGTAAAGTCATTTTTAGAGGTCGTATAAGTGATTAAGAGTGGTTGGCAAAGTCATTACAATTGTTTAGCAAAGTCATTACAATTGTTGCGCAAAGTAATTTTTAGAGGTCGGATAAGTGATTAACAGTGGTCGGAAAAGTCATTACAATTGTTGGGCAAAGTCATTACAATTGATGGGCAAAGTAATTTTTAGAGGTCGGATTAGTATTTTACAGTGGTTGGCAAAAGCATTACAATTGTTGGGTAAAGTCATTTTTAGAGGTCGTATAAGTGATTAACAGTGGTTGGCAAAGTCATTACAATTGTTTAGCAAAGTCATTACAATTGTTGCGCAAAGTTATTTTTAGAGGTCGGATAAGTGATTAACAGTGGTTGGAAAAGTCATTACAATTGTTGGGCAAAGTCATTACAATTGTTGCGCAAAGTCATTTTTAGAGGTCGGATAAGTATTTTACAGTGGTTGGCAAAAGCATTACAATTGTTGGGCAAAGTCATTTTTAGAGGTTGTATAAGTGATTAACAGTGGTTGGCAAAGTCATTACAATTGTTTGGCAAAGTCATTACAATTGTTGCGCAAAGTCATTTTTAGAGGTCGGATAAGTGATTAACAGTGGTTGGCAAAGTCATTTCAATTGTTGGGCAAAGTAATTTTTAGAGGTCGGATAAGTATTTTACAGTGGTTGGCAAAAGCATTACAATTGTTGGGCAAAGTCATTTTTAGAGGTTGTATAAGTGATTAACAGTGGTTGGCAAAGTCATTACAATTGTTTGGCAAAGTCATTACAATTGTTGCGCAAAGTCATTTTTAGAGGTCGGATAAGTGATTAACAGTGGTTGGCAAAGTGATTACAATTGTTGGGAAAAGTCATTATTAGAGGTCGGATAAGTGATTAACAGTGGTTGGCAAAGTCTTTACAATTGTTGGGTAAAGTCAATTTTAGAGGTCGGATAAGTGATTTACAGTGGTTGGCAAAGTCATTACAATTGTTGCGAAAAGTAATTACAATTGATGGGCAAAGTCATTTTTAGAGGTCGGATAAGTATTTTACAGTGGTTGGCAAAAGCATTACAATTGTTGGGTAAAGTCATTTTTAGAGGTCGTATAAGTGATTAACAGTGGTTGGCAAAGTCATTACAATTGTTGCGCAAAGTAATTTTTAGAGGTCGGATAAGTGATTAACAGTGGTTGGAAAAGTCATTACAATTGTTGGGCAAAGTCATTACAATTGATGGGCAAAGTAATTTTTAGAGGTCGGATAAGTGATTAATAGTGGTTGGTAAAGTCATTACAATTGTTGGGCAAAGTCATTTTTAGAGGTCGGATAAGTGATTAACAGTGGTTGGCAAAGTCTTTACAATTGTTGGGTAAAGTCAATTTTAGAGGTCGGATAAGTGATTTACAGTGGTTGGCATAGTCACTACAATTGTTGGGCAAAGTCATTACAATTGTTGCGCAAAGTCATTTTTAGAGGTCGGATAAGTGATTTACAGTGGTTGGTAAAGTCATTACAATTGTTGGGCAAAGTCATTACAATTGTTGGGCAAAGTCATTTTTAGAGGTCGGATAAGTGATTAACAGTGGTTGGCAAAGTCTTTACAATTGTTGGGTAAAGTCAATTTTAGAGGTCGGATAAGTGATTTACAGTGGTTGGCATAGTCACTACAATTGTTGGGCAAAATCATTTTAAGAGGTCAAATAAGTGATTAACAGTGGTTGGCAAAGTCATTACAATTGTTGAGCAAAGTCATTTTTAGAGGTCGGATAAGTGTTTAACAGTGGTTGGCAAATTATTACAATTGTTGCGCAAAGTAATTTTTAGAGGTCGGATAAGTGATTAACAGTGGTTGGAAAAGTCATTACAATTGTTGGGCAAAGTCATTACAATTGATGGGCAAAGTAATTTTTAGAGGTCGGATAAGTATTTTACAGTGGTTGGCAAAAGCATTACAATTGTTGCGCAAAGTCATTTTTAGAGGTCGGATAAGTGATTAACAGTGGTTGGAAAAGTCATTACAATCGTTGGGCAAAGTCATTACAATTGTTGGGCAAAGTCATTTTTAGAGGTCGGATAAGTATTTTACAGTGTTTGGCAAAAGCATTACAATTGTTAGGCAAAGTCATTTTTAGAGGTTGTATAAGTGATTAAACAGTGGTTGGCAAAGTCATTACAATTGTTTGGCAAAGTCATTACAATTGTTGCGCAAAGTCATTTTTAGAGGTCGGATAAGTGATTAACAGTGGTTGGCAAAGTCATTACAATTGTTGGGCGAAGTCATTACAATTGTTGCGCAAAGTCATTTTTAGAGGTCGGATAAGTGATTAACAGTGGTTGGCAAAGTGATTACAATTGTTGGGAAAAGTCATTATTAGAGGTCGGATAAGTGATTAACAGTGGTTGGCAAAGTCTTTACTATTGTTGGGTAAAGTCAATTTTAGAGGTCGGATAAGTGATTTACAGTGGTTGGCATAGTCACTACAATTGTTGGGCAAAGTCATTTTAAGAGGTCGGATAAGTGATTAACAGTGGTTGGCAAAGTCATTATAATTGTTGGGCAAATTCATTACAATTGATGGGCAAAGTAATTTTTAGAGGTCGGATAAGTATTTTACAGTGGTTGGCAAAAGCATTCCAATTGTTGGGTAAAGTCATTTTTAGAGGTCGTATAAGTGATTAAGAGTGGTTGGCAAAGTCATTACAATTGTTTAGCAAAGTCATTACAATTGTTGCGCAAAGTAATTTTTAGAGGTCGGATAAGTGATTAACAGTGGTCGGAAAAGTCATTACAATTGTTGGGCAAAGTCATTACAATTGATGGGCAAAGTAATTTTTAGAGGTCGGATAAGTATTTTACAGTGGTTGGCAAAAGCATTACAATTGTTGGGTAAAGTCATTTTTAGAGGTCGTATAAGTGATTAACAGTGGTTGGCAAAGTCATTACAATTGTTTAGCAAAGTCATTACAATTGTTGCGCAAAGTTATTTTTAGAGGTCGGATAAGTGATTTACAGTGGTTGGCAAAGTCATTACAATTGTCGGGCAAAGTCATTACAATTGATGGGCAAAGTAATTTTTAGAGGTCGGATAAGTATTTTACAGTGGTTGGCAAAAGCATTACAATTGTTGGGTAAAGTCATTTTTAGAGGTCGTATAAGTGATTAACAGTGGTTGGCAAAGTCATTACAATTGTTTAGCAAAGTCATTACAATTGTTGCGCAAAGTTATTTTTAGAGGTCGGATAAGTGATTAACAGTGGTTGGAAAAGTCATTACAATTGTTGGGCAAAGTCATTACAATTGTTGCGCAAAGTCATTTTTAGAGGTCGGATAAGTATTTTACAGTGGTTGGCAAAAGCATTACAATTGTTGGGCAAAGTCATTTTTAGAGGTTGTATAAGTGATTAACAGTGGTTGGCAAAGTCATTACAATTGTTTGGCAAAGTCATTACAATTGTTGCGCAAAGTCATTTTTAGAGGTCGGATAAGTGATTAACAGTGGTTGGCAAAGTCATTTCAATTGTTGGGCAAAGTAATTTTTAGAGGTCGGATAAGTATTTTACAGTGGTTGGCAAAAGCATTACAATTGTTGGGCAAAGTCATTTTTAGAGGTTGTATAAGTGATTAACAGTGGTTGGCAAAGTCATTACAATTGTTTGGCAAAGTCATTACAATTGTTGCGCAAAGTCATTTTTAGAGGTCGGATAAGTGATTAACAGTGGTTGGCAAAGTGATTACAATTGTTGGGAAAAGTCATTATTAGAGGTCGGATAAGTGATTAACAGTGGTTGGCAAAGTCTTTACAATTGTTGGGTAAAGTCAATTTTAGAGGTCGGATAAGTGATTTACAGTGGTTGGCAAAGTCATTACAATTGTTGCGCAAAGTAATTACAATTGATGGGCAAAGTCATTTTTAGAGGTCGGATAAGTATTTTACAGTGGTTGGCAAAAGCATTACAATTGTTGGGTAAAGTCATTTTTAGAGGTCGTATAAGTGATTAACAGTGGTTGGCAAAGTCATTACAATTGTTGCGCAAAGTAATTTTTAGAGGTCGGATAAGTGATTAACAGTGGTTGGAAAAGTCATTACAATTGTTGGGCAAAGTCATTACAATTGATGGGCAAAGTAATTTTTAGAGGTCGGATAAGTGATTAATAGTGGTTGGTAAAGTCATTACAATTGTTGGGCAAAGTCATTTTTAGAGGTCGGATAAGTGATTAACAGTGGTTGGCAAAGTCTTTACAATTGTTGGGTAAAGTCAATTTTAGAGGTCGGATAAGTGATTTACAGTGGTTGGCATAGTCACTACAATTGTTGGGCAAAGTCATTACAATTGTTGCGCAAAGTCATTTTTAGAGGTCGGATAAGTGATTTACAGTGGTTGGTAAAGTCATTACAATTGTTGGGCAAAGTCATTACAATTGTTGGGCAAAGTCATTTTTAGAGGTCGGATAAGTGATTAACAGTGGTTGGCAAAGTCTTTACAATTGTTGGGTAAAGTCAATTTTAGAGGTCGGATAAGTGATTTACAGTGGTTGGCATAGTCACTACAATTGTTGGGCAAAATCATTTTAAGAGGTCAAATAAGTGATTAACAGTGGTTGGCAAAGTCATTACAATTGTTGAGCAAAGTCATTTTTAGAGGTCGGATAAGTGTTTAACAGTGGTTGGCAAATTATTACAATTGTTGCGCAAAGTAATTTTTAGAGGTCGGATAAGTGATTAACAGTGGTTGGAAAAGTCATTACAATTGTTGGGCAAAGTCATTACAATTGATGGGCAAAGTAATTTTTAGAGGTCGGATAAGTATTTTACAGTGGTTGGCAAAAGCATTACAATTGTTGCGCAAAGTCATTTTTAGAGGTCGGATAAGTGATTAACAGTGGTTGGAAAAGTCATTACAATCGTTGGGCAAAGTCATTACAATTGTTGGGCAAAGTCATTTTTAGAGGTCGGATAAGTATTTTACAGTGTTTGGCAAAAGCATTACAATTGTTAGGCAAAGTCATTTTTAGAGGTTGTATAAGTGATTAAACAGTGGTTGGCAAAGTCATTACAATTGTTTGGCAAAGTCATTACAATTGTTGCGCAAAGTCATTTTTAGAGGTCGGATAAGTGATTAACAGTGGTTGGCAAAGTCATTACAATTGTTGGGCGAAGTCATTACAATTGTTGCGCAAAGTCATTTTTAGAGGTCGGATAAGTGATTAACAGTGGTTGGCAAAGTGATTACAATTGTTGGGAAAAGTCATTATTAGAGGTCGGATAAGTGATTAACAGTGGTTGGCAAAGTCTTTACTATTGTTGGGTAAAGTCAATTTTAGAGGTCGGATAAGTGATTTACAGTGGTTGGCATAGTCACTACAATTGTTGGGCAAAGTCATTTTAAGAGGTCGGATAAGTGATTAACAGTGGTTGGCAAAGTCATTATAATTGTTGGGCAAAGTCATTACAATTGATGGGCAAAGTAATTTTTAGAGGTCGGATAAGTATTTTACAGTGGTTGGCAAAAGCATTCCAATTGTTGGGTAAAGTCATTTTTAGAGGTCGTATAAGTGATTAAGAGTGGTTGGCAAAGTCATTACAATTGTTTAGCAAAGTCATTACAATTGTTGCGCAAAGTAATTTTTAGAGGTCGGATAAGTGATTAACAGTGGTCGGAAAAGTCATTACAATTGTTGGGCAAAGTCATTCCAATTGATGGGCAAAGTAATTTTTAGAGGTCGGATAAGTATTTTACAGTGGTTGGCAAAAGCATTACAATTGTTGGGTAAAGTCATTTTTAGAGGTCGTATAAGTGATTAACAGTGGTTGGCAAAGTCATTACAATTGTTTAGCAAAGTCATTACAATTGTTGCGCAAAGTTATTTTTAGAGGTCGGATAAGTGATTTACAGTGGTCGGATAAGTGATTAACAGTGGTTGGCAAAGTGATTACAATTGTTAGGAAAAGTCATTATTAGAGGTCGGATAAGTGATTAACAGTGGTTGGCAAAGTCTTTACAATTGATGGGTAAAGTCAATTTTAGAGGTCGGATAAGTGATTTACAGTGTTTGGCAAAGTCATTTCAATTGTTGAGCAAAGTCATTTTTAGAGGTCGGATAAGTGATTAACAGTGGTTAGCAAAGTGATTAGAATTGTTGGGAAAAGTCATTATTAGAGGTCGGATAAGTGATTAACAGTGGTTGGCAAAGTCTTTACAATTGTTGGGTAAAGTCAATTTTAGAGGTCGGATAAGTGATTTACAGTGGTTGGCAAAGTCATTACAATTGTTGCGCAAAGTAATTACAATTGATGGGCAAAGTCATTTTTAGAGGTCGGGTAAGTATTTTACAGTGGTTGGCAAAAGCATTACAATTGTTGGGTAAAGTCATTTTTAGAGGTCGTATAAGTGATTAACAGTGGTTGGCAAAGTCATTACAATTGTTGCGCAAAGTAATTTTTAGAGGTCGGATAAGTGATTAACAGTGGTTGGAAAAGTCATTACAATTGTTGGGCAAAGTCATTACAATTGATGGGCAAAGTAATTTTTAGAGGTTGTATAAGTGATTAATAGTGGTTGGTAAAGTCATTACAATTGTTGGGCAAAGTCATTTTTAGAGGTCGGATAAGTGATTAACAGTGGTTGGCAAAGTCTTTACAATTGTTGGGTAAAGTCAATACAATTGTTGGGCAAAGTCATTACAATTGTTGCGCAAAGTCATTTTTAGAGGTCGGATAAGTGATTTACAGTGGTTGGTAAAGTCATTACAATTGTTGGGCAAAGTCATTACAATTGTTGGGCAATGTCATTTTTAGAGGTCGGATAAGTGATTAACAGTGGTTGGCAAAGTCTTTACAATTGTTGGGTAAAGTCAATTTTAGAGGTCTGATAAGTGATTTACAGTGGTTGGCATAGTCACTACAATTGTTGGGCAAAATCATTTTAAGAGGTCAAATAAGTGATAAACAGTGGTTGGCAAAGTCATTACAATTGTTGAGCAAAGTCATTTTTAGAGGTCGGATAAGTGTTTAACAGTGGTTGGCAAATTATAACAATTGTTGCGCAAAGTAATTTTTAGAGGTCGGATAAGTGATTAACAGTGGTTGGCAAAGTCTTTAAAATTGTTGGGTAAAGTCAATTTTAGAGGTCGGATAAGTGATTTACAGTGTTTGGCAAAGTCATTACAATTGTTGCGCAAAGTCATTTTTAGAGGTCGGATAAGTGATTAACAGTGGTTGGCAAAGTGATTAGAATTGTTGGGAAAAGTCATTATTAGAGGTCGGATAAGTGATTAACAGTGGTTGGCAAAGTCTTTACAATTGTTGGGTAAAGTCAATTTAGAGGTCGGATAAGTGATTTACAGTGGTTGGCAAAGTCATTACAATTGTTGCGCAAAGTAATTACAATTGATGGGCAAAGTCATTTTTAGAGGTCGGATAAGTATTTTACAGTGGTTGGCAAAAGCATTACAATTGTTGGGTAAAGTCATTTTTAGAGGTCGTATAAGTGATTAACAGTGGTTGGCAAAGTCATTACAATTGTTGCGCAAAGTAATTTTTAGAGGTCGGATAAGTGATTAACAGTGGTTGGAAAAGTCATTACAATTGTTGGGCAAAGTCATTACAATTGATGGGCAAAGTAATTTTTAGAGGTTGTATAAGTGATTAATAGTGGTTGGTAAAGTCATTACAATTGTTGGGCAAAGTCATTTTTAGAGGTCGGATAAGTGATTAACAGTGGTTGGCAAAGTCTTTACAATTGTTGGGTAAAGTCAATACAATTGTTGGGCAAAGTCATTACAATTGTTGCGCAAAGTCATTTTTAGAGGTCGGATAAGTGATTTACAGTGGTTGGTAAAGTCATTACAATTGTTGGGCAAAGTCATTACAATTGTTGGGCAATGTCATTTTTAGAGGTCGGATAAGTGATTAACAGTGGTTGGCAAAGTCTTTACAATTGTTGGGTAAAGTCAATTTTAGAGGTCGGATAAGTGATTTACAGTGGTTGGCATAGTCACTACAATTGTTGGGCAAAATCATTTTAAGAGGTCAAATAAGTGATTAACAGTGGCTGGCAAAGTCATTACAATTGTTGAGCAAAGTCATTTTTAGAGGTCGGATAAGTGTTTAACAGTGGTTGGCAAATTATTACAATTGTTGCGCAAAGTAATTTTTAGAGGTCGGATAAGTGATTAACAGTGGTTGGAAAAGTCATTACAATTGTTGGGCAAAGTCATTACAATTGATGGGCAAAGTAATTTTTAGAGGTCGGATAAGTATTTTACAGTGGTTGGCAAAAGCATTACAATTGTTGCGCAAAGTCATTTTTAGAGGTGGGATAAGTGATTAACAGTGGTTGGAAAAGTCATTACAATCGTTGGGCAAAGTCATTACAATTGTTGGGCAAAGTCATTTTTAGAGGTCGGATAAGTATTTTACAGTGGTTGGCAAAAGCATTACAATTGTTGAGCAAAGTCATTTTTAGAGGTTGTATAAGTGATTAAACAGTGGTTGGCAAAGTCATTACAATTGTTTGGCAAAGTCATTACAATTGTTGCGCAAAGTCATTTTTAGAGGTCGGATAAGTGATTAACAGTGGTTGGCAAAGTGATTACAATTGTTGGGAAAATTCATTATTAGAGGTCGGATAAGTGATTAACAGTGGTTGGCAAAGTCTTTACAATTGTTGGGTAAAGTCAATTTTAGAGGTCGGATAAGTGATTTACAGTGGTTGGCATAGTCACTACAATTGTTGGGCAAAGTCATTTTAAGAGGTCGGATAAGTGATTAACAGTGGTTGGCAAAGTCATTATAATTGTCTGGCAAAGTCATTACAATTGTTGCGCAAAGTCATTTTTAGAGGTCGGATAAGTGATTAACAGTAGTTGGCAAAGTCATTACAATTGTTGCGCAAAGTAATTACAATTGATGGGCAAAGTCATTTTTAGAGGTCGGATAAGTATTTTACAGTGGTTGGCAAAAGCATTACAATTGTTGGGTAAAGTCATTTTTAGAGGTCGTATAAGTGATTAACAGTGGTTGGCAAAGTCATTACAATTGTTTAGCAAAGTCATTACAATTGTTGCGCAAAGTCATTTTTAGAGGTCGGATAAGTGATTAACAGTGGTTGGAAAAGTCATTACAATTGTAGGGCTTAGTCATTACAATTGTTGAGCAAAGTCATTTTTAGAGGTCGGATAAGTATTTTACAGTGGTTGGCAAAAGCATTACAATTGTTGAGCAAAGTCATTTTTAGAGGTTGTATAAGTGATTACAAGTGGTTGGCAAAGTCATTACAATTGTTTGGCAAAGTCATTACAATTGTTGCGCAAAGTCATTTTTAGAGGTCGGATAAGTGATTAACAGTGGTTGACAAAGTCATTACAATTGTTGGGCGAAGTCATTACAATTGTTGCGCAAAGTCATTTTTAGAGGTCGGATAAGTGATTAACAGTGGTTGGCAAAGTGATTACAATTGTTGGGAAAAGTCATTACAATTGTCGCGCAAAGTCATTTTTAGAGGTCGGATAAGTGATTAACAGTAGTTGGCAAAGTCATTACAATTGTTGCGCAAAGTCATTACAATTGATAGGCAAAGTCATTTTTAGAGGTCGGATAAGTATTTTACAGTGGTTGGCAAAAGCATTACAATTGTTGGGTAAAGTCATTTTTTGAGGTCGTATAAGTGATTAACAGTGGTTGGCAAAGTCATTACAATTGCTGGGCGGAGTCATTACAATTGTTGGGTAAAGTCAATTTTAGAGGTCGGATATGTGATTTTCAGTGGTTGGCAAAGTCATTACAATTGTTGCGCAAATGCATTTTTAGAGGTCGGATAAGTGATTAACAGTGTTTGTCAGAGTCATTACAATTGTTGGGCAAAGTCATTATTAGAGGTCGGATAAGTGATTAACAGTGGTTGGCAAAGTCTTTACAATTGTTGCGCAAAGTAATTTTTAGAGGTCGGATAAGTATTTTACAGTGGTTGGCAAAAGCATTACAATTGTTGGGTAAAGTCATTTTAAGAGGTCGGATAAGTGATTAACAGTGGTTTGCAAAGTCATTATAATTGTTGGGCAAAGTCATTACAATTGTTGCGCAAAGTCATTTTTAGAGGTCTGATAAGTGATTAACAGTAGTTGGCAAAGTCATTACAATTGTTGCGCAAAGTAATTTCAATTGATTGGCAAAGTCAATTTTAGAGGTCGGATAAGTGATTTACAGTGGTTGGCATAGTCACTACAATTGTTGGGCAAAGTCATTTTAAGAGGTCGGATAAGTGATTAACAGTGGTTGGCAAAGTCATTACAATTGTTGGGCAAAGTCATTTTTAGAGGTCGGATAAGTGATTAACAGTGGTTGGCAAAGTCTTTACAATTGTTGGGTAAAGTCAATTTTAGAGGTCGGATAAGTGATTTACAGTGGTTGGCATAGTCACTACAATTGTTGGGCAAAGTCATTTTTAGAGGTCGGATAAGTGATTAACAGTGGTTGGTAAAGTCATTACAATTAATGGGCAAAGTCATTACAATTGTTGGGCAAAGTCATTTTTAGAGGTCGGATAAGTATTTTACAGTGGTTGGCAAAAGCATTACAATTGTTGGGCAAAGTCATTTTTAGAGGTCGGATAAGTGATTAACAGTGGTTGGCAAACTCATTACAATTGTTTGGCAAAGTCATTACAATTGTTGGGAAAAGTCAATTTTAGAGGTCGGATAAGTGATTTACAGTGGTTGGCATAGTAACTTCAATTGTTGGGCAAAGTGATTTTAAGAGGTCAAATAAGTGATTAACAGTGGTTGGCAAAGTCATTACAATTGTTAAGCAAAGTCATTTTTAGAGGTCGGATAAGTGTTTAACAGTGGTTGGCAAATTATTACAATTGTTGCGCAAAGTAATTTTTAGAGGTCGGATAAGTGATTAACAGTGGTTGGAAAAGTCATTACAATTGTTGGGCAAAGTCATTACAATTGATGGGCAAAGTAATTTTTAGAGGTCGGATAAGTATTTTACAGTGGTTGGCAAAAGCATTCCAATTGTTGGGTAAAGTCATTTTTAGAGGTCGTATAAGTGATTAAGAGTGGTTGGCAAAGTCATTACAATTGTTTGGCAAAGTCATTACAATTGTTGGGAAAAGTCAATTTTAGAGGTCGGATAAGTGATTTACAGTGGTTGGCATAGTAACATCAATTGTTGGGCAAAGTGATTTTAAGAGGTCAAATAAGTGATTAACAGTGGTTGGCAAAGTCATTACAATTGTTGAGCAAAGTCATTTTTAGAGGTCGGATAAGTGTTTAACAGTGGTTGGCAAATTATTACAATTGTTGCGCAAAGTAATTTTTAGAGGTCGGATAAGTGATTAACATTGGTTGGAAAAGTCATTACAATTGTTGGGCAAAGTCATTACAATTGATGGGCAAAGTAATTTTTAGAGGTCGGATAAGTATTTTACAGTGGTTGGCAAAAGCATTCCAATTGTTGGGTAAAGTCATTTTTAGAGGTCGTATAAGTGATTAAGAGTGGTTGGCAAAGTCATTACAATTGTTTAGCAAAGTCATTACAATTGTTGCGCAAAGTAATTTTTAGAGGTCGGATAAGTGATTAACAGTGGTCGGAAAAGTCATTACAATTGTTGGGCAAAGTCATTACAATTGATGGGCAAAGTAATTTTTAGAGGTCGGATAAGTATTTTACAGTGGTTGGCAAAAGCATTACAATTGTTGGGTAAAGTCATTTTTAGAGGTCGTATAAGTGATTAACAGTGGTTGGCAAAGTCATTATAATTGTTGGGCAAAGTCATTACAATTGTTGCGCAAAGTCATTTTTAGAGGTCGGATAAGTATTTTACAGTGGTTGGCAAAAGCATTACAATTGTTGGGCAAAGTCATTTTTAGAGGTTGTATAAGTGATTAACAGTGGTTGGCAAAGTCATTACAATTGTTTGGCAAAGTCATTACAATTGTTGCGCAAAGTCATTTTTAGAGGTCGGATAAGTGATTAACAGTGGTTGGCAAAGTCATTTCAATTGTTGGGCAAAGTCATTTTTAGAGGTCGGATAAGTATTTTACAGTGGTTGGCAAAAGCATTACAATTGTTGGGCAAAGTCATTTTTAGAGGTTGTATAAGTGATTAACAGTGGTTGGCAAAGTCATTACAATTGTTTGGCAAAGTCATTACAATTGTTGCGCAAAGTCATTTTTAGAGGTCGGATAAGTGATTAACAGTGGTTGGCAAAGTGATTACAATTGTTAGGAAAAGTCATTATTAGAGGTCTGATAAGTGATTAACAGTGGTTGGCAAAGTCTTTACAATTGTTGGGTAAAGTCAATTTTAGAGGTCGGATAAGTGATTTACAGTGTTTGGCAAAGTCATTACAATTGTTGCGCAAAGTCATTTTTAGAGGTCGGATAAGTGATTAACAGTGGTTGGCAAAGTGATTACAATTGTTGGGAAAAGTCATTATTAGAGGTCGGATAAGTGATTAACAGTGGTTGGCAAAGTCTTTACAATTGTTGGGTAAAGTCAATTTTAGAGGTCGGATAAGTGATTTACAGTGGTTGGCAAAGTCATTACAATTGTTGCGTAAAGTAATTACAATTGATGGGCAAAGTCATTTTTAGAGGTCGGGTAAGTATTTTACAGTGGTTGGCATAAGCATTACAATTGTTGGGTAAAGTCATTTTTAGAGGTCGTATAAGTGATTAACAGTGGTTGGCAAAGTCATTACAATTGTTGCGCAAAGTAATTTTTAGAGGTCGGAAAAGTGATTAACAGTGGTTGGAAAAGTCATTACAATTGTTGGGCAAAGTCATTACAATTGATGGGCAAAGTAATTTTTAGAGGTCGGATAAGTATTTTACAGTGGTTGGCAAAAGCATTCCAATTGTTGGGTAAAGTCATTTTTAGAGGTCGTATAAGTGATTAACAGTGGTTGGCAAAGTCATTACAATTGTTTAGCAAAGTCATTACAATTGTTGCGCAAAGTAATTTTTAGAGGTCGGATAAGTGATTAACAGTGGTCGGAAAAGTCATTACAATTGTTGAGCAAAGTCTTTACAATTGATGGGCAAAGTAATTTTTAGAGGTCGGATAAGTATTTTACAGTGGTTGGCAAAAGCATTACAATTGTTGGGCAAAGTCATTTTTAGAGGTTGTATAAGTGATTAACAGTGGTTGGCAAAGTCATTACAATTGTTTGGCAAAGTCATTACAATTGTTGCGCAAAGTCATTTTTAGAGGTCGGATAAGTGATTAACAGTGGTTGGCAAAGTCATTTCAATTGTTGGGCAAAGTCATTTTTAGAGGTTGTATAAGTGATTAACAGTGGTTGGCAAAGTCATTACAATTGTTTGGCAAAGTCATTACAATTGTTGCGCAAAGTCATTTTTAGAGGTCGGATAAGTGATTAACAGTGGTTGGCAAAGTGATTACAATTGTTGGGAAAAGTCATTATTAGAGGTCGGATAAGCGATTAACAGTGGTTGGCAAAGTCTTTTCAATTGTTGGGTAAAGTCAATTTTAGAGGTCGGATAAGTGATTTACAGTGGTTGGCATAGTCACTACAATTGTCGGGCAAAGTCATTTACGAGGTCGGATAAGTGATTAACAGTGGTTGGAAAAGTCATTACAATTGTTGGGCAAAGTCATTACAATTGATGGGCAAAGTAATTTTTAGAGGTCGGATAAGTATTTTACAGAGGTTGGCAAAAGCATTCCAATTGTTGGGTAAAGTCATTTTTAGAGGTCGTATAAGTGATTAACAGTGGTTGGCAAAGTCATTACAATTGTTTAGCAAAGTCATTACAATTGTTGCGCAAAGTAATTTTTAGAGGTCGGATAAGTGATTAACAGTGGTCGAATAAGTCATTACAATTGTTGGGCAAAGTCATTACAATTGATGGGCAAAGTAATTTTTAGAGGTCGGAAAAGTATTTTACAGTGGTTGGCAAAAGCATTACAATTGTTGGGTAAAGTCATTTTTAGAGGTCGTATAAGTGATTAACAGTGGTTGGCAAAGTCATTACAATTGTTTAGCAAAGTCATTACAATTGTTGCGCAAAGTTATTTTTAGAGGTCGGATAAGTGATTAACAGTGGTTGGAAAAGTCATTACAATTGTTGGGCAAAGTCATTACAATTGTTGGGCAAAGTCATTTTTAGAGGTCGGATAAGTATTTTACAGTGGTTGGCAAAAGCATTACAATTGTTGGGCAAAGTCATTTTTAGAGGTTGTATAAGTGATTAACAGTGGTTGGCAAAGTCATTACAATTGATTGGCAAAGTCATTACAATTGTTGCGCGAAGTCATTTTTAGAGGTCGGATAAGTGATTAACAGTGGTTGGCAAAGTCATTTCAATTGTTGGGCAAAGTCATTTTTAGAGGTCGGATAAGTATTTTACAGTGGTTGGCAAAAGCATTACAATTGTTGGGCAAAGTCATTTTTAGAGGTTGTATAAGTGATTAACAGTGGTTGGCAAAGTAATTACAATTGTTTGGCAAAGTCATTACAATTGTTGCGCAAAGTCATTTTTAGAGGTCGGATAAGTGATTAACAGTGGTTGGCAAAGTGATTACAATTGTTGGGAAAAGTCATTATTAGAGGTCGGATAAGTATTTTACAGTGGTTGGCAAAAGCATTACAATTGTTGAGCAAAGTCATTTTTAGAGGTCGGATTAGTGTTTAACAGTGGTTGGCAAATTATTACAATTGTTGCGCAAAGTAATTTTTAGAGGTCGGATAAGTGATTAACAGTGGTTGGAAAAGTCACTACAATTGTTGGGCAAAGTCATTTTAAGAGGTCGGATAAGTGATTAACAGTAGTTGGCAAAGTCATTACAATTGTTGCGCAAAGTAATTACAATTGATGGGCAAAGTCATTTTTAGAGGTCGGATAAGTATTTTACAGTGGTTGGCAAAAGCATTACAATTGTTGAGCAAAGTCATTTTTAGAGGTCGGATAAGTGTTTAACAGTGGTTGGCAAATTATTACAATTGTTGCGCAAAGTAATTTTTAGAGGTCGGATAAGTGATTAACAGTGGTTGGAAAAGTCATTACAATTGTTGGGCAAAGTCATTACAATTGATGGGCAAGTAATTTTTAGAGGTCGGATAAGTATTTTACAGTGGTTTGCAAAAGCATTCCAATTGTTGGGTAAAGTCATTTTTAGAGGTCGTATAAGTGATTAACAGTGGTTGGCAAAGTCATTACAATTGTTTAGCAGAGTCATTACAATTGTTGCGCAAAGAAATTTTTAGAGGTCGGATAAGTGATTAACAGTGGTCGGAAAAGTCATTACAATTGTTGGGCAAAGTCATTACAATTGATGGGCAAAGTAATTTTTAGAGGTCGGATAAGTATTTTACAGTGGTTGGCAAAAGCATTACAATTGTTGGGTAAAGTCATTTTTAGAGGTCGTATAAGTGATTAACAGTGGTTGGCAAAGTCATTCCAATTTTTTAGCAAAGTCATTACAATTGTTGCACAATATTATTTTTAGAGGTCGGATAAGTGATTAATAGTGGTTGGAAAAGTCATTACAATTGTTGGGCAAAGTCATTACAATTGTTGGGCAAAGTCATTTTTAGAGGTCGGATAAGTATTTTACAGTGGTTGGCAAAAGCATTACAATTGTTGGGCAAAGTCATTTTTAGAGGTTGTATAGGTGATTAACAGTGGTTGGCAAAGTCATTACAATTGATTGGCAAAGTCATTACAATTGTTGCGCAAAGTCATTTTTAGAGGTCGGATAAGTGATTAACAGTGGTTGGCAAAGTCATTTCAATTGTTGGGCAAAGTCATTTTTAGAGGTCGGATGAGTATTTTACAGTGGTTGGCAAAAGCATTACAATTGTTGGGCAAAGTCATTTTTAGAGGTTGTATAAGTGATTAACAGTGGTTGGCAAAGTCATTACAATTGTTTGGCAAAGTCATTACAATTGTTGCGCAAAGTCATTTTTAGAGGTCGGATAAGTGATTAACAGTGGTTGGCAAAGTGATTACAATTGTTGGGAAAAGTCATTATTAGAGGTCGGATAAGTATTTTACAGTGGTTGGCAAAAGCATTACAATTGTTGAGCAAAGTCATTTTTAGAGGTCGGATAAGTGTTTAACAGTGGTTGGCAAATTATTACAATTGTTGCGCAAAGTAATTTTTAGAGGTCGGATAAGTGATTAACAGTGGTTGGAAAAGTCACTACAATTGTTGGGCAAAGTCATTTTAAGAGGTCGGATAAGTGATAAACAGTGGTTGGCAAAGTCTTTACAATTGTTGGGTAGAGTCAATTTTAGAGGTCGGATAAGTGATTTACAGTGGTTGGCATAGTCACTACAATTGTTGGGCAAAGTCATTTTTAGAGGTCGGATAAGTGATTAACAGTTGTTGGCAAAGTGATTACAATTGTCTGGAAAAGTCATTATTAGAGGTCGGATAAGTGATTAACAGTGGTTGGCAAAGTCTTTACAATTGTTGGGTAAAGTCAATTTTAGAGGTCGGATAAGTGATTTACAGTGGTTGGCATAGTCACTACAATTGTTGGGCAAAGTCATTTTAAGAGGTCGGATAAGTGATTAACAGTAGTTGGCAAAGTCATTACAATTGTTGCGCAAAGTAATTACAATTGTTGCGCAAAGTCATTTTTAGAGGTCGGATAAGTGATTAACAGTGGTTGGCAAAGTCTTTACAATTGTTGGGAAAAGTCATTATTAGAGGTCGGATAAGTATTTTACAGTGGTTGGCATAGTCACTACAATTGTTGGGCAAAGTCATTTTAAGAGGTCGGATAAGTTATTAACAGTAGTTGGCAAAGTCATTACAATTGTTGCGCAAAGTAATTACAATTGTTGCGCAAAGTCATTTTTAGAGGTCGGATAAGTGATTAACAGTGGTTGGCAAAGTGATTACAATTGTTGGGAAAAGTCATTATTAGAGGTCGGATAAGTATTTTACAGTGGTTGGCAAAAGCATTACAATTGTTGAGCAAAGTCATTTTTAGAGGTCGGATAAGTGTTTAACAGTGGTTGGCAAATTATTACAATTGTTGCGCAAAGTAATTTTTAGAGGTCGGATAAGTGATTAACAGTGGTTGGAAAAGTCACTACAATTGTTGGGCAAAGTCATTTTAAGAGGTCGGATAAGTTATTAACAGTAGTTGGCAAAGTCATTACAATTGTTGCGCAAAGTAATTACAATTGATGGGCAAAGTCATTTTTAGAGGTCGGATAAGTATTTTACAGTGGTTGGCAAAAGCATTACAATTGTTGAGCAAAGTCATTTTTAGAGGTCGGATAAGTGTTTAACAGTGGTTGGCAAATTATTACAATTGTTGCGCAAAGTAATTTTTAGAGGTCGGATAAGTGATTAACAGTGGTTGGAAAAGTCATTACAATTGTTGGGCAAAGTCATTACAATTGATGGGCAAAGTAATTTTTAGAGGTCGGATAAGTATTTTACAGTGGTTTGCAAAAGCATTCCAATTGTTGGGTAAAGTCATTTTTAGAGGTCGTATAAGTGATTAACAGTGGTTGGCAAAGTCATTACAATTGTTTAGCAGAGTCATTACAATTGTTGCGCAAAGAAATTTTTAGAGGTCGGATAAGTGATTAACAGTGGTCGGAAAAGTCATTACAATTGTTGGGCAAAGTCATTACAATTGATGGGCAAAGTAATTTTTAGAGGTCGGATAAGTATTTTACAGTGGTTGGCAAAAGCATTACAATTGTTGGGTAAAGTCATTTTTAGAGGTCGTATAAGTGATTAACAGTGGTTGGCAAAGTCATTACAATTTTTTAGCAAAGTCATTACAATTGTTGCGCAAAGTTATTTTTAGAGGTCGGATAAGTGATTAACAGTGGTTGGAAAAGTCATTACAATTGTTGGGCAAAGTCATTACAATTGTTGGGCAAAGTCATTTTTAGAGGTCGGATAAGTATTTTACAGTGGTTGGCAAAAGCATTACAATTGTTGGGCAAAGTCATTTTTAGAGGTTGTATAAGTGATTAACAGTGGTTGGCAAAGTCATTACAATTGATTGGCAAAGTCATTACAATTGTTGCGCAAAGTCATTTTTAGAGGTCGGATAAGTGATTAACAGTGGTTGGCAAAGTCATTTCAATTGTTGGGCAAAGTCATTTTTAGAGGTCGGATAAGTATTTTACAGTGGTTGGCAAAAGCATTACAATTGTTGGGCAAAGTCATTTTTAGAGGTTGTATAAGTGATTAACAGTGGTTGGCAAAGTCATTACAATTGTTTGGCAAAGTCATTACAATTGTTGCGCAAAGTCATTTTTAGAGGTCGGATAAGTGATTAACAGTGGTTGGCAAAGTGATTACAATTGTTGGGAAAAGTCATTATTAGAGGTCGGATAAGTATTTTACAGTGGTTGGCAAAAGCGTTACAATTGTTGAGCAAAGTCATTTTTAGAGGTCGGATAAGTGTTTAACAGTGGTTGGCAAATTATTACAATTGTTGCGCAAAGTAATTTTTAGAGGTCGGATAAGTGATTAACAGTGGTTGGAAAAGTCACTACAATTGTTGGGCAAAGTCATTTTAAGAGGTCGGATAAGTGATTAACAGTGGTTGGCAAAGTCTTTACAATTGTTGGGTAGAGTCAATTTTAGAGGTCGGATACGTGATTTACAGTGGTTGGCATAGTCACTACAATTGTTGGGCAAAGTCATTTTTAGAGGTCGGATAAGTGATTAACAGTTGTTGGCAAAGTGATTACAATTGTCTGGAAAAGTCATTATTAGAGGTCGGATAAGTGATTAACAGTGGTTGGCAAAGTCTTTACAATTGTTGGGTAAAGTCAATTTTAGAGGTCGGATAAGTGATTTACAGTGGTTGGCATAGTCACTACAATTGTTGGGCAAAGTCATTTTAAGAGGTCGGATAAGTGATTAACAGTAGTTGGCAAAGTCATTACAATTGTTGCGCAAAGTAATTACAATTGATGGGCAAAGTCATTTTTAGAGGTCGGATAAGTATTTTACAGTGGTTGGCAAAAGCATTACAATTGTTGAGCAAAGTCATTTTTAGAGGTCGGATAAGTGTTTAACAGTGGTTGGCAAATTATTACAATTGTTGCGCAAAGTAATTTTTAGAGGTCGGATAAGTGATTAACAGTGGTTGGAAAAGTCATTACAATTGTTGGGCAAAGTCATTACAATTGATGGGCAAAGTAATTTTTAGAGGTCGGATAAGTATTTTACAGTGGTTTGCAAAAGCATTCCAATTGTTGGGTAAAGTCATTTTTAGAGGTCGTATAAGTGATTAACAGTGGTTGGCAAAGTCATTACAATTGTTTAGCAGAGTCATTACAATTGTTGCGCAAAGAAATTTTTAGAGGTCGGATAAGTGATTAACAGTGGTCGGAAAAGTCATTACAATTGTTGGGCAAAGTCATTACAATTGATGGGCAAAGTAATTTTTAGAGGTCGGATAAGTATTTTACAGTGGTTGGCAAAAGCATTACAATTGTTGGGTAAAGTCATTTTTAGAGGTCGTATAAGTGATTAACAGTGGTTGGCAAAGTCATTACAATTTTTTAGCAAAGTCATTACAATTGTTGCGCAAAGTTATTTTTAGAGGTCGGATAAGTGATTAACAGTGGTTGGAAAAGTCATTACAATTGTTGAGCAAAGTCATTACAATTGTTGGGCAAAGTCATTTTTAGAGGTCGGATAAGTATTTTACAGTGGTTGGCAAAAGCATTACAATTGTTGGGCAAAGTCATTTTTAGAGGTTGTATAAGTGATTAACAGTGGTTGGCAAAGTCATTACAATTGATTGGCAAAGTCATTACAATTGTTGCGCAAAGTCATTTTTAGAGGTCGGATAAGTGATTAACAGTGGTTGGCAAAGTCATTTCAATTGTTGGGCAAAGTCATTTTTAGAGGTCGGATAAGTATTTTACAGTGGTTGGCAAAAGCATTACAATTGTTGGGCAAAGTCATTTTTAGAGGTTGTATAAGTGATTAACAGTGGTTGGCAAAGTCATTACAATTGTTTGGCAAAGTCATTACAATTGTTGCGCAAAGTCATTTTTAGAGGTCGGATAAGTGATTAACAGTGGTTGGCAAAGTGATTACAATTGTTGGGAAAAGTCATTATTAGAGGTCGGATAAGTATTTTACAGTGGTTAGCAAAAGCATTACAATTGTTGAGCAAAGTCATTTTTAGAGGTCGGATAAGTGTTTAACAGTGGTTGGCAAATTATTACAATTGTTGCGCAAAGTAATTTTTAGAGGTCGGATAAGTGATTAACAGTGGTTGGAAAAGTCACTACAATTGTTGGGCAAAGTCATTTTTAGAGGTCGGATAAGTGTTTAACAGTGGTTGGCAAATTATTACAATTGTTGGGCAAAGTAATTTTTAGAGGTCGGATAAGTGATTAACAGTGGTTGGAAAAGTCATTACAATTGTTGGGCAAAGTCATTACAATTGATGGGCAAAGTAATTTTTAGAGGTCGGATAAGTATTTTACAGTGGTTTGCAAAAGCATTCCAATTGTTGGGTAAAGTCATTTTTAGAGGTCGTATAAGTGATTAACAGTGGTTGGCAAAGTCATTACAATTGTTTAGCAGAGTCATTACAATTGTTGCGCAAAGAAATTTTTAGAGGTCGGATAAGTGATTAACAGTGGTCGGAAAAGTCATTACAATTGTTGGGCAAAGTCATTACAATTGATGGGCAAAGTAATTTTTAGAGGTCGGATAAGTATTTTACAGTGGTTGGCAAAAGCATTACAATTGTTGGGTAAAGTCATTTTTAGAGGTCGTATAAGTGATTAACAGTGGTTGGCAAAGTCATTACAATTTTTTAGCAAAGTCATTACAATTGTTGCGCAAAGTTATTTTTAGAGGTCGGATAAGTGATTAACAGTGGTTGGAAAAGTCATTACAATTGTTGAGCAAAGTCATTACAATTGTTGGGCAAAGTCATTTTTAGAGGTCGGATAAGTATTTTACAGTGGTTGGCAAAAGCATTACAATTGTTGGGCAAAGTCATTTTTAGAGGTTGTATAAGTGATTAACAGTGGTTGGCAAAGTCATTACAATTGATTGGCAAAGTCATTACAATTGTTGCGCAAAGTCATTTTTAGAGGTCGGATAAGTGATTAACAGTGGTTGGCAAAGTCATTTCAATTGTTGGGCAAAGTCATTTTTAGAGGTCGGATAAGTATTTTACAGTGGTTGGCAAAAGCATTACAATTGTTGGGCAAAGTCATTTTTAGAGGTTGTATAAGTGATTAACAGTGGTTGGCAAAGTCATTACAATTGTTTGGCAAAGTCATTACAATTGTTGCGCAAAGTCATTTTAGAGGTCGGATAAGTGATTAACAGTGGTTGGCAAAGTGATTACAATTGTTGGGAAAAGTCATTATTAGAGGTCGGATAAGTATTTTACAGTGGTTAGCAAAAGCATTACAATTGTTGAGCAAAGTCATTTTTAGAGGTCGGATAAGTGTTTAACAGTGGTTGGCAAATTATTACAATTGTTGCGCAAAGTAATTTTTAGAGGTCGGATAAGTGATTAACAGTGGTTGGAAAAGTCACTACAATTGTTGGGCAAAGTCATTTTAAGAGGTCGGATAAGTGATTAACAGTGGTTGGCAAAGTCTTTACAATTGTTGGGTAGAGTCAATTTTAGAGGTCGGATAAGTGATTTATAGTGGTTGGCATAGTCACTACAATTGTTGGGCAAAGTCATTTTTAGAGGTCGGATAAGTGATTAACAGTTGTTGGCAAAGTGATTACAATTGTCTGGAAAAGTCATTATTAGAGGTCGGATAAGTGATTAACAGTGGTTGGCAAAGTCTTTACAATTGTTGGGTAAAGTCAATTTTAGAGGTCGGATAAGTGATTTACAGTGGTTGGCATAGTCACTACAATTGTTGGGCAAAGTCATTTTAAGAGGTCGGATAAGTGATTAACAGTAGTTGGCAAAGTCATTACAATTGTTGCGCAAAGTAATTACAATTGATTGGCAAAGTCATTTTTAGAGGTCGGATAAGTATTTTACAGTGGTTGGCAAAAGCATTACAATTGTTGAGCAAAGTCATTTTTAGAGGTCGGATAAGTGTTTAACAGTGGTTGGCAAATTATTACAATTGTTGCGCAAAGTAATTTTTAGAGGTCGGATAAGTGATTAACAGTGGTTGGAAAAGTCATTACAATTGTTGGGCAAAGTCATTACAATTGATGGGCAAAGTAATTTTTAGAGGTCGGATAAGTATTTTACAGTGGTTGGCAAAAGCATTCCAATTGTTGGGTAAAGTCATTTTTAGAGGTCGTATAAGTGATTAACAGTGGTTGGCAAAGTCATTACAATTGTTTAGCAAAGTCATTACAATTGTTGCGCAAAGTTATTTTTAGAGGTCGGATAAGTGATTAACAGTGGTTGGAAAAGTCATTACAATTGTTGGGCAAAGTCATTACAATTGTTGAGCAAAGTCATTTTTAGAGGTCGGATAAGTATTTTACAGTGGTTGGCAAAAGCATTACAATTGTTGGGCAAAGTCATTTTTAGAGGTTGTATAAGTGATTAACAGTGGTTGGCAAAGTCATTACAATTGATTGGCAAAGTCATTACAATTGTTGCGCAAAGTCATTTTTAGAGGTCGGATAAGTGATTAACAGTGGTTGGCAAAGTCATTTCAATTGTAAGGCAAAGTCATTTTTAGAGGTCGGATAAGTATTTTACAGTGGTTGGCAAAAGCATTACAATTGTTGGGCAAAGTCATTTTTAGAGGTTGTATAAGTGATTAACAGTGGTTGGCAAAGTCATTACAATTGTTTGGCAAAGTCATTACAATTGTTGCGCAAAGTCATTTTTAGAGGTCGGATTAGTGATTAACAGTGGTTGGCAAAGTGATTACAATTGTTGGGAAAAGTCATTATTAGAGGTCGGATAAGTGATTAACAGTGGTTGGCAAAGTCTTTACAATTGTTGGGTAAAGTCAATTTTAGAGGTCGGATAAGTGATTTACAGTGGTTGGCATAGTCACTACAATTGTTGGGCAAAGTCATTTTAAGAGGTCGGATAAGTGATTAACAGTAGTTGGCAAAAGCATTACAATTGTTGGGTAAAGTCATTTTTAGAGGTCGTATAAGTGATTAACAGTGGTTGGCAAAGTCATTACAATTGTTGCGCAAAGTCATTTTTAGAGGTCGGATAAGTGATTAACAGTGGTTGGAAAAGTCATTACAATTGTTGGGCAAAGTCATTACAATTGTTGGGCAAAGTCATTTTTAGAGGTCGGATAAGTATTTTACATTGGTTGGCAAAAGCATTACAATTGTTGGGCAAAGTCATTACAATTGATGGGCAAAGTCATTTTTAGAGGTCGGATAAGTATTTTACAGTGGTTGGCAAAAGCATTACAATTGTTGGGTAAAGTCATTTTTAGAGGTCGTATAAGTGATTAACAGTGGTTGGCAAAGTCATTACAATTGTTTGGCAATGTCATTACAATTGTTGCGCAAAGTCATTTTTAGAGGTCGGATAAGTGATTAACAGTGGTTGACAAAGTCATTACAATTGTTGGGCAAAGTCATTACAATTGTTGGGCAAAGTCATTTTTAGAGGTCGGATAAGTATTTTACAGTGGTTGGCAAAAGCATTACAATTGTTGGGCAAAGTCATTTTTAGAGGTTGTATAAGTGATTAACAGTGGTTGGCAAAGTCATTACAATTGTTTGGCAAAGTCATTACAATTGTTGCGCAAAGTCATTTTTAGAGGTCGGATAAGTGATTAACAGTGGTTGGCAAAGTGATTACAATTGTTTGCAAAGTCATTACAATTGTCTGGCAAAGTCATTACAATTGTTGCGCAAAGTCATTTTTAGAGGTCGGATAAGTGATTAACAGTAGTTGGCGAAGTCATTACAATTGTTGCGCAAAGTAATTACAATTGATGGGCAAAGTCATTTTTAGAGGTCGGATAAGTATTTTACAGTGGTTGGCAAAAGCATTACAATTGTTGGGCAAAGTCATTTTTAGAGGTTGTATAAGTGATTAACAGTGGTTGGCAAAGTCATTACAATTGTTGCGCAAAGTCATTTTTAGAGGTCGGATAAGTGATTAACAGTGGTTGGAAAAGTCATTACAATTGTTGGGCAAAGTCATTACAATTGTTGGGCAAAGTCATTTTTAGAGGTCGGATAAGTATTTTACAGTGGTTGGCAAAAGCATTACAATTGTTGGGCAAAGTCATTTTTAGAGGTTGTATAAGTGATTAACAGTGGTTGGCAAAGTCATTACAATTGTTTGGCAAAGTCATTACAATTGTTGCGCAAAGTCATTTTTAGAGGTCGGATAAGTGATTAACAGTGGTTGGCAAAGTCATTACAATTGTTGCGCAAAGTCATTTTTAGAGTTCGGATAAGTATTTTACAGTGGTTGGCAAAAGCATTACAATTGTTGGGCAAAGTCATTTTTAGAGGTTGTATAAGTGATTAACAGTGGTTGGCAAAGTCATTACAATTGTTTGGCAAAGTCATTACAATTGTTGCGCAAAGTCATTTTTAGAGGTCGGATAAGTGATTAACAGTGGTTGGCAAAGTGATTACAATTGTTGGGAAAAGTCATTATTAGAGGTCGGATAAGTGATTAACAGTGGTTGGCAAAGTCTTTACAATTGTTGGGTAAAGTCAATTTTAGAGGTCGGATAAGTGATTTACAGTGGTTGGCATAGTCACTACAATTGTTGGGCAAAGTCATTTTAAGAGGTCGGATTAGTGATTAACAGTAGTTGGCAAAGTCATTACAATTGATTGGCAAAGTCATTACAATTGTTGCGCAAAGTCATTTTTAGAGGTCGGATAAGTGATTAACAGTGGTTGGCAAAGTCATTTCAATTGTAAGGCAAAGTCATTTTTAGAGGTCGGATAAGTATTTTACAGTGGTTGGCAAAAGCATTACAATTGTTGGGCAAAGTCATTTTTAGAGGTTGTATAAGTGATTAACAGTGGTTGGCAAAGTCATTACAATTGTTTGGCAAAGTCATTACAATTGTTGCGCAAAGTCATTTTTAGAGGTCGGATTAGTGATTAACAGTGGTTGGCAAAGTGATTACAATTGTTGGGAAAAGTCATTATTAGAGGTCGGATAAGTGATTAACAGTGGTTGGCAAAGTCTTTACAATTGTTGGGTAAAGTCAATTTTAGAGGTCGGATAAGTGATTTACAGTGGTTGGCATAGTCACTACAATTGTTGGGCAAAGTCATTTTAAGAGGTCGGATAAGTGATTAACAGTAGTTGGCAAAAGCATTACAATTGTTGGGTAAAGTCATTTTTAGAGGTCGTATAAGTGATTAACAGTGGTTGGCAAAGTCATTACAATTGTTGCGCAAAGTCATTTTTAGAGGTCGGATAAGTGATTAACAGTGGTTGGAAAAGTCATTACAATTGTTGGGCAAAGTCATTACAATTGTTGGGCAAAGTCATTTTTAGAGGTCGGATAAGTATTTTACATTGGTTGGCAAAAGCATTACAATTGTTGGGCAAAGTCATTACAATTGATGGGCAAAGTCATTTTTAGAGGTCGGATAAGTATTTTACAGTGGTTGGCAAAAGCATTACAATTGTTGGGTAAAGTCATTTTTAGAGGTCGTATAAGTGATTAACAGTGGTTGGCAAAGTCATTACAATTGTTTGGCAATGTCATTACAATTGTTGCGCAAAGTCATTTTTAGAGGTCGGATAAGTGATTAACAGTGGTTGACAAAGTCATTACAATTGTTGGGCAAAGTCATTACAATTGTTGGGCAAAGTCATTTTTAGAGGTCGGATAAGTATTTTACAGTGGTTGGCAAAAGCATTACAATTGTTGGGCAAAGTCATTTTTAGAGGTTGTATAAGTGATTAACAGTGGTTGGCAAAGTCATTACAATTGTTTGGCAAAGTCATTACAATTGTTGCGCAAAGTCATTTTTAGAGGTCGGATAAGTGATTAACAGTGGTTGGCAAAGTGATTACAATTGTTTGCAAAGTCATTACAATTGTCTGGCAAAGTCATTACAATTGTTGCGCAAAGTCATTTTTAGAGGTCGGATAAGTGATTAACAGTAGTTGGCGAAGTCATTACAATTGTTGCGCAAAGTAATTACAATTGATGGGCAAAGTCATTTTTAGAGGTCGGATAAGTATTTTACAGTGGTTGGCAAAAGCATTACAATTGTTGGGCAAAGTCATTTTTAGAGGTTGTATAAGTGATTAACAGTGGTTGGCAAAGTCATTACAATTGTTGCGCAAAGTCATTTTTAGAGGTCGGATAAGTGATTAACAGTGGTTGGAAAAGTCATTACAATTGTTGGGCAAAGTCATTACAATTGTTGGGCAAAGTCATTTTTAGAGGTCGGATAAGTATTTTACAGTGGTTGGCAAAAGCATTACAATTGTTGGGCAAAGTCATTTTTAGAGGTTGTATAAGTGATTAACAGTGGTTGGCAAAGTCATTACAATTGTTTGGCAAAGTCATTACAATTGTTGCGCAAAGTCATTTTTAGAGGTCGGATAAGTGATTAACAGTGGTTGGCAAAGTCATTACAATTGTTGCGCAAAGTCATTTTTAGAGTTCGGATAAGTATTTTACAGTGGTTGGCAAAAGCATTACAATTGTTGGGCAAAGTCATTTTTAGAGGTTGTATAAGTGATTAACAGTGGTTGGCAAAGTCATTACAATTGTTTGGCAAAGTCATTACAATTGTTGCGCAAAGTCATTTTTAGAGGTCGGATAAGTGATTAACAGTGGTTGGCAAAGTGATTACAATTGTTGGGAAAAGTCATTATTAGAGGTCGGATAAGTGATTAACAGTGGTTGGCAAAGTCTTTACAATTGTTGGGTAAAGTCAATTTTAGAGGTCGGATAAGTGATTTACAGTGGTTGGCATAGTCACTACAATTGTTGGGCAAAGTCATTTTAAGAGGTCGGATTAGTGATTAACAGTAGTTGGCAAAGTCATTAAAATTGTTGCGCAAAGTAATTACAATTGATGGGCAAAGTCATTTTTAGAGGTCGGATAAGTATTTTACAGTGGTTGGCAAAAGCATTACAATTGTTGGGTTAAGTCATTTTTAGAGGTCGTATAAGTGATTAACAGTGGTTGGCAAAGTCATTACAATTGTTGCGCAAAGTCATTACAATTGTTGGGCAAAGTCATTTTTAGAGGTCGGATAAGTATTTTACAGTGGTTGGCAAAAGCATTACAATTGTTGGGCAAAGTCATTTTTAGAGGTTGTATAAGTGATTAACAGTGGTTGGCAAAGTCATTACAATTGTTTGGCAAAGTCATTACAATTGTTGCGCAAAGTCATTTTTAGAGGTCGGATAAGTGATTAACAGTGGTTGACAAAGTCATTACAATTGTTGGGCGAAGTCATTACAATTGTTGCGCAAAGTCATTTTTAGAGGTCGGATAAGTGATTAACAGTGGTTGGCAAAGTGATTACAATTGTTGGCAAAGTCATTACAATTGTTGCGCAAAGTAATTACAATTGATGGGCAAAGTCATTTTTAGAGGTCGGATAAGTATTTTACAGTGGTTGGCAAAAGCATTACAATTGTTGGGTTAAGTCATTTTTAGAGGTCGTATAAGTGATTAACAGTGGTTGGCAAAGTCATTACAATTGTTGCGCAAAGTCATTACAATTGTTGGGCAAAGTCATTTTTAGAGGTCGGATAAGTATTTTACAGTGGTTGGCAAAAGCATTACAATTGTTGGGCAAAGTCATTTTTAGAGGTTGTATAAGTGATTAACAGTGGTTGGCAAAGTCATTACAATTGTTTGGCAAAGTCATTACAATTGTTGCGCAAAGTCATTTTTAGAGGTCGGATAAGTGATTAACAGTGGTTGACAAAGTCATTACAATTGTTGGGCGAAGTCATTACAATTGTTGCGCAAAGTCATTTTTAGAGGTCGGATAAGTGATTAACAGTGGTTGGCAAAGTGATTACAATTGTTGGCAAAGTCATTACAATTGTCTGGCAAAGTCATTACAATTGTTGCGCAAAGTCATTTTTAGAGGTCGGATAAGTGATTAACAGTAGTTGGCAAAGTCATTACAATTGTTGCGCAAAGTAATTACAATTGATGGGCAAAGTCATTTTTAGAGGTCGGATAAGTATTTTACAGTGGTTGGCAAAAGCATTACAATTGTTGGGTAAAGTCATTTTTAGAGGTCGTATAAGTGATTAACAGTGGTTGGCAAAGTCATTACAATTGTTGCGCAAAGTCATTTTTAGAGGTCGGATAAGTGATTAACAGTGGTTGGAAAAGTCATTACAATTGTTGGGCAAAGTCATTACAATTGTTGGGCAAAGTCATTTTTAGAGGTCGGATAAGTATTTTACAGTGGTTGGCAAAAGCATTAGAATTGTTGGGCAAAGTCATTTTTAGAGGTTGTATAAGTGATTAACAGTGGTTGGCAAAGTCATTACAATTGTTTGGCAAAGTCATTACAATTGTTGCGCAAAGTCATTTTTAGAGGTAGGATAAGTGATTAACAGTGGTTGGCAAAGTGATTACAATTGTTGGGAAAAGTCATTATTAGAGGTCGGATAAGTGATTAACAGTGGTTGGCAAAGTCTTTACAATTGTTGGGTAAAGTCAATTTTAGAGGTCGGATAAGTGATTTACAGTGGTTGGCATAGCCACTACAATTGTTGGGCAAAGTCATTTTAAGAGGTCGGATAAGTGATTAACAGTAGTTGGCAAAAGCATTACAATTGTTGGGTAAAGTCATTTTTAGAGGTTGTATAAGTGATTAACAGTGGTTGGCAAAGTCATTACAATTGTTGCGCAAAGTCATTTTTAGAGGTCGGATAAGTGATTAACAGTGGTTGGAAAAGTCATTACAATTGTTGGGCAAAGTCATTACAATTGTTGGGCAAAGTCATTTTTAGAGGTCGGATAAGTATTTTACATTGGTTGGCAAAAGCATTACAATTGTTGGGCGAAGTCATTACAATTGATGGGCAAAGTCATTTTTAGAGGTCGGATAAGTATTTTACAGTGGTTGGCAAAAGCATTACAATTGTTGGGTAAAGTCATTTTTAGAGGTCGTATAAGTGATTAACAGTGGTTGGCAAAGTCATTACAATTGTTTGGCAAAGTCATTACAATTGTTGCGCAAAGTCATTTTTAGAGGTACGATAAGTGATTAACAGTGGTTGACAAAGTCATTACAATTGTTGGGCAAAGTCATTACAATTGTTGGGCAAAGTCATTTTTAGAGGTCGGATAAGTATTTTACAGTGGTTGGCAAAAGCATTACAATTGTTGGGCAAAGTCATTTTTAGAGGTTGTATAAGTGATTAACAGTGGTTGGCAAAGTCATTACAATTGTTTGGCAAAGTCATTACAATTGTTGCGCAAAGTCATTTTTAGAGGTCGGATAAGTGATTAACAGTGGTTGGCAAAGTGATTACAATTGTTGGCAAAGTCATTACAATTGTCTGGCAAAGTCATTTCAATTGTTGCGCAAAGTCATTTTTAGAGGTCGGATAAGTGATTAACAGTAGTTGGCAAAGTCATTACAATTGTTGCGCAAAGTAATTACAATTGATGGGCAAAGTCATTTTTAGAGGTCGGATAAGTATTTTACAGTGGTTGGCAAAAGCATTACAATTGTTGCGTAAAGTCATTTTTAGAGGTCGTATAAGTGATTAACAGTGGTTGGCAAAGTCATTACAATTGTTGCGCAAAGTCATTTTTAGAGGTCGGATAAGTGATTAACAGTGGTTGGAAAAGTCATTACAATTGTTGGGCAAAGTCATTACAATTGTTGGGCAAAGTCATTTTTAGAGGTCGGATAAGTATTTTACAGTGGTTGGCAAAAGCATTACAATTGTTGGGCAAAGTCATTTTTAGAGGTTGTATAAGTGATTAACAGTGGTTGGCAAAGTCATTACAATTATTTGGCAAAGTCATTACAATTGTTGCGCAAAGTCATTTTTAGAGGTCGGATAAGTGATTAACAGTGGTTGGCAAAGTCATTTCAATTGTTGGGCAAAGTCATTTTTAGAGGTCGGATAAGTATTTTACAGTGGTTGGCAAAAGCATTACAATTGTTGGGCAAAGTCATTTTTAGAGGTTGTATAAGTGATTAACAGTGGTTGGCAAAGTCATTACAATTGTTGGGCAAAGTCATTTTTAGAGTTCGGATAAGTATTTTACAGTGGTTGGCAAAAGCATTACAATTGTTGGGCAAAGTCATTTTTAGAGGTTGTATAAGTGATTAACAGTGGTTGGCAAAGTCATTACAATTGTTTGGCAAAGTCATTACAATTGTTGCGCAAAGTCATTTTTAGAGGTCGGATAAGTGATTAACAGTGGTTGGCAAAGTGATTACAATTGTTGGCAAAGTCATTACAATTGTCTGGCAAAGTCATTACAATTGTTGCGCAAAGTCATTTTTAGAGGTCGGATAAGTGATTAACAGTAGTTGGCAAAGTCATTACAATTGTTGCGCAAAGTAATTACAATTGATGGGCAAAGTCATTTTTAGAGGTCGGATAAGTATTTTACAGTGGTTGGCAAAAGCATTACAATTGTTGGGTAAAGTCATTTTTAGAGGTCGTATAAGTGATTAACAGTGGTTGGCAAAGTCATTACAATTGTTGCGCAAAGTCATTTTTAGAGGTCGGATAAGTGATTAACAGTGGTTGGAAAAGTCATTACAATTGTTGGGCAAAGTCATTACAATTGTTGGGCAAAGTCATTTTTAGAGGTCGGATAAGTATTTTACAGTGGTTGGCAAAAGCATTACAATTGTTGGGCAAAGTCATTTTTAGAGGTTGTATAAGTGATTAACAGTGGTTAGCAAAGTCATTACAATTGTTTGGCAAAGTCATTACAATTGTTGCGCAAAGTCATTTTTAGAGGTCGGATAAGTGATTAACAGTGGTTGACAAAGTCATTACAATTGTTGGGCGAAGTCATTACAATTGTTGCGCAAAGTCATTTTTAGAGGTCGGATAAGTGATTAACAGTGGTTGGCAAAGTGATTGCAATTGTTGGCAAAGTCATTACAATTGTCTGGCAAAGTCATTACAATTGTTGCGCAAAGTCATTTTTAGAGGTCGGATAAGTGATTAACAGTAGTTGGCAAAGTCATTACAATTGTTGCGCAAAGTAATTACAATTGTTGGGCAAAGTCATTTTTAGAGGTTGTATAAGTGATTAACAGTGGTTGGCAAAGTCATTACAATTGTTTGGCAAAGTCATTACAATTGTTGCGCAAAGTCATTTTTAGAGGTCGGATAAGTGATTAACAGTGGTTGACAAAGTCATTACAATTGTTGGGCAAAGTCATTTTTAGAGGTTGTATAAGTGATTAACAGTGGTTGGCAAAGTCATTACAATTGTTTGGCAAAGTCATTACAATTGTTGCGCAAAGTCATTTTTAGAGGTCGGATAAGTGATTAACAGTGGTTGGCAAAGTCATTTCAATTGTTGGGCAAAGTCGTTTTTAGAGGTCGGATAAGTATTATACAGTGGTTGGCAAAAGCATTACAATTGTTGGGCAAAGTCATTTTTAGAGGTTGTATAAGTGATTAACAGTGGTTGGCAAAGTCATTAAAATTGTTTGGCAAAGTCATTACAATTGTTGCGCAAAGTCATTTTTAGAGGTCGGATAAGTGATTAACAGTGGTTGGCAAAGTGATTACAATTGTTGGGAAAAGTCATTATTAGAGGTCGGAATAGTGATTAACAGTGGTTGGCAAAGTCTTTACAATTGTTGGGTAAAGTCAATTTTAGAGGTCGGATAAGTGATTTACAGTGGTTGGCATAGTCACTACAATTGTTGGGCAAAGTCATTTTAAGAGGTCGGATTAGTGATTAACAGTAGTTGGCAAAGTCATTACAATTGTTGCGCAAAGTAATTACAATTGATGGGCAAAGTCATTTTTAGAGGTCGGATAAGTATTTTACAGTGGTTGGCAAAAGCATTACAATTGTTGGGGAAAGTCATTTTTAGAGGTCGTATAAGTGATTAACAGTGGTTGGCAAAGTCATTACAATTGTTGCGCAAAGTCATTTTTAGAGGTCGGATAAGTGATTAACAGTGGTTGGAAAAGTCATTACAATTGTTGGGCAAAGTCATTACAATTGTTGGGCAAAGTCATTTTTAGAGGTCGGATAAGTATTTTACAGTGGTTGGCAAAAGCATTACAATTGTTGGGCAAAGTCATTTTTAGAGGTTGTATAAGTGATTAACAGTGGTTGGCAAAGTCATTACAATTGTTTGGCAAAGTCATTACAATTGTTGCGCAAAGTCATTTTTAGAGGTCGGATAAGTGATTAACAGTGGTTGACAAAGTCATTACAATTGTTGGGCGAAGTCATTACAATTGTTGCGCAAAGTCATTTTTAGAGGTCGGATAAGTGATTAACAGTGGTTGGCAAAGTGATTACAATTGTTGGCAAAGTCATTACAATTGTCTGGCAAAGTCATTACAATTGTTGCGCAAAGTCATTTTTAGAGGTCGGATAAGTGATTAACAGTAGTTGGCAAAGTCATTACAATTGTTGCGCAAAGTAATTACAATTGATGGGCAAAGTCATTTTTAGAGGTCGGATAAGTATTTTACAGTGGTTGGCAAAAGCATTACAATTGTTGGGTAAAGTCATTTTTTGAGGTCGTATAAGTGATTAACAGTGGTTGGCAAAGTCATTACAATTGTTGCGCAAAGTCATTTTTAGAGGTCGGATAAGTGATTAACAGTGGTTGGAAAAGTCATTACAATTGTTGGGCAAAGTCATTACAATTGTTGGGCAAAGTCATTTTTAGAGGTCGGATAAGTATTTTACAGTGGTTGGCAAAAGCATTAGAATTGTTGGGCAAAGTCATTTTTAGAGGTTGTATAAGTGATTAACAGTGGTTGGCAAAGTCATTACAATTGTTTGGCAAAGTCATTACAATTGTTGCGCAAAGTCATTTTTAGAGGTCGGATAAGTGATTAACAGTGGTTGGCAAAGTGATTACAATTGTTGGGAAAAGTCATTATTAGAGGTCGGATAAGTAATTAACAGTGGTTGGCAAAGTCTTTACAATTGTTGGGTAAAGTCAATTTTAGAGGTCGGATAAGTGATTTACAGTGGTTGGCATAGTCACTACAATTGTTGGGCAAAGTCATTTTTAGAGGTCGGATAAGTATTTTACAGTGGTTGGCAAAAGCATTACAATTGTTGGGGAAAGTCATTTTTAGAGGTCGTATAAGTGATTAACAGTGGTTGGCAAAGTCATTACAATTGTTGCGCAAAGTCATTTTTAGAGGTCGGATAAGTGATTAACAGTGGTTGGAAAAGTCATTACAATTGTTGGGCAAAGTCATTACAATTGTTGCGCAAAGTCATTTTTAGAGGTCGGATAAGTGATTAACAGTGGTTGGAAAAGTCATTACAATTGTTGGGCAAAGTCATTACAATTGTTGGGCAAAGTCATTTTTAGAGGTTGTATAAGTGATTAACAGTGGTTGGCAAAGTCATTACAATTGTTTGGCAAAGTCATTACAATTGTTGCGCAAAGTCATTTTTAGAGGTCGGATAAGTGATTAACAGTGGTTGACAAAGTCATTACAATTGTTGGGCGAAGTCATTACAATTGTAGCGCAAAGTCATTTTTAGAGGTCGGATAAGTGATTGACAGTGGTTGGCAAAGTGATTACAATTGTTGGCAAAGTCATTACAATTGTCTGGCAAAGTCATTACAATTGTTGCGCAAAGTCATTTTTAGAGGTCGGATAAGTGATTAACAGTAGTTGGCAAAGTCATTACAATTGTTGCGCAAAGTAATTACAATTGATGGGCAAAGTCATTTTTAGAGGTCGGATAAGTATTTTACAGTGGTTGGCAAAAGCATTACAATTGTTGGGTAAAGTCATTTTTAGAGGTCGTATAAGTGATTAACAGTGGTTGGCAAAGTCATTACAATTGTTGCGCAAAGTCATTTTTAGAGGTCGGATAAGTGATTAACAGTGGTTGGAAAAGTCATTACAATTGTTGGGCAAAGTCATTACAATTGTTGGGCAAAGTCATTTTTAGAGGTCGGATAAGTATTTTACAGTGGTTGGCAAAAGCATTAGAATTGTTGGGCAAAGTCATTTTTAGAGGTTGTATAAGTGATTAACAGTGGTTGGCAAAGTCATTACAATTGTTTGGCAAAGTCATTACAATTATTGCGCAAAGTCATTTTTAGAGGTCGGATAAGTGATTAACAGTGGTTGACAAAGTCATTACAATTGTTGGGCGAAGTCATTACAATTGTTGCGCAAAGTCATTTTTAGAGGTCGGATAAGTGATTAACAGTGGTTGGCAAAGTGATTACAATTGTTGGGAAAAGTCATTACAATTGTCGCGCAAAGTCATTTTTAGAGGTCGGATAAGTGATTAACAGTAGTTGGCAAAGTCATTACAATTGTTGCGCAAAGTCATTACAATTGATAGGCAAAGTCATTTTTAGAGGTCGGATAAGTATTTTACAGTGGTTGGCAAAAGCATTACAATTGTTGGCAAAGTCATTACAATTGTCTGGCAAAGTCATTACAATTGTTGCGCAAAGTCATTTTTAGAGGTCGGATAAGTGATTAACAGTGGTTGGCAAAGTCATTACAATTGTTGCGCAAAGTAATTACAATTGATGGGCAAAGTCATTTTTAGAGGTCGGATAAGTATTTTACAGTGGTTGGCAAAAGCATTACAATTGTTGGGTAAAGTCATTTTTAGAGGTCGTATAAGTGATTAACAGTGGTTGGCAAAGTCATTACAATTGTTGCGCAAAGTCATTTTTAGAGGTCGGATAAGTGATTAACAGTGGTTGGAAAAGTCATTACAATTGTTGGGCAAAGTCATTACAATTGTTAGGCAAAGTCATTTTTAGAGGTTGTATAAGTGATTAACAGTGGTTGGCAAAGTCATTACAATTGTTTGGCAAAGTCATTACAATTGTTGCGCAAAGTCATTTTTAGAGGTCGGATAAGTGATTAACAGTGGTTGACAAAGTCATTACAATTGTTGGGCGAAGTCATTACAATTGTTGCGCAAAGTCATTTTTAGAGGTCGGATAAGTGATTAACAGTGGTTGGCAAAGTGATTACAATTGTTGGGAAAAGTCATTACAATTGTCGCGCAAAGTCATTTTTAGAGGTCGGATAAGTTATTAACAGTAGTTGGCAAAGTCATTACAATTGTTGCGCAAAGTCATTACAATTGATAGGCAAAGTCATTTTTAGAGGTCGGATAAGTATTTTACAGTGGTTGGCAAAAGCATTACAATTGGTGGGTAAAGTCATTTTTTGAGGTCGTATAAGTGATTAACAGTGGTTGGCAAAGTCATTACAATTGTTGGGTAAAGTCAATTTTAGAGGTCGGATAAGTGATTTTCAGTGGTTGGCAAAGTCATTACAATTGTTGCGCAAAGTGATTTTAAGAGGTCAAATAAGTGATTAACAGTGGTTGGCAAAGTCATTACAATTGTTGAGCAAAGTCATTTTTAGAGGTCGGATAAGTGTTTAACAGTGGTTGGCATATTATTACAATTGTTGCGCAAAGTAATTTTTAGAGGTCGGATAAGTGATTAACAGTGGTTGGAAAAGTCATTCCAATTGTTGGGCAAAGTCATTACAATTGATAGGCAAAGTAATTTTTAGAGGTCGGATAAGTATTTTACAGTGGTTGGCAAAAGCATTACAATTGTTGGGTAAAGTCATTTTTAGAGGTCGTATAAGTGATTAACAGTGGTTGGCAAAGTCATTACAATTGTTTAGCAAAGTCATTACAATTGTTGCGCAAAGTTATTTTTAGAGGTCGGATAAGTGATTAACAGTGGTTGGAAAAGTCATTACAATTGTTGCGCAAAGTAATTACAATTGATGGGCAAAGTCATTTTTAGAGGTCGGATAAGTATTTTACAGTGGTTGGCAAAAGCATTACAATTGTTGGGTAAAGTCATTTTTAGAGGTCGTATAAGTGATTAACAGTGGTTGGCAAAGTCATTACAATTGTTGCGCAAAGTCATTTTTAGAGGTCGGATAAGTGATTAACAGTGGTTGGAAAAGTCATTACAATTGTTGGGCAAAGTCATTACGATTGTTGGGCAAAGTCATTTTTAGAGGTCGGATAAGTATTTTACAGTGGTTGGCAAAAGCATTAGAATTGTTGGGCAAAGTCATTTTTAGAGGTTGTATAAGTGATTAACAGTGGTTGGCAAAGTCATTACAATTGTTTGGCAAAGTCATTACAATTGTTGCGCAAAGTCATTTTTAGAGGTCGGATAAGTGATTAACAGTGGTTGGCAAAGTGATTACAATTGTTGGGAAAAGTCATTATTAGAGGTCGGATAAGTGATTAACAGTGGTTGGCAAAGTCTTTACAATTGTTGGGTAAAGTCAATTTTAGAGGTCGGATAAGTGATTTACAGTGGTTGGCATAGTCACTACAATTGTTGGGCAAAGTCATTTTAAGAGGTCGGATTAGTGATTAACAGTAGTTGGCAAAGTCATTACAATTGTTGCGCAAAGTAATTACAATTGATGGGCAAAGTCATTTTTAGAGGTCGGATAAGTATTTTACAGTGGTTGGCAAAAGCATTACAATTGTTGGGTAAAGTCATTTTTAGAGGTCGTATCAGTGATTAACAGTGGTTGGCAAAGTCATTACAATTGTTGCGCAAAGTCATTTTTAGAGGTCGGATAAGTGATTAACAGTGGTTGGAAAAGTCATTACAATTGTTGGGCAAAGTCATTACAATTGTTGGGCAAAGTCATTTTTAGAGGTCGGATAAGTATTTTACAGTGGTTGGCAAAAGCATTACAATTGTTGGGCAAAGTCATTTTTAGAGGTTGTATAAGTGATTAACAGTGGTTGGCAAAGTCATTACAATTGTTTGGCAAAGTCATTACAATTGTTGCGCAAAGTCATTTTTAGAGGTCGGATAAGTGATTAACAGTGGTTGACAAAGTCATTACAATTGTTGGGCGAAGTCATTACAATTGTTGGGCAAAGTCATTACAATTGTTGGGCAAAGTCATTTTTAGAGGTCGGATAAGTATTTTACAGTGGTTGGCAAAAGCATTAGAATTGTTGGGCAAAGTCATTTTTAGAGGTTGTATAAGTGATTAACAGTGGTTGGCAAAGTCATTACAATTGTTTGGCAAAGTCATTACAATTGTTGCGCAAAGTCATTTTTAGAGGTCGGATAAGTGATTAACAGTGGTTGACAAAGTCATTACAATTGTTGGGCGAAGTCATTACAATTGTTGCGCAAAGTCATTTTTAGAGGTCGGATAAGTGATTAACAGTGGTTGGCAAAGTGATTACAATTGTTGGGAAAAGTCATTACAATTGTCGCGCAAAGTCATTTTTAGAGGTCGGATAAGTGATTAACAGTAGTTGGCAAAGTCATTACAATTGTTGCGCAAAGTCATTACAATTGATAGGCAAAGTCATTTTTAGAGGTCGGATGAGTATTTTACAGTGGTTGGCAAAAGCATTACAATTGTTGGCAAAGTCATTACAATTGTCTGGCAAAGTCATTACAATTGTTGCGCAAAGTCATTTTTAGAGGTCGGATAAGTGATTAACAGTAGTTGGCAAAGTCATTACAATTGTTGCGCAAAGTAATTACAATTGATGGGCAAAGTCATTTTTAGAGGTCGGATAAGTATTTTACAGTGGTTGGCAAAAGCATTACAATTGTTGGGTAAAGTCATTTTTAGAGGTCGTATAAGTGATTAACATTGGTTGGCAAAGTCATTACAATTGTTGCGCAAAGTCATTTTTAGAGGTCGGATAAGTGATTAACAGTGGTTTGAAAAGTCATTACAATTGTTGGGCAAAGTCATTACAATTGTTGGGCAAAGTCATTTTTAGAGGTCGGATAAGTATTTTACAGTGGTTGGCAAAAGCATTAGAATTGTTGGGCAAAGTCATTTTTAGAGGTTGTATAAGTGATTAACAGTGGTTGGCAAAGTCATTACAATTGTTTGGCAAAGTCATTACAATTGTTGCGCAAAGTCATTTTTAGAGGTCGGATAAGTGATTAACAGTGGTTGACAAAGTCATTACAATTGTTGGGCGAAGTCATTACAATTGTTGCGCAAAGTCATTTTTAGAGGTCGGATAAGTGATTAACAGTGGTTGGCAAAGTGATTACAATTGTTGGGAAAAGTCATTACAATTGTCGCGCAAAGTCATTTTTAGAGGTCGGATAAGTGATTAACAGTAGTTGGCAAAGTCATTACAATTGTTGCGCAAAGTCATTACAATTGATAGGCAAAGTCATTTTTAGAGGTCGGATAAGTATTTTACAGTGGTTGGCAAAAGCATTACAATTGTTGGGTAAAGTCATTTTTTGAGGTCGTATAAGTGATTAACAGTGGTTGGCAATGTCATTACAATTGTTGCGCAAAGTCATTTTTAGAGGTCGGATAAGTGATTAACAGTGGTTGGCAAAGTCATTACAATTGTTGCGCATAGTGATTTTAAGAGGTCAAATAAGTGATTAACAGTGGTTGGCAAAGTCATTACAATTGTTGAGCAAAGTCATTTTTAGAGGTCGGATAAGTGTTTAACAGTTGTTGGCAAATTATTACAATTGTTGCGCAAAGTAATTTTTAGAGGTCGGATAAGTGATTAACAGTGGTTGGAAAAGTCATTACAATTGTTGGGCAAAGTCATTACAATTGATAGGCAAAGTAATTTTTAGAGGTCGGATAAGTATTTTACAGTGGTTGGCAAAAGCATTACAATTGTTGGGTAAAGTCATTTTTAGAGGTCGTATAAGTGATTAACAGTGGTTGGCAAAGTCATTACAATTGTTTAGCAAAGTCATTACAATTGTTGCGCAAAGTTATTTTTAGAGGTCGGATAAGTGATTAACAGTGGTTGGAAAAGTCATTACAATTGTTGGGCAAAGTCATTACAATTGTTGGGCAAAGTCATTTTTAGAGGTCGAATAAGTATTTTACAGTTGTTGGCAAAAGCATTACAATTGTTGGGCAAAGTCATTTTTAGAGGTTGTATAAGTGATTAACAGTGGTTGGCAAAGTCATTACAATTGTTTGGAAAAGTCATTACAATTGTTGCGCAAAGTCATTTTTAGAGGTCGGATAAGTGATTAACAGTGGTTGGCAAAGTGATTACAATTGTTGGGAAAAGTCATTATTAGAGGTCGGATAAGTGATTAACAGTGGTTGGCAAAGTCATTACAATTGTTTAGCAAAGTCAATTTTAGAGGTCGGAAAAGTGATTTACAGTGGTTGGCATAGTCACTAAAATTGTTGGGCAAAGTCATTTTAAGAGGTCGGATAAGTGATTAACAGTAGTTGGCAAAGTCATTACAATTGTTGCGCAAAGTAATTACAATTGATGGGCAAAGTCATTTTTAGAGGTCGGATAAGTATTTTACAGTGGTTGGCAAAAGCATTCCAATTGTTGAGTAAAGTCATTTTTAGAGGTCGTATAAGTGATTAACAGTGGTTGGCAAAGTCATTACAATTGTTTAGCAAAGTCATTACAATTGTTGCGCAAAGTAATTTTTAGAGGTCGGATAAGTGATTAACAGTGGTCGGAAAAGTCATTACAATTGTTGGGCAAAGTCATTACAATTGATGGGCAAAGTAATTTTTAGAGGTCGGATAAGTATTTTACAGTGGTTGGCAAAAGCATTACAATTGTTGGGTAAAGTCATTTTTAGAGGTCGTATAAGTGATTAACAGTGGTTGGCAAAGTCATTACAATTGTTTAGCAAAGTCATTACAATTGTTGCGCAAAGTTATTTTTTGAGGTCGGATCAGTGATTAACAGTGGTTGGAAAAGTCATTACAATTGTTGGGCAAAGTCATTACAATTGTTGGGCAAAGTCATTTTTAGAGGTCGGATAAGTATTTTACAGTGGTTGGCAAAAGCATTACAATTGTTGGGCAAAGTCATTTTTAGAGGTTGTATAAGTGATTAACAGTGGTTGGCAAAGTCATTACAATTGTTTGGCAAAGTCATTACAATTGTTGCGCAAAGTTATTTTTAGAGGTCGGATAAGTGATTAACAGTGGTTGGAAAAGTCATTACAATTGTTGGGCAAAGTCATTACAATTGTTGGGCAAAGTCATTTTTAGAGGTCGGATAAGTATTTTACAGTGGTTGGCAAAAGCATTACAATTGTTGGGCAAAGTCATTTTTAGAGGTTGTATAAGTGATTAACAGTGGTTGGCAAAGCCATTACAATTGTTTGGCAAAGTCATTACAATTGTTGCGCAAAGTCATTTTTAGAGGTCGGATAAGTGATTAACAGTAGTTGGCAAAGTCATTACAATTGTTGCGAAAAGTAATTACAATTGATGGGCAAAGTCATTTTTAGAGGTCGGATAAGTATTTTACAGTGGTTGGCAAAAGCATTACAATTGTTGGGCAAAGTCATTTTTAGAGGTTGTATGAGTGATTAACAGTGGTTGGCAAAGTCATTACAATTGTTTGGCAAAGTCATTACAATTGTTGCGCAAAGTCATTTTTAGAGGTCGGATAAGTGATTAACAGTGGTTGACAAAGTCATTACAATTATTGGGCGAAGTCATTACAATTGTTGCGCAAAGTCATTTTTAGAGGTCGGATAAGTGATTAACAGTGGTTGGCAAAGTGATTACAATTGTTGGCAAAGTCATTACAATTGTCTGGCAAAGTCATTACAATTGTTGCGCAAAGTCATTTTTAGAGGTCGGATAAGTGATTAACAGTAGTTGGCAAAGTCATTACAATTGTTGCGAAAAGTAATTACAATTGATGGGCAAAGTCATTTTTAGAGGTCGGATAAGTATTTTACAGTGGTTGGCAAAAGCATTACAATTGTTGGGTAAAGTCATTTTTAGAGGTCGTATAAGTGATTAACAGTGGTTGGCAAAGTCATTACAATTGTTTAGCAAAGTCAATTTTAGAGGTCGGAAAAGTGATTTACAGTGGTTGGCATAGTCACTACAATTGTTGGGCAAAGTCATTTTAAGAGGTCGGATAAGTGATTAACAGTAGTTGGCAAAGTCATTACAATTGTTGCGCAAAGTAATTACAATTGATGGGCAAAGTCATTTTTAGAGGTCGGATAAGTATTTTACAGTGGTTGGCAAAAGCATTCCAATTGTTGAGTAAAGTCATTTTTAGAGGTCGTATAAGTGATTAACAGTGGTTGGCAAAGTCATTACAATTGTTTAGCAAAGTCATTACAATTGTTGCGCAAAGTAATTTTTAGAGGTCGGATAAGTGATTAACAGTGGTCGGAAAAGTCATTACAATTGTTGGGCAAAGTCATTACAATTGATGGGCAAAGTAATTTTTAGAGGTCGGATAAGTATTTTACAGTGGTTGGCAAAAGCATTACAATTGTTGGGTAAAGTCATTTTTAGAGGTCGTATAAGTGATTAACAGTGGTTGGAAAAGTCATTACAATTGTTGGGCAAAGTCATTACAATTGTTGGGCAAAGTCATTTTTAGAGGTCGGATAAGTATTTTACAGTGGTTGGCAAAAGCATTACAATTGTTGGGCAAAGTCATTTTTAGAGGTTGTATAAGTGATTAACAGTGGTTGGCAAAGTCATTACAATTGTTTGGCAAAGTCATTACAATTGTTGCGCAAAGTTATTTTTAGAGGTCGGATAAGTGATTAACAGTGGTTGGAAAAGTCATTACAATTGTTGGGCAAAGTCATTACAATTGTTGGGCAAAGTCATTTTTAGAGGTCGGATAAGTATTTTACAGTGGTTGGCAAAAGCATTACAATTGTTGGGCAAAGTCATTTTTAGAGGTTGTATAAGTGATTAACAGTGGTTGGCAAAGTCATTACAATTGTTTGGCAAAGTCATTACAATTGTTGCGCAAAGTCATTTTTAGAGGTCGGATAAGTGATTAACAGTAGTTGGCAAAGTCATTACAATTGTTGCGAAAAGTAATTACAATTGATGGGCAAAGTCATTTTTAGAGGTCGGATAAGTATTTTACAGTGGTTGGCAAAAGCATTACAATTGTTGGGCAAAGTCATTTTTAGAGGTTGTATAAGTGATTAACAGTGGTTGGCAAAGTCATTACAATTGTTTGGCAAAGTCATTACAATTGTTGCGCAAAGTCATTTTTAGAGGTCGGATAAGTGATTAACAGTGGTTGACAAAGTCATTACAATTATTGGGCGAAGTCATTACAATTGTTGCGCAAAGTCATTTTTAGAGGTCGGATAAGTGATTAACAGTGGTTGGCAAAGTGATTACAATTGTTGGCAAAGTCATTACAATTGTCTGGCAAAGTCATTACAATTGTTGCGCAAAGTCATTTTTAGAGGTCGGATAAGTGATTAACAGTAGTTGGCAAAGTCATTACAATTGTTGCGAAAAGTAATTACAATTGATGGGCAAAGTCATTTTTAGAGGTCGGATAAGTATTTTACAGTGGTTGGCAAAAGCATTACAATTGTTGGGTAAAGTCATTTTTAGAGGTCGTATAAGTGATTAACAGTGGTTGGCAAAGTCATTACAATTGTTGCGCAAAGTCATTTTTAGAGGTCGGATAAGTTATTAACAGTGGTTGGAAAAGTCATTACAATTGTTGGGCAAAGTCATTACAATTGTTGGGCAAAGTCATTTTTAGAGGTCGCATAAGTATTTTACAGTGGTTGGCAAAAGCATTACAATTGTTGGGCAAATTCATTTTTAGAGGTTGTATAAGTGATTAACAGTGGTTGGCAAAGTCATTACAATTGTTTGGCAAAGTCATTACAATTGTTGCGCAAAGTCATTTTTAGAGGTCGGATAAGTGATTAACAGTGGTTGGCAAAGTCATTTCAATTGTTGGGCAAAGTCATTTTTAGAGGTCGGATAAGTATTTTACAGTGGTTGGCAAAAGCATTACAATTGTTGGGCAAAGTCATTTTTCGAGGTTGTATAAGTGATTAACAGTGGTTGGAAAAGTCATTACAATTGTTTGGCAAAGTCATTACAATTGTTGCGCAAAGTCATTTTTAGAGGTCGGATAAGTGATTAACAGTGGTTGGCAAAGTGATTACAATTGTTGGGAAAAGTCATTATTAGAGGTCGGATAAGTGATTAACAGTGGTTGGCAAAGTCTTTACAATTGTTGAGTAAAGTCAATTTTAGAGGTCGGATAAGTGGTTTACAGTGGTTGGCATAGTCACTACAATTGTTGGGCAAAGTCATTTTAAGAGGTCGGATAAGTGATTAACAGTAGTTGGCAATTTCATTACAATTGTTGCGCAAAGTAATTACAATTGATGGGCAAAGTCATTTTTAGAGGTCGGATAAGTATTTTACAGTGGTTGGCAAAAGCATTACAATTGTTGGGTAAAGTCATTTTTAGAGGTCGTATAAGTGATTAACAGTGGTTGGCAAAGTCATTACAATTGTTGCGCAAAGTCATTTTTAGAGGTCGGATAAGTGATTAACAGTGGTTGGAAAAGTCATTACAATTGTTGGGCAAAATCATTACAATTGTTGGGCAAAGTCATTTTTAGAGGTCGGATAAGTATTTTACAGTGGTTGGCAAAAGCATTACAATTGTTGGGTAAAGTCATTTTTAGAGGTCGTATAAGTGATTAACAGTGTTTGGCAAAGTCATTACAATTGTTTGGCAAAGTCATTACAATTGTTGCGCAAAGTCATTTTTAGAGGTCGGATAAGTGATTAACAGTGGTTGACAAAGTCATTACAATTGTTGGGCGAAGTCATTACAATTGTTGCGCAAAGTCATTTTTAGAGGTCGGATAAGCGATTAACAGTGGTTGGCATAGTGATTACAATTGTTGGCAAAGTCATTACAATTGTCTGGCAAAGTCATTACAATTGTTGCGCAAAGTCATTTTTAGAGGTCGGATAAGTGATTAACAGTAGTTGGCAAAGTCATTACAATTGTTGCGCAAAGTAATTACAATTGATGGGCAAAGTCATTTTTAGAGGTCGGATAAGTATTTTACAGTGGTTGGCAAAAGCATTACAATTGTTGGGTAAAGTCATTTTTAGAGGTCGTATAAGTGATTAACAGTGGTTGGCAAAGTCATTACAATTGTTGCGCAAAGTCATTTTTAGAGGTCGGATAAGTTATTAACAGTGGTTGGAAAAGTCATTACAATTGTTGGGCAAAGTCATTATTAGAGGTCGGATAAGTATTTTACCGTGGTTGGCAAAAGCATTACAATTGTTGGGCAAAGTCATTTTTAGAGGTTGTATAAGTGATTAACAGTGGTTGGCAAAGTCATTACAATTGTTTGGCAAAGTCATTACAATTGTTGCGCAAAGTCATTTTTAGTGGTCGGATAAGTGATTAACAGTGGTTGGCAAAGATATTACAATTGTCTGGCAAAGTCATTACAATTGTTGCGCAAAGTCATTTTTAGAGGTCGGATAAGTGATTAACAGTGGTCGGAAAAGTCATTACAATTGTTGGGCAAAGTCATTACAATTGATGGGCAAAGTAATTTTTAGAGGTCGGATAAGTATTTTACAGTGGTTGGCAAAAGCATTACAATTGTTGGGTAAAGTCATTTTTAGAGGTCGTATAAGTGATTAACAGTGGTTTGCAAAGTCATTACAATTGTTTGGCAAAGTCATTACAATTGTTGCGCAAAGTCATTTTTAGAGGTCGGATAAGTGATTAACAGTGGTTGGCAAAGTGATTACAATTGTTGGGAAAAGTCATTACAATTGTTGCGCAAAGTCATTTTTAGAGGTCGGATAAGTGATTAACAGTAGTTGGCAAAGTAATTACAATTGTTGCGCAAAGTCATTACAATTGATGGGCAAAGTCATTTTTAGAGGTCGGATAAGTATTTTACAGTGGTTGGCAAAAGCATTACAATTGTTGGGTAAAGTAATTTTTAGAGGGAGGATAAGTGATTAACAGTGGTTGACAAAGTCATTACAATTGTTGGGCGAAGTCATTACAATTGTTGCGCAAAGTCATTTTTAGAGGTCGGATAAGTGATTAACAGTGGTTGGCAAAGTGATTACAATTGTTGGGAAAAGTCATTACAATTGTCGCGCAAAGTCATTTTTAGATGTCGGATAAGTGATTAACAGTAGTTGGCAAAGTCATTACAATTGTTGCGCAAAGTCATTACAATTGATAGGCAAAGTCATTTTTAGAGGTCGGATAAGTATTTTACAGTGGTGGGCAAAAGCATTACAATTGTTGGGTAAAGTCATTTTTTGAGGTCGTATAAGTGATTAACAGTGGTTGGCAAAGTCATTACAATTGTTGGGTAAAGTCAATTTTAGAGGTCGGATAAGTGATTTTCAGTGGTTGGCAAAGTCATTACAATTGTTGCGCAAATGCATTTTTAGAGGTCGGATAAGTGATTAACAGTGTTTGTCAGAGTCATTACAATTGTTGGGCAAAGTCATTATTAGAGGTCGGATAAGTGATTAACAGTGGTTGGCAAAGTCTTTACAATTGTTGGGTAAAGTCAATTTTAGAGGTCGGATAAGTGATTTACAGTGGTTGGCATAGTCACTACAATTGTTGGGCAAAGTCATTTTAAGAGGTCGGATAAGTGATTAACAGTGGTTGGCAAAGATATTACAATTGTCTGGCAAAGTCATTACAATTGTTGCGCAAAGTCATTTTTAGAGGTCGGATAAGTGATTAACAGTAGTTGGCAAAGTCATTACAATTGTTGCGCAAAGTAATTACAATTGATGGGCAAAGTCATTTTTAGAGGTCGGATAAGTATTTTACAGTGGTTGGCAAAAGCATTACAATTGTTGGGTAAAGTCATTTTTAGAGGTCGTATAAGTGATTAACAGTGGTTTGCAAAGTCATTACAATTGTTTGGCAAAGTCATTACAATTGTTGCGCAAAGTCATTTTTAGAGGTCGGATAAGTGATTAACAGTGGTTGGCAAAGTGATTACAATTGTTGGGAAAAGTCATTACAATTGTTGCGCAAAGTCATTTTTAGAGGTCGGATAAGTGATTAACAGTAGTTGGCAAAGTCATTACAATTGTTGCGCAAAGTCATTACAATTGATGGGCAAAGTCATTTCTAGAGGTCGGATAAGTATTTTACAGTGGTTGGCAAAAGCATTACAATTGTTGGGTAAAGTAATTTTTAGAGGGAGGATAATTGATTAACAGTGGTTGGCAAAGTCATTACAATTGTTGGGCGAAGTCATTACAATTGTTGGGTAAAGTCAATTTTAGAGGTCGGATAAGTGATTTACAGTGGTTGGCAAAGTCATTACAATTGTTGCGCAAATGCATTTTTAGAGGTCGGATAAGTGATTAACAGTGTTTGTCAGAGTCATTACAATTGTTGGGCAAAGTCATTATTAGAGGTCGGATAAGTGATTAACAGTGGTTGGCAAAGTCATTACAATTGTTTGGCAAAGTCATTACAATTGTTGCGCAAAGTCATTTTTAGAGGTCGGATAAGTGATTAACAGTGGTTGACAAAGTCATTACAATTGTTGGGCGAAGTCATTACAATTGTTGCGCAAAGTCATTTTAAGAGGTCGGATAAGTGATTAACAGTGGTTGGCAAAGTCTTTACAATTGTTGGGTAAAGTCAATTTTAGAGGTCGGATAAGTGATTTACAGTGGTTGGCATAGTCACTACAATTGTTGGGCAAAGTCATTTTAAGAGGTCGGATAAGTGATTAACAGTGGTTGGCAAAGATATTACAATTGTCTGGCAAAGTCATTACAATTGTTGCGCAAAGTCATTTTTAGAGGTCGGATAAGTGATTAACAGTAGTTGGCAAAGTCATTACAATTGTTGCGCAAAGTAATTACAATTGATGGGCAAAGTCATTTTTAGAGGTCGGATAAGTATTTTACAGTGGTTGGCAAAAGCATTACAATTGTTGGGTAAAGTCATTTTTAGAGGTCGTATAAGTGATTAACAGTGGTTTGCAAAGTCATTACAATTGTTTGGCAAAGTCATTACAATTGTTGCGCAAAGTCATTTTTAGAGGTCGGATAAGTGATTAACAGTGGTTGGCAAAGTGATTACAATTGTTGGGAAAAGTCATTACAATTGTTGCGCAAAGTCATTTTTAGAGGTCGGATAAGTGATTAACAGTAGTTGGCAAAGTCATTACAATTGTTGCGCAAAGTCATTACAATTGATGGGCAAAGTCATTTTTAGAGGTCGGATAAGTATTTTACAGTGGTTGGCAAAAGCATTACAATTGTTGGGTAAAGTAATTTTTAGAGGGAGGATAAGTGATTAACAGTGGTTGGCAAAGTCATTACAATTGTTGGGCGAAGTCATTACAATTGTTGGGTAAAGTCAATTTTAGAGGTCGGATAAGTGATTTACAGTGGTTGGCAAAGTCATTACAATTGTTGCGCAAATGCATTTTTAGAGGTCGGATAAGTGATTAACAGTGTTTGTCAGAGTCATTACAATTGTTGGGCAAAGTCATTATTAGAGGTCGGATAAGTGATTAACAGTGGTTGGCAAAGTCATTACAATTGTTTGGCAAAGTCATTACAATTGTTGCGCAAAGTCATTTTTAGAGGTCGGATAAGTGATTAACAGTGGTTGACAAAGTCATTACAATTGTTGGGCGAAGTCATTACAATTGTTGCGCAAAGTCATTTTAAGAGGTCGGATAAGTGATTAACAGTGGTTGGCAAAGTCATTACAATTGTCTGGCAAAGTCATTACAATTGATGGGCAAAGTCATTTTTAGAGGTCGGATAAGTATTTTGCAGTGGTTGGCAAAAGCATTACAATTGTTGGGTAAAGTCATTTTTAGAGGTCGTATAAGTGATTAACAGAAGTTGGCAAAGTCATTACAATTGTTTAGCAAAGTCATTACAATTGTTGCGCAAAGTCATTTTTAGAGGTCGGATAAGTGATTAACAGTGGTTGGAAAAGTCATTACAATTGTTGGGCAAAGTCATTACAATTGTTGGGCAAAGTCATTTTTAGAGGTCGGATAAGTATTTTACAGTGGTTGGCAAAAGCATTACAATTGTTGGGTAAAGTAATTTTTAGAGGGAGGATAAGTGATTAACAGTGGTTGGCAAAGTCATTACAATTGTTGGGCGAAGTCATTACAATTGTTGGGTAAAGTCAATTTTAGAGGTCGGATAAGTGATTTACAGTGGTTGGCAAAGTCATTACAATTGTTGCGCAAATGCATTTTTAGAGGTCGGATAAGTGATTAACAGTGTTTGTCAGAGTCATTACAATTGTTGGGCAAAGTCATTATTAGAGGTCGGATAAGTGATTAACAGTGGTTGGCAAAGTCATTACAATTGTTTGGCAAAGTCATTACAATTGTTGCGCAAAGTCATTTTTAGAGGTCGGATAAGTGATTAACAGTGGTTGACAAAGTCATTACAATTGTTGGGCGAAGTCATTACAATTGTTGCGCAAAGTCATTTTAAGAGGTCGGATAAGTGATTAACAGTGGTTGGCAAAGTCATTACAATTGTCTGGCAAAGTCATTACAATTGATGGGCAAAGTCATTTTTAGAGGTCGGATAAGTATTTTGCAGTGGTTGGCAAAAGCATTACAATTGTTGGGTAAAGTCATTTTTAGAGGTCGTATAAGTGATTAACAGAAGTTGGCAAAGTCATTACAATTGTTTAGCAAAGTCATTACAATTGTTGCGCAAAGTCATTTTTAGAGGTCGGATAAGTGATTAACAGTGGTTGGAAAAGTCATTACAATTGTTGGGCAAAGTCATTACAATTGTTGGGCAAAGTCATTTTTAGAGGTCGGATAAGTATTTTACAGTGGTTGGCAAAAGCATTACAATTGTTGGGTAAAGTCATTTTTAGAGGTCGTATAAGTGATTAACAGTGGTTGGCAAAGTCATTACAATTGTTTAGCAAAGTCATTACAATTGTTGCGCAAAGTCATTTTTAGAGGTCGGATAAGTGATTAACAGTGTTTGTCAGAGTCATTACAATTGTTGGGCAAAGTCATTATTAGAGGTCGGATAAGTGATTAACAGTGGTTGGCAAAGTCTTTACAATTGTTTCGCAAAGTCATTTTAAGAGGTCGGATAAGTGATTAACAGTGGTTGGCAAAGTCATTACAATTGTTGGGCAAAGTCATTTTTAGAGGTCGGATAAGTATTTTACAGTGGTTGGCAAAAGCATTACAATTGTTGGGCAAAGTCATTTTTAGAGGTTGTATAAGTGATTAACAGTGGTTGGCAAAGTCATTACAATTGTTTGGCAAAGTCATTACAATTGTTGCGCAAAGTCATTTTTAGAGGTCGGATAAGTGATTAACAGTGGTCGACAAAGTCATTACAATTGTTGGGCGAAGTCATTACAATTGTTGCGCAAAGTCATTTTAAGAGGTCGGATAAGTGATTTACAGTGGTTGGCAAAGTCATTACAATTGTCTGGCAAAGTCATTACAATTGATGGGCAAAGTCATTTTTAGAGGTCGGATAAGTATTTTGCAGTGGTTGGCAAAAGCATTACAATTGTTGGGTAAAGTCATTTTAAGAGGTCGTATAAGTGATTAACAGAAGTTGGCAAAGTCATTACAATTGTTTAGCAAAGTCATTACAATTGTTGCGCAAAGTCATTTTTAGAGGTCGGATTAGTGATTAACAGTGGTTGGAAAAGTCATTACAATTGTTGGGCAAAGTCATTACGATTGTCGGGCAAAGTCATTTTTAGAGGTCGGATAAGTATTTTACAGTGGTTGGCAAAAGCATTACAATTGTTGGATAAGTCATTTTTAGAGGTCGTATAAGTGATTAACAGTGGTTGGCAAAGTCATTACAATTGTTTAGCAAAGTCATTACAATTGTTGCGCAAAGTCATTTTTAGAGGTTGGATAAGTGATTAACAGTGGTTGGCAAAGTCATTAAAATTGTTTAGCAAAGTCATTACAATTGTTGCGCAAAGTCATTTTTAGAGGTCGGATAAGTGATTAACAGTGTTTGTCAGAGTCATTACAATTGTTGGGCAAAGTCATTATTAGAGGTCGGATAAGTGATTAACAGTGGTTGGCAAAGTCTTTACAATTGTTGTGTAAAGTCAATTTTAGAGGTCGGATAAGTGATTAACAGTGGTTGGAAAAGTCATTTCAATTGTTGGGCAAAGTCATTACAATTGTTGGGCAAAGTCATTTTTAGAGGTCGGATAAGTATTTTACAGTGGTTGGCAAAAGCATTACAATTGTTGGGCAAAGTCATTTTTAGAGGTTGTATAAGTGATTAACAGTGGTTGGCAAAGTCATTACAATTGTTTGGCAAAGTCATTACAATTGTTGCGCAAAGTCATTTTTAGAGGACGGATAAGTGATTAACAGTGGTTGACAAAGTCATTACAATTGTTGGGCGAAGTCATTACAATTGTTGCGCAAAGTCATTTTAAGAGGTCGGATAAGTGATTAACAGTGGTTGGCAAAGTCATTACAATTGATGGGCAAAGTCATTTTTAGAGGTCGGATAAGTATTTTGCAGTGGTTGGCAAAAGCATTACAATTGTTGGGTAAAGTCATTTTTAGAGGTCGTATAAGTGATTAACAGAAGTTGGCAAAGTCATTACAATTGTTTAGCAAAGTCATTACAATTGTTGCGCAAAGTCATTTTTAGAGGTCGGATTAGTGATTAACAGTGGTTGGAAAAGTCATTACAATTGTTGGGCAAAGTCATTACAATTGTCGGGCAAAGTCATTTTTAGAGGTCGGATAAGTATTTTACAGTGGTTGGCAAAAGCATTACAATTGTTGGATAAGTCATTTTTAGAGGTCGTATAAGTGATTAACAGTGGTTGGCAAAGTCATTACAATTGTTTAGCAAAGTCATTACAATTGTTGCGCAAAGTCATTTTTAGAGGTCGGATAAGTGATTAACAGTGTTTGTCAGAGTCATTACAATTGTTGGGCAATGTCATTATTAGAGGTCGGATAAGTGATTAACAGTGGTTGGCAAAGTCTTTACAATTGTTGGGTAAAGTCAATTTTAGAGGTCGGATAAGTGATTAACAGTGGTTGGAAAAGTCATTACAATTATTGGGCAAAGTCATTACAATTGTTGGGCAAAGTCATTTTTAGAGGTCGGATAAGTATTTTTCAGTGGTTGGCAAAAGCATTACAATTGTTGGGCAAAGTCATTTTTAGAGGTTGTATAAGTGATTAACAGTGGTTGGCAAAGTCATTACAATTGTTTAGCAAAGTCATTACAATTGTTGCGCAAAGTCATTTTTAGTGGTCGGATAAGTGATTAACAGTGGTTGACAAAGTCATTACAATTGTTGGGCGAAGTCATTACAATTGTTGCGCAAAGTCATTTTTAGAGGTCGTATAAGTGATTAACAGTGGTTGGCAAAGTCATTACAATTGTTTAGCAAAGTCATTACAATTGTTGCGCAAAGTCATTTTTAGAGGTCGGATAAGTGATTAACAGTGTTTGTCAGAGTCATTACAATTGTTGGGCAAAGTCATTATTAGAGGTCGGATAAGTGATTAACAGTGGTTGGCAAAGTCTTTACAATTGTTTCGCAAAGTCATTTTAAGAGGTCGGATAAGTGATTAACAGTGGTTGGCAAAGTCATTACAATTGTTGGGCAAAGTCATTTTTAGAGGTCGGATAAGTATTTTACAGTGGTTGGCAAAAGCATTACAATTGTTGGGCAAAGTCATTTTTAGAGGTTGTATAAGTGATTAACAGTGGTTGGCAAAGTCATTACAATTGTTTGGCAAAGTCATTACAATTGTTGCGCAAAGTCATTTTTAGAGGTCGGATAAGTGATTAACAGTGGTCGACAAAGTCATTACAATTGTTGGGCGAAGTCATTACAATTGTTGCGCAAAGTCATTTTAAGAGGTCGGATAAGTGATTAACAGTGGTTGGCAAAGTCATTACAATTGTCTGGCAAAGTCATTACAATTGATGGGCAAAGTCATTTTTAGAGGTCGGATAAGTATTTTGCAGTGGTTGGCAAAAGCATTACAATTGTTGGGTAAAGTCATTTTTAGAGGTCGTATAAGTGATTAACAGAAGTTGGCAAAGTCATTACAATTGTTTAGCAAAGTCATTACAATTGTTGCGCAAAGTCATTTTTAGAGGTCGGATTAGTGATTAACAGTGGTTGGAAAAGTCATTACAATTGTTGGGCAAAGTCATTACGATTGTCGGGCAAAGTCATTTTTAGAGGTCGGATAAGTATTTTACAGTGGTTGGCAAAAGCATTACAATTGTTGGATAAGTCATTTTTAGAGGTCGTATAAGTGATTAACAGTGGTTGGCAAAGTCATTACAATTGTTTAGCAAAGTCATTACAATTGTTGCGCAAAGTCATTTTTAGAGGTTGGATAAGTGATTAACAGTGTTTGTCAGAGTCATTACAATTGTTGGGCAATGTCATTATTAGAGGTCGGATAAGTGATTAACAGTGGTTGGAAAAGTCATTACAATTGTTGGGCAAAGTCATTACAATTGTCGGGCAAAGTCATTTTTAGAGGTCGGATAAGTTTTTTACAGTGGTTGCCAAAAGCACTACAATTGTTGGGCAAAGTCATTTTTAGAGGTTGTATAATTGATTAACAGTGGTTGGCAAAGTCATTACAATTGTTTGGCAAAGTCATTACAATTGTTGCGCAAAGTCATTTTTAGAGGTCGGATAAGTGATTAACAGTGGTTGACAAAGTCATTACAATTGTTGGGCGAAGTCATTACAATTGTTGCGCAAAGTCATTTTAAGAGGTCGGATAAGTGATTAACAGTGGTTGGCAAAGTCATTACAATTGTCTGGCAAAGTCATTACAATTGATGGGCAAAGTCATTTTTAGAGGTCGGATAAGTATTTTGCAGTGGTTGGCAAAAGCATTACAATTGTTGGGTAAAGTCATTTTTAGAGGTCGTATAAGTGATTAACAGAAGTTGGCAAAGTCATTACAATTGTTTAGCAAAGTCATTACAATTGTTGCGCAAAGTCATTTTTAGAGGTCGGATTAGTGATTAACAGTGGTTGGAAAAGTCATTACAATTGTTGGGCAAAGTTATTACAATTGTCGGGCAAAGTCATTTTTAGAGGTCGGATAAGTATTTTACAGTGGTTGGCAAAAGCATTACAATTGTTGGGTAAAGTCATTTTTAGAGGTCGTATAAGTGATTAACAGAAGTTGGCAAAGTCATTACAATTGTTTAGCAAAGTCATTACAATTGTTGCGCAAAGTCATTTTTAGAGGTCGTATAAGTGATTAACAGTGGTTGGCAAAGTCATTAAAATTGTTTAGCAAAGTCATTACAATTGTTGCGCAAAGTCATTATTAGAGGTCGGATAAGTGATTAACAGTGGTTGGCAAAGTCTTTACAATTGTTGTGTAAAGTCAATTTTAGAGGTCGGATAAGTGATTAACAGTGGTTGGAAAAGTCATTTCAATTGTTGGGCAAAGTCATTACAATTGTTGGGCAAAGTCATTTTTAGAGGTCGGATAAGTATTTTACAGTGGTTGGCAAAAGCATTACAATTGTTGGGCAAAGTCATTTTTAGAGGTTGTATAAGTGATTAACAGTGGTTGGCAAAGTCATTACAATTGTTTGGCAAAGTCATTACAATTGTTGCGCAAAGTCATTTTTAGAGGACGGATAAGTGATTAACAGTGGTTGACAAAGTCATTACAATTGTTGGGCGAAGTCATTACAATTGTTGCGCAAAGTCATTTTAAGAGGTCGGATAAGTGATTAACAGTGGTTGGCAAAGTCATTACAATTGATGGGCAAAGTCATTTTTAGAGGTCGGATAAGTATTTTGCAGTGGTTGGCAAAAGCATTACAATTGTTGGGTAAAGTCATTTTTAGAGGTCGTATAAGTGATTAACAGAAGTTGGCAAAGTCATTACAATTGTTTAGCAAAGTCATTACAATTGTTGCGCAAAGTCATTTTTAGAGGTCGGATTAGTGATTAACAGTGGTTGGAAAAGTCATTACAATTGTTGGGCAAAGTCATTACAATTGTCGGGCAAAGTCATTTTTAGAGGTCGGATAAGTATTTTACAGTGGTTGGCAAAAGCATTACAATTGTTGGATAAGTCATTTTTAGAGGTCGTATAAGTGATTAACAGTGGTTGGCAAAGTCATTACAATTGTTTAGCAAAGTCATTACAATTGTTGCGCAAAGTCATTTTTAGAGGTCGGATAAGTGATTAACAGTGTTTGTCAGAGTCATTACAATTGTTGGGCAATGTCATTATTAGAGGTCGGATAAGTGATTAACAGTGGTTGGCAAAGTCTTTACAATTGTTGGGTAAAGTCAATTTTAGAGGTCGGATAAGTGATTAACAGTGGTTGGAAAAGTCATTACAATTATTGGGCAAAGTCATTAAAATTGTTGGGCAAAGTCATTTTTAGAGGTCGGATAAGTATTTTTCAGTGGTTGGCAAAAGCATTACAATTGTTGGGCAAAGTCATTTTTAGAGGTTGTATAAGTGATTAACAGTGGTTGGCAAAGTCATTACAATTGTTTAGCAAAGTCATTACAATTGTTGCGCAAAGTCATTTTTAGTGGTCGGATAAGTGATTAACAGTGGTTGACAAAGTCATTACAATTGTTGGGCGAAGTCATTACAATTGTTGCGCAAAGTCATTTTTAGAGGTCGGATAAGTGATTAACAGTGGTTGGCAAAGTGATTACAATTGTTGGGAAAAGTCATTACTATTGTCGCGCAAAGTCATTTTTGAGGTCGGATAAGTGATTAACAGTAGTTGGCAAAGTCATTACAATTGTTGCGCAAAGTCATTACAATTGATGGGCAAAGTCACTTTTAGAGGTCGGATAAGTATTTTACAGTGGTTGGCAAAAGCATTACAATTGTTGGGTAAAGTCATTTTTAGAGGTCGTATAAGTGATTAACAGTGGTTGGCAAAGTCATTACAATTGTTGGGCGAAGTCATTACAATTGTTGGGTAAAGTCAATTTTAGAGGTAGGATAAGTGATTTACAGTGTTTGGCATAGTCACTACAATTTTTGGGCGAAGTCATTACAATTGTTGCGCAAAGTCATTTTTAGAGGTCGGATAAGTGATTAACAGTGGTTGGCAAAGTGATTACAATTGTTGGGAAAAGTCATTACTATTGTCGCGCAAAGTCATTTTTAGAGGTCGGATAAGTGATTAACAGTAGTTGGCAAAGTCATTACAATTGTTGCGCAAAGTCATTACAATTGATGGGCAAAGTCACTTTAAGAGGTCGGATAAGTATTTTACAGTGGTTGGCAAAAGCATTACAATTGTTGGGTAAAGTCATTTTTAGAGGTCGTATAAGTGATTAACAGTGGTTGGCAAAGTCATTACAATTGTTGGGCGAAGTCATTACAATTGTTGGGTAAAGTCAATTTTAGAGGTAGGATAAGTGATTTACAGTGGTTGGCAAAGTCATTACAATTGTTGCGCAAATGCATTTTAAGATGTCGGATAAGTGATTAACAGTGGTTGGCAAAGTCATTACAATTGTTGGGCGAAGTCATTACAATTGTTGGGTAAAGTCAATTTTAGAGGTAGGATAAGTGATTTACAGTGGTTGGCAAAGTCTTTACAATTGTTGGGTAAAGTCAATTTTAGAGGTCGGATAAGTGATTTACAGTGGTTGGCATAGTCACTACAATTTTTGGGCGAAGTCATTACAATTGTTGCGCAAAGTCATTTTTAGAGGTCGGATAAGTGATTAACAGTGGTTGGCAAAGTCATTACAATTGATTGGCAAAGTCATTTTTAGAGGTCGGATAAGTATTTTGCAGTGGTTGGCAAAAGCATTACAATTGTTGGGTAAAGTCATTTTTAGAGGTCGTATAAGTGATTAACAGAAGTTGGCAAAGTCATTACAATTGTTTAGCAAAGTCATTACAATTGTTGCGCAAAGTCATTTTTAGAGGTCGGATTAGTGATTAACAGTGGTTGGAAAAGTCATTACAATTGTTGGGCAAAGTCATTACAATTGTCGGGCAAAGTCATTTTTAGAGGTCGGATAAGTATTTTACAGTGGTTGGCAAAAGCATTACAATTGTTGGATAAGTCATTTTTAGAGGTCGTATAAGTGATTAACAGTGGTTGGCAAAGTCATTACAATTGTTTAGCAAAGTCATTACAATTGTTGCGCAAAGTCATTTTTAGAGGTCGGATAAGTGATTAACAGTGTTTGTCAGAGTCATTACAATTGTTGGGCAATGTCATTATTAGAGGTCGGATAAGTGATTAACAGTGGTTGGCAAAGTCTTTACAATTGTTGGGTAAAGTCAATTTTAGAGGTCGGATAAGTGATTAACAGTGGTTGGAAAAGTCATTACAATTATTGGGCAAAGTCATTACAATTGTTGGGCAAAGTCATTTTTAGAGGTCGGATAAGTATTTTTCAGTGGTTGGCAAAAGCATTACAATTGTTGGGCAAAGTCATTTTTAGAGGTTGTATAAGTGATTAACAGTGGTTGGCAAAGTCATTACAATTGTTTAGCAAAGTCATTACAATTGTTGCGCAAAGTCATTTTTAGTGGTCGGATAAGTGATAAACAGTAGTTGGCAAAGTCATTACAATTGTTGCGCAAAGTCATTACAATTGATGGGCAAAGTCACTTTTAGAGGTCGGATAAGTATTTTACAGTGGTTGGCAAAAGCATTACAATTGTTGGGTAAAGTCATTTTTAGAGGTCGTATAAGTGATTAACAGTGGTTGGCAAAGTCATTACAATTGTTGGGCGAAGTCATTATAATTGTTGGGTAAAGTCAATTTTAGAGGTAGGATAAGTGATTTACAGTGTTTGGCATAGTCACTACAATTTTTGGGCGAAGTCATTACAATTGTTGCGCAAAGTCATTTTTAGAGGTCGGATAAGTGATTAACAGTGGTTGGCAAAGTGATTACAATTGTTGGGAAAAGTCATTACTATTGTCGCGCAAAGTCATTTTTAGAGGTCGGATAAGTGATTAACAGTAGTTGGCAAAGTCATTACAATTGTTGCGAAAAGTCATTACAATTGATGGGCAAAGTCACTTTAAGAGGTCGGATAAGTATTTTACAGTGGTTGGCAAAAGCATTACAATTGTTGGGTAAAGTCATTTTTAGAGGTCGTATAAGTGATTAACAGTGGTTGGCAAAGTCATTACAATTGTTGGGCGAAGTCATTACAATTGTTGGGTAAAGTCAATTTTAGAGGTAGGATAAGTGATTTACAGTGGTTTGCAAAGTCATTACAATTGTTGCGCAAATGCATTTTAAGATGTCGGATAAGTGATTAACAGTGGTTGGCAAAGTCATTACAATTGTTGGGCGAAGTCATTACAATTGTTGGGTAAAGTCAATTTTAGAGGTAGGATAAGTGATTAACAGTGGTTGGCAAAGTGATTACAATTGTTGGGCAAAGTCATTATTAGAGGTCGGATAAGTGATTAACAGTGGTTGGCAAAGTCTTTACAATTGTTGGGTAAAGTCAATTTTAGAGGTCGGATAAGTGATTTACAGTGGTTGGCATAGTCACTACAATTTTTGGGCGAAGTCATTACAATTGTTGCGCAAAGTCATTTTTAGAGGTCGGATAAGTGATTAACAGTGGTTGGCAAAGTGATTACAATTGTTGGGAAAAGTCATTACTATTGTCGCGCAAAGTCATTTTTAGAGGTCGGATAAGTGATTAACAGTATTTGGCAAAGTCATTACAATTGTTGCGCAAAGTCATTACAATTGATGGGCAAAGTCACTTTTAGAGGTCGGATAAGTATTTTACAGTGGTTGGCAAAAGCATTACAATTGTTGGGTAAAGTCATTTTTAGAGGTCGTATAAGTGATTAACAGTGGTTGGCAAAGTCATTACAATTGTTGGGCGAAGTCATTACAATTGTTGGGTAAAGTCAATTTTAGAGGTAGGATAAGTGATTTACAGTGGTTGGCAAAGTAATTACAATTGTTGCGCAAATGCATTTTAAGATGTCGGATAAGTGATTAACAGTGGTTGGCAAAGTCATTACAATTGTTGCGCAAAGTCATTTTTAGAGGTCGGATAAGTGATTAACAGTAGTTGGCAAAGTCATTACAATTGTTGCGCAAAGTAATTACAATTGATGGGAAAAGTCATTTTTAGAGGTCGTATAAGTGATTAACAGTGGTTGGCAAAGTCATTACAATTGTTTAGCAAAGTCACTACAATTGTTGCGCAAAGTAATTTTTAGAGGTAGGATAAGTGATTAACAGTGGTTGGCAAAGTCATTACAATTGTTGTGCGAAGTCATTACAATTGTTGGGTAAAGTCAATTTTAGAGGTCGGATAAGTGATTTACAGTGTTTGGCAAAGTCATTACAATTGTTGCGCAAATGCATTTTTAGAGGTCGGAAAAGTGATTAACAGTGTTTGTCAGAGTCATTACAATTGTTGGGTAAAGTCAATTTTAGAGGTCGGATAAGTGATTTACAGTGTTTGGCAAAGTCATTACAATTGTTGCGCAAATGCATTATTAGAGGTCGGATAAGTGATTAACAGTGGTTGGCAAAGTCTTTACAATTGTTGGGTAAAGTCAATTTTAGAGGTCGGATAAGTGATTTACAGTGGTTGGCATAGTCACTACAATTGTTGGGCAAAGTCATTTTAAGAGGTCGGATAAGTGATTTACAGTGGTTGGCAAAAGCATTACAATTGTTGGGTAAACTCATTTTTAGAGGTCGTATAAGTGATTAACAGAAGTTGGCAAAGTCATTACAATTGTTTAGCAAAGTCATTACAATTGTTGCGCAAAGTCATTTTTAGAGGTCGGATAAGTGATTAACAGTGGTTGGAAAAGTCATTACAATTGTTGGGCAAAGTCATTTTTAGAGGTCGGATAAGTATTTTACAGTGGTTGACAAAAGCATTACAATTGTTGGGGAAAGTCATTTTTAGAGGTCGTATAAGTGATTAACAGTGGTTGGCAAAGTCATTACAATTGTTTAGCAAAGTCATTACAATTGTTGCGCAAAGTCATTTTTAGAGGTCGGATAAGTGATTAACAGTGTTTGTCAGAGTCATTACAATTGTTGGGCAAAGTCATTATTAGAGGTCGGATAAGTGATTAACAGTGGTTGGCAAAGTCTTTACAATTGTTGGGTAAAGTCAATTTTAGAGGTCGGATAAGTGATTAACAGTAGTTGGCAAAGTCATTACAATTGTTGCGCAAAGTAATTACAATTGATGGGCAAAGTCATTTTTAGAGGTCGGATAAGTATTTTACAGTGGTTGGAAAAAGCATTACAATTGTTGGGTAAAGTCATTTTTAGAGGTCGTATAAGTGATTAACAGAAGTTGGCAAAGTCATTACAATTGTTTAGCAAAGTCATTACAATTGTTTCGCAAAGTAATTTTTAGAGGTCGGATAAGTGATTAACAGTGGTTGGAAAAGTCATTACAATTGTTGGGCGGAGTCATTACAATTGTTGCGCAAAGTCATTTTTAGAGGTCGGATAAGTGATTAACAGTGGTTGGCAAAGTGATTACAATTGTTGGGAAAAGTCATTTTTAGAGGTAGGATAAGTGATTAACAGTGGTTGGCAAAGTCATTACAATTGTTTCGCAAAGTAATTTTTAGAGGTCGGATAAGTGATTAACAGTGGTTGGAAAAGTCATTACAATTGTTGGGAAAAGTCATTTTTAGAGGTAGGATAAGTGATTAACAGAAGTTGGCAAAGTCATTACAATTGTTTAGCAAAGTCATTACAATTGTTTCGCAAAGTAATTTTTAGGGGTCGGATAAGTGATTAACAGTGGTTGGAAAAGTCATTACAATTGTTGGGCGGAGTCATTACAATTGTTGCGCAAAGTCATTTTTAGAGGTCGGATAAGTGATTAACAGTGGTTGGCAAAGTCATTTCAATTGTTGGGCAAAGTCATTACAATTGTTGCGCAAAGTCATTTTTAGAGGTCGGATAAGTGATTAACAGCGGTTGGTAAAGTCATTACAATTGTTGGGCAAAGTCATTTCAATTGTTGGGCAAAGTCATTTTTAGAGGTCGGATAAGTGATTAAAAGTGGTTGGCAAAGTCTTTACAATTGTTGGGTAAAGTCAATTTTAGAGGTCGGATAAGTGATTAACAGTGGTTGGCAAAGTCATTTCAATTGTTGGGCAAAGTCATTTAAAGAGGTCAAATAAGTGATTAACAGTGGTTGGCAAAGTCATTACAATTGTTGGGCAAAGTCATTTTTAGAGGTCGGAAAGGTGATTAACAGTGGTTGGCAAAGTCATTACAATTGTTGCGCAAAGTAATTTTTAGAGGTCGGATAAGTGATTAACAGTTGTTGGAAAAGTCATTACAATTGTTGGGCAAAGTCATTACAATTGTTGGGCAAAGTCATTTTTAGAGGTCGGATAAGTGTTTTACAGTGGTTGGCAAAAGCATTACAATTGTTGGGCAAAGTCATTTTTAGAGGTTGTATAAGTGATTAACAGTGGTTGGCAAAGTCATTACAATTGTTTGGCAAAGTCATTACAATTGTTGCGCAAAGTCAATTTTAGAGGTCGGATAAGTGATTAACAGTGGTTGGCAAAGTCATTACAATTGTTGGGCGAACTCATTACAATTGTTGCGCAAAGTCATTTTTAGAGGTCGGATAAGTGATTAACAGTGGTTGGTAAAGTCATTACAATTGTTGGGCAAAGTCATTACAATTGTTGGGCAAAGTCATTTTTAGAGGTCGGATAAGTGATTAACAGTGGTTGGCAAAGTCTTTACAATTCTTGGGTAAAGTCAATTTTAGAGGTCGGATAAGTGATTTACAATGGTTGGCATAGTCACTACAATTGTTGGGCAAAGTAATTTTTAGAGGTCAGATAGGTGATTAACAGTGGTTGGCAAAGTCATTACAATTGTTGGGCAAAGCCATTTTTAGAGGTCGGATAAGTGATTAACAGTGGTTGGCAAAGTCTTTACAATTGTTTGGTAAAGTCATTACAATTGTTGGGCAAAGTCATTTTTAGAGGTCGGATAAGTATTTTACAGTGGTTGGCAAAAGCATTACAGTGTTGGGCAAAGTCATTTTTAGAGGTTGTATAAGTGATTAACAGTGGTTGGCAAAGTCATTACAATTATTGGGCGAACTCATTACAATTGTTGGGCAAAGTCATTACAATTGTTGGGCAAAGTCATTTTTAGATGTCGGATAAGTGATTAACAGTGGTTGGCAAAAGCATTACAATTGTTGGGCAAAGTCATTTTTAGAGGTCGGATAAGTGATTAACAGTGGTTGGCAAAGTCATTACAATTGTTTGGCAAAGTCATTACAATTGTTGGGAAAAGTCATTTTTAGAGGTAGGATAAGTGATTAACAGTGATTGGCATAGTCATTACAATTGTTGGGCAAAGTCATTACAATTGATGGGCAAAGTCATTTTTAGAGGTCGGATAAGTGATTAACAGAAGTTGGCAAAGTCATTACAATTGTTTAGCAAAGTCATTATAATTGTTTCGCAAAGTAATTTTTAGAGGTCGGATAAGTGATTAACAGTGGTTGGAAAAGTCATTACAATTGTTGGGCAAAGTCATTACAATTGTTGGGCAAAGTCATTTTTAGAGGTCGGATAAGTATTTTACAGTGGTTGGAAAAAGCATTACAATTGTTGGGCAAAGTCATTTTTAGAGGTCGGATAAGTGATTAACAGTGGTTGGCAAAGTCATTTCAATTGTTTGGCAAAGTCATTACAATTGTTGCGCAAAGTCATTTTTAGAGGTCGAATAAGTAATTAACAGTGGTTTGCAAAGTCATTACAATTGTTGCGCAAAGTCATTATTAGAGGTCGGATAACTGATTAACAGTGGTTGGCATAGTGATTTCAATTGTTGGGCGGAGTCATTACAATTGTTGCGCAAAGTCATTTTTAGAGGTCGGATAAGTGATTAACAGTGGTTGGCAAAGTGATTACAATTGTTGGGAAAAGTCATTTTTAGAGGTAGGATAAGTGATTAACAGTGGTTGGCAAAGTCATTTCAATTGTTGGGCAAAGTCATTACAATTGTTGGGGAAAGTCATTTTTAGAGGTCGTATAAGTGATTAACAGTGGTTGGCAAAGTCATTACAATTGTTTAGCAAAGTCATTACAATTGTTGCGCAAAGTCATTTTTAGAGGTCGGATAAGTGATTAACAGTGTTTGTCAGAGTCATTACAATTGTTGGGCAAAGTAATTTTTAGAGGTCAGATAGGTGATTAACAGTGGATGGCAAAGTCATTACAATTGTTGGGCAAAGCCATTTTTAGAGGTCGGATAAGTGATTAACAGTGGTTGGCAAAGTCTTTACAATTGTTGGGTAAAGTCAATTTTAGAGGTCGGATAAGTATTTTACAGTGGTTGGCAAAAGCATTACAATTGTTGGGCAAAGTCATTTTTAGAGGTCGGATAAGTGATTAACAGTGGTTGGCAAAGTCATTACAATTGTTTGGCAAAGTCATTACAATTGTTGGGAAAAGTCATTTTTAGAGGTAGGATAAGTGATTAACAGTGATTGGCATAGTCATTACAATTGTTGGGCAAAGTCATTACAATTGATGGGCAAAGTCATTTTTAGAGGTCGGATAAGTGATTAACAGAAGTTGGCAAAGTCATTACAATTGTTTAGCAAAGTCATTATAATTGTTTCGCAAAGTAATTTTTAGAGGTCGGATAAGTGATTAACAGTGGTTGGAAAAGTCATTACAATTGTTGGGCAAAGTCATTACAATTGTTGGGCAAAGTCATTTTTAGAGGTCGGATAAGTGATTAACAGTGGTTTGCAAAGTCATTACAATTGTTGCGCAATGTCATTATTAGAGGTCGGATAACTGATTAACAGTGGTTGGCATAGTGATTTCAATTGTTGGGCGGAGTCATTACAATTGTTGCGCAAAGTCATTTTTAGAGGTCGGATAAGTGATTAACAGTGGTTGGCAAGGTGATTACAATTGTTGGGAAAAGTCATTTTTAGAGGTAGGATAAGTGATTAACAGTGGTTGGCAAAGTCATTTCAATTGTTGGGCAAAGTCATTACAATTGTTGGGGAAAGTCATTTTTAGAGGTCGTATAAGTGATTAACAGTGGTTGGCAAAGTCATTACAATTGTTTAGCAAAGTCATTACAATTGTTGCGCAAAGTCATTTTTAGAGGTCGGATAAGTGATTAACAGTGTTTGTCAGAGTCATTACAATTGTTGGGCAAAGTCATTATTAGAGGTCGGATAAGTGATTAACAGTGGTTGGCAAAGTCTTTACAATTGTTGGGTAAAGTCAATTTTAGAGGTCGGATAAGTGATTAACAGTAGTTGGCAAAGTCATAACAATTGTTGCGCAAAGTAATTACAATTGATGGGCAAAGTCATTTTTAGAGGTCGGATAAGTATTTTACAGTGGTTGGAAAAATCATTACAATTGTTGGGTAAAGTCATTTTTAGAGGTCGTATAAGTGATTAACAGAAGTTGGCAAAGTCATTACAATTGTTTAGCAAAGTCATTACAATTGTTTCGCAAAGTAATTTTTAGAGGTCGGATAAGTGATTTACAGTGGTTGGAAAAGTCATTACAATTGTTGGGCGGAGTCATTACAATTGTTGCGCAAAGTCATTTTTAGAGGTCGGATAAGTGATTAACAGTGGTTGGCAAAGTGATTACAATTGTTGGGAAAAGTCATTTTTAGAGGTAGGATAAGTGATTAACAGTGGTTGGCAAAGTCATTACAATTGTTTCGCAAAGTAATTTTTAGAGGTCGGATAAGTGATTAACAGTGGTTGGAAAAGTCATTACAATTGTTGGGAAAAGTCATTTTTAGAGGTAGGATAAGTGATTAACAGAAGTTGGCAAAGTCATTACAATTGTTTAGCAAAGTCATTACAATTGTTTCGCAAAGTAATTTTTAGAGGTCGGATAAGTGATTAACAGTGGTTGGAAAAGTCATTACAATTGTTGGGCGGAGTCATTACAATTGTTGCGCAAAGTCATTTTTAGAGGTCGGATAAGTGATTAACAGTGGTTGGCAAAGTCATTTCAATTGTTGGGCAAAGTCATTACAATTGTTGCGCAAAGTCATTTTTAGAGGTCGGATAAGTGATTAACAGTGGTTGGTAAAGTCATTACAATTGTTGGGCAAAGTCATTTCAATTGTTGGGCAAAGTCATTTTTAGAGGTCGGATAAGTGATTAACAGTGGTTGGCAAAGTCTTTACAATTGTTGGGTAAAGTCAATTTTAGAGGTCGGATAAGTGATTTACAGTGGTTGGCAAAGTCATTACAATTGTTGCGCAAAGTCATTTTTAGAGGTCGGATAAGTGATTAACAGTGTTTGTCAGAGTCATTACAATTGTTGGGTAAAGTCAATTTTAGAGGTCGGATAAGTGATTAACAGTAGTTGGCAAAGTCATAACAATTGTTGCGCAAAGTAATTACAATTGATGGGCAAAGTCATTTTTAGAGGTCGGATAAGTATTTTACAGTGGTTGGAAAAAGCATTACAATTGTTGGGTAAAGTCATTTTTAGAGGTCGTATAAGTGATTAACAGAAGTTGGCAAAGTCATTACAATTGTTTAGCAAAGTCATTACAATTGTTTCGCAAAGTAATTTTTAGAGGTCGGATAAGTGATTTACAGTGGTTGGAAAAGTCATTACAATTGTTGGGCGGAGTCATTACAATTGTTGCGCAAAGTCATTTTTAGAGGTCGGATAAGTGATTAACAGTGGTTGGCAAAGTGATTACAATTGTTGGGAAAAGTCATTTTTAGAGGTAGGATAAGTGATTAACAGTGGTTGGCAAAGTCATTACAATTGTTTCGCAAAGTAATTTTTAGAGGTCGGATAAGTGATTAACAGTGGTTGGAAAAGTCATTACAATTGTTGGGAAAAGTCATTTTTAGAGGTAGGATAAGTGATTAACAGAAGTTGGCAAAGTCATTACAATTGTTTAGCAAAGTCATTACAATTGTTTCGCAAAGTAATTTTTAGAGGTCGGATAAGTGATTAACAGTGGTTGGAAAAGTCATTACAATTGTTGGGCGGAGTCATTACAATTGTTGCGCAAAGTCATTTTTAGAGGTCGGATAAGTGATTAACAGTGGTTGGCAAAGTCATTTCAATTGTTGGGCAAAGTCATTACAATTGTTGCGCAAAGTCATTTTTAGAGGTCGGATAAGTGATTAACAGTGGTTGGTAAAGTCATTACAATTGTTGGGCAAAGTCATTTCAATTGTTGGGCAAAGTCATTTTTAGAGGTCGGATAAGTGATTAACAGTGGTTGGCAAAGTCTTTACAATTGTTGGGTAAAGTCAATTTTAGAGGTCGGATAAGTGATTTACAGTGGTTGGCAAAGTCATTACAATTGTTGGGCAAAGTCATTTTTAGAGGTCGGAAAGGTGATTAACAGTTGTTGGCAAAGTCATTACAATTGTTGCGCAAAGTAATTTTTAGTGGTCGGATAAGTGATTAACAGTGGCTGGAAAAGTCATTACAATTGTTGGGCAAAGTCATTACAATTGTTGGGCAAAGTCATTTTTAGAGGTCGGATAAGTATTTTACAGTGGTTGGCAAAAGCATTACAATTGTTGGGCAAAGTCATTTTTAGAGGTTGTATAAGTGAATAACAGTGGTTGGCAAAGTCATTACAATTGTTTGGCAAAGTCATTACAATTGTTGCGCAAAGTCAATTTTAGAGGTCGGATAAGTGATTAACAGTGGTTGGCAAAGTAATTACAATTGTTGGGCGAACTCATTACAATTGTTGCGCAAAGTCATTTTTAGAGGTCGGATAAGTGATTAACAGTGGTTGGTAAAGTCATTACAATTGTTGGGCAAAGTCATTAGAATTGTTGGGCAAAGTCATTTTTAGAGGTCGGATAAGTGATTAACAGTGGTTGGCAAAGTCTTTACAATTCTTGGGTAAAGTCAATTTTAGAGGTCGGATAAGTGATTTACAATTGTTGGCATAGTCACTACAATTGTTGGGCAAAGTAATTTTTAGAGGTCAGATAGGTGATTAACAGTGGTTGGCAAAGTCATTACAATTGTTGGGCAAAGCCATTTTTAGAGGTCGGATAAGTGATTAACAGTGGTTGGCAAAGTCTTTACAATTGTTTGGTAAAGTCATTACAATTGTTGGGCAAAGTCATTTTTAGAGGTCGGATAAGTATTTTACAGTGGTTGGCAAAAGCATTACAATTGTTGGGCAAAGTCATTATTAGAGGTCGGATAAGTGATTAACAGTGGTTGGCAAAGTCTTTACAATTGTTGGGTAAAGTCAATTTTAGAGGTCGGATAAGTGATTAACAGTAGTTGGCAAAGTCATAACAATTGTTGCGCAAAGTAATTACAATTGATGGGCAAAGTCATTTTTAGAGGTCGGATAAGTATTTTACAGTGGTTGGAAAAAGCATTACAATTGTTGGGTAAAGTCATTTTTAGAGGTCGTATAAGTGATTAACAGAAGTTGGCAAAGTCATTACAATTGTTTAGCAAAGTCATTACAATTGTTTCGCAAAGTAATTTTTAGAGGTCGGATAAGTGATTTACAGTGGTTGGAAAAGTCATTACAATTGTTGGGCGGAGTCATTACAATTGTTGCGCAAAGTCATTTTTAGAGGTCGGATAAGTGATTAACAGTGGTTGGCAAAGTGATTACAATTGTTGGGAAAAGTCATTTTTAGAGGTAGGATAAGTGATTAACAGTGGTTGGCAAAGTCATTACAATTGTTTCGCAAAGTAATTTTTAGAGGTCGGATAAGTGATTAACAGTGGTTGGAAAAGTCATTACAATTGTTGGGAAAAGTCATTTTTAGAGGTAGGATAAGTGATTAACAGAAGTTGGCAAAGTCATTACAATTGTTTAGCAAAGTCATTACAATTGTTTCGCAAAGTAATTTTTAGAGGTCGGATAAGTGATTAACAGTGGTTGGAAAAGTCATTACAATTGTTGGGCGGAGTCATTACAATTGTTGCGCAAAGTCATTTTTAGAGGTCGGATAAGTGATTAACAGTGGTTGGCAAAGTCATTTCAATTGTTGGGCAAAGTCATTACAATTGTTGCGCAAAGTCATTTTTAGAGGTCGGATAAGTGATTAACAATGGTTGGTAAAGTCATTACAATTGTTGGGCAAAGTCATTTCAATTGTTGGGCAAAGTCATTTTTAGAGGTCGGATAAGTGATTAACAGTGGTTGGCAAAGTCTTTACAATTGTTGGGTAAAGTCAATTTTAGAGGTCGGATAAGTGATTTACAGTGGTTGGCATAGTCACTACAATTGTTGGGCAAAGTCATTTAAAGAGGTCAAATAAGTGATTAACAGTGGTTGGCAAAGTCATTACAATTGTTGGGCAAAGTCATTTTTAGAGGTCGGAAAGGTGATTAACAGTTGTTGGCAAAGTCATTACAATTGTTGCGCAAAGTAATTTTTAGTGGTCGGATAAGTGATTAACAGTGGCTGGAAAAGTCATTACAATTGTTGGGCAAAGTCATTACAATTGTTGGGCAAAGTCATTTTTAGAGGTCGGATAAGTATTTTACAGTGGTTGGCAAAAGCATTACAATTGTTGGGCAAAGTCATTTTTAGAGGTTGTATAAGTGAATAACAGTGGTTGGCAAAGTCATTACAATTGTTTGGCAAAGTCATTACAATTGTTGCGCAAAGTCAATTTTAGAGGTCGGATAAGTGATTAACAGTGGTTGGCAAAGTAATTACAATTGTTGGGCGAACTCATTACAATTGTTGCGCAAAGTCATTTTTAGAGGTCGGATAAGTGATTAACAGTGGTTGGTAAAGTCATTACAATTGTTGGGCAAAGTCATTAGAATTGTTGGGCAAAGTCATTTTTAGAGGTCGGATAAGTGATTAACAGTGGTTGGCAAAGTCTTTACAATTCTTGGGTAAAGTCAATTTTAGAGGTCGGATAAGTGATTTACAATTGTTGGCATAGTCACTACAATTGTTGGGCAAAGTAATTTTTAGAGGTCAGATAGGTGATTAACAGTGGTTGGCAAAGTCATTACAATTGTTGGGCAAAGCCATTTTTAGAGGTCGGATAAGTGATTAACAGTGGTTGGCAAAGTCTTTACAATTGTTTGGTAAAGTCATTACAATTGTTGGGCAAAGTCATTTTTAGAGGTCGGATAAGTATTTTACAGTGGTTGGCAAAAGCATTACAATTGTTGGGCAAAGTCATTTTTAGAGGTTGTATAAGTGATTAACAGTGGTTGGCAAAGTCATTACAATTGTTGGGCGAACTCATTACAATTGTTGCGCAAAGTCATTTTTAGAGGTCGGATAAGTGATTAACAGTGGTTGGTAAAGTCATTACAATTGTTGGGCAAAGTCATTACAATTGTTGGGCAAAGTCATTTTTAGATGTCGGATAAGTGATTAACAGTGGTTGGCAAAGTCTTTACAATTCTTGGGTAAAGTCAATTTTAGAGGTCGGATAAGTGATTTACAATGGTTGGCATAGTCACTACAATTGTTGGGCAAAGTAATTTTTAGAGGTCAGATAGGTGATTAACAGTGGTTGGCAAAGTCATTACAATTGTTGGGCAAAGTCATTTTTAGAGGTTGTATAAGTGATTTACAGTGGTTGGCAAAGTCATTACAATTGTTTGGCAAAGTCATTACAATTGTTGCGCAAAGTCAATTTTAGAGGTCGGATAAGTGATTAACAGTGGTTGGCAAAGTCATTACAATTGTTGGGCGAACTCATTACAATTGTTGCGCAAAGTCATTTTTAGAGGTCGGATAAGTGATTAACAGTGGTTGGTAAAGTCATTACAATTGTTGGGCAAAGTCATTAGAATTGTTAGGCAAAGTCATTTTTAGAGGTCGGATAAGTGATTAACAGTGATAGGCAAAGTCTTTACAATTCTTGGGTAAAGTCAATTTTAGAGGTCGGATAAGTGATTTACAATGGTTGGCATAGTCACTACAATTGTGGGGCAAAGTAATTTTTAGAGGTCAGATAGGTGATTAACAGTGGTTGGCAAAGTCATTACAATTGTTGGGCAAAGCCATTTTTAGAGGTCGGATAAGTGATTAACAGTGGTTGGCAAAGTCTTTACAATTGTTTGGTAAAGTAATTACAATTTTTGGGCAAAGTCATTTTTAGAGGTCGGATAAGTATTTTACAGTGGTTGGCAAAAGCATTACAATTGTTGGGCAAAGTCATTTTTAGAGGTTGTATAAGTGATTAACAGTGGTTGGCAAAGTCATTACAATTGTTGGGCGAACTCATTACAATTGTTGCGCAAAGTCATTTTTAGAGGTCGGATAAGTGATTAACAGTGGTTGGTAAAGTCATTACAATTGTTGGGCAAAGTCATTACAATTGTTGGGCAAAGTCATTTTTAGATGTCGGATAAGTGATTAACAGTGGTTGGCAAAGTCTTTACAATTCTTGGGTAAAGTCAATTTTAGAGGTCGGATAAGTGATTTACAATGGTTGGCATAGTCACTACAATTGTTGGGCAAAGTAATTTTTAGAGGTCAGATAGGTGATTAACAGTGGTTGGCAAAGTCATTACAATTGTTGGGCAAAGCCATTTTTAGAGGTCGGATAAGTGATTAACAGTGGTTGGCAAAGTCTTTACAATTGTTGGGTAAAGTCAATTTTAGAGGTCGGATTAGTATTTTACAGTGGTTGGCAAAAGCATTACAATTGTTGGGCAAAGTCATTTTTAGAGGTCGGATAAGTGATTAACAGTGGTTGGCAAAGTCATTACAATTGTTTGGCAAAGTCATTACAATTGTTGGGAAAAGTCATTTTTAGAGGTAGGATAAGTGATTAACAGTGATTGGCATAGTCATTACAATTGTTGGGCAAAGTCATTACAATTGATGGGCAAAGTCATTTTTAGAGGTCGGATAAGTGATTAACAGAAGTTGGCAAAGTCATTACAATTGTTTAGCAAAGTCATTATAATTGTTTCGCAAAGTAATTTTTAGAGGTCGGATAAGTGATTAACAGTGGTTGGAAAAGTCATTACAATTGTTGGGCAAAGTCATTACAATTGTTGGGCAAAGTCATTTTTAGAGGTCGGATAAGTATTTTACAGTGGTTGGAAAAAGCATTACAATTGTTGGGCAAAGTCATTTTTAGAGGTCGGATAAGTGATTAACAGTGGTTGGCAAAGTCATTTCAATTGTTTGGCAAAGTCATTACAATTGTTGCGCAAAGTCATTTTTAGAGGTCGGATAAGTGATTAACAGTGGTTTGCAAAGTCATTACAATTGTTGCGCAAAGTCATTATTAGAGGTCGGATAACTGATTAACAGTGGTTGGCATAGTGATTTCAATTGTTGGGCGGAGTCATTACAATTGTTGCGCAAAGTCATTTTTAGAGGTCGGATAAGTGATTAACAGTGGTTGGCAAAGTGATTACAATTGTTGGGAAAAGTCATTTTTAGAGGTAGGATAAGTGATTAACAGTGGTTGGCAAAGTCATTTCAATTGTTGGGCAAAGTCATTACAATTGTTGCGCAAAGTCATTTTTAGAGGTCGGATAAGTGATTAACGGTGGTTGGTAAAGTCATTACAATTGTTGGGCAAAGTCATTTCAATTGTTGGGCAAAGTCATTTTTAGAGGTCGGATAGGTGATTAACAGTGGTTGGCAAAGTCTTTACAATTGTTGGGTAAAGTCAATTTTAGAGGTCGGATAAGTGATTTACAGTGGTTGGCATAGTCACTACAATTGTTGGGCAAAGTCATTTAAAGAGGTCAAATAAGTGATTAACAGTGGTTGGCAAAGTCATTACAATTGTTGCGCAAAGTAATTTTTAGAAGTCGGATAAGTGATTAACAGTGGTTGGAAAAGTCATTACAATTGTTGGGCAAAGTCATTACAATTGTTGGGCAAAGTCATTTTTAGAGGTCGGATAAGTATTTTACAGTGGTTGGCAAAAGCATTACAATTGTTGGGCAAAGTCATTTTTAGAGGTTGTATAAGTGATTTACAGTGGTTGGCAAAGTCATTACAATTGTTTGGCAACGTCATTACAATTGTTGCGCAAAGTCATTTTTAGAGGTCGGATAAGTGATTAACAGTGGTTGGAAAAGTCATTACAATTGTTGGGCGAACTCATTACAATTGTTGCGCAAAGTCATTTTTAGAGGTCGGATAAGTGATTAACAGTGGTTGGTAAAGTCATTACAATTGTTGGGTTAAGTCATTATAATTGTTGGGCAAAGTCATTTTTAGAGGTCGGATAAGTGATTAACAGTGGTTGGCAAAGTCTTTACAATTCTTGGGTAAAGTCAATTTTAGAGGTCGGATAAGTGATTTACAATGGTTGGCATAGTCACTACAATTGTTGGGCAAAGTAATTTTTAGAGGTCAGATAGGTGATTAACAGTGGTTGGCAAAGTCATTACAATTGTTGGGCAAAGCCATTTTTAGAGGTCGGATAAGTGATTAACAGTGGTTGGCAAAGTCTTTACAATTGTTGGGTAAAGTCAATTTTAGAGGTCGGATAAGTGATTTACAGTGGTTGGCATAGTCACTACAATTGTTGAGCAAAGTAATTTTTAGAGGTCGGATAGGTGATTAACAGTGGTTGGCAAAGTCATTACAATTGTTGGGCAAAGTCATTACAATTGTTGCGCAAAGTCATTTTTAGAGGTCGGATAGGTGATTAACAGTGGTTGGTAAAGTCATTACAATTAATGGGCAAAGTCATTACAATTGTTGGGCAAAGTCATTTTTAGAGGTCGGATAAGTATTTTACAGTGGTTGGCAAAAGCATTACAATTGTTGGGCAAAGTCATTTTTAGAGGTCGGATAAGTGATTAACAGTGGTTGGCAAAGTCATTACAATTGTTTGGCAAAGTCATTACAATTGTTGGGAAAAGTCATTTTTAGAGGTAGGATAAGTGATTAACAGTGGTTGGCATAGTCATTACAATTGTTGGGCAAAGTCATTACAATTGTTGCGCAAAATCATTTTTAGAGGTCGGATAAGTGATTAACAGTGGTTTGTAAAGTCATTACAATTGTTGGGCAAAGTCATTACAATTGTTGGGCAAAGTCATTTTTAGAGGTCGGATAGGTAATTAACAGTGGTTGGCAAAGTCATTACAATTGTTGGGCAAAGTCATTACAATTGTTGCGCAAAGTCATTTTTAGAGGTCGGATAAGTGATTAACAGTGTTTGTCAGAGTCATTACAATTGTTGAAAAGAGTTATTTTTAGAGGTAGGATAAGTGATTAACAGTGGTTGGCATAGTCATTACAATTGTTGGGCAAAGTCATTACAATTGTTGCGCAAAATCATTTTTAGAGGTCGGATAAGTGATTAACAGTGGTTTGTAAAGTCATTACAATTGTTGGGCAAAGTCATTACAATTGTTGGGCAAAGTCATTTTTAGAGGTCGGATAGGTAATTAACAGTGGTTGGCAAAGTCATTACAATTGTTGGGCAAAGTCATTACAATTGTTGGGCAAAGTCATTATTAGAGGTCGGATAAGTGATTAACAGTGGTTGGCAAAGTCTTTACAATTGTTGTGTAAAGTCAATTTTAGAGGTCGGATAAGTGATTTACAGTGGTTGGCATAGTCACTACAATTGTTGGGCAAAGTCATTTTAAGAGGTCGGATAAGTGATTAACAGTGGTTGGCAAAGTCATTACAATTGTCTGGCAAAGTCATTACAATTGATGGGCAAAGTCATTTTTAGAGGTCGGATAAGTATTTTACAGTGGTTGGCAAAAGCATTACAATTGTTGGGTAAAGTCATTTTTAGAGGTCGGATGAGTATTTTACAGTGGTTGGCAAAAGCATTACAATTGTTGTGTAAAGTCAATTTTAGAGGTCGGATAAGTGATTTACAGTGGTTGGCATAGTCACTACAATTGTTGGGCAAAGTCATTTTAAGAGGTCGGATAAGTGATTAACAGTGGTTGGCAAAGTCATTACAATTGTCTGGCAAAGTCATTACAATTGATGGGCAAAGTCATTTTTAGAGGTCGGATAAGTATTTTACAGTGGTTGGCAAAAGCATTACAATTGTTGGGTAAAGTCATTTTTAGAGGTCGGATAAGTATTTTACAGTGGTTGGCAAAAGCATTACAATTGTTGGGCAAAGTCATTTTTAGAGGTCGGATAAGTGATTAACAGTGGTTGGCAATGTCATTACAATTGTTTGGCAAAGTCATTACAATTGTTGGGAAAAGTCATTTTTAGAGGTAGGATAAGTGATTAACAGTTGTTGGCATAGTCATTACAATTGTTGGGCAAAGTCATTACAATTGTTGCGCAAAATCATTTTTAGAGGTCGGATAAGTGATTAACAGTGGTTTGTAAAGTCATTAAAATTGTTGGGCAAAGTCATTACAATTGTTGGGCAAAGTCATTTTTAGAGGTCGGATAAGTGATTAACAGTGTTTGTCAGAGTCATTACAATTGTTGGGCAAAGTCATTATTAGAGGTCGGATAAGTGATTAATAGTGGTTGGCAAAGTCTTTACAATTGTTGTGTAAAGTCAAATTTAGAGGTCGGATAAGTGATTTACAGTGGTTGGCATAGTCACTACAATTGTTGGGCAAAGTCATTTTAAGAGGTCGGATAAGTGATTAACAGTGGTTGGCAAAGTCATTACAATTGTCTGGCAAAGTCATTACAATTGATGGGCAAAGTCATTTTTAGAGGTCGGATAAGTATTTTACAGTGGTTGGCAAAAGCATTACAATTGTTGGGTAAAGTCATTTTTAGAGGTCGGATAAGTATTTTACAGTGGTTGGCAAAAGCATTACAATTGTTGGGTAAAGTCATTTTTAGAGGTCGTATAAGTGATTAACAGTGGTTGGCAAAGTCATTACAATTGTTTAGCAAAGTCATTACAATTGTTGGGCAAAGTCATTATTAGAGGTCGGATAAGTGATTAACAGTGGTTGGCAAAGTCTTTACAATTGTTGGGTAAAGTCAATTTTAGAGGTCGGATAAGTGATTAACAGTGGTTGGCAAAGTCTTTACAATTGTTGTGTAAAGTCAATTTTAGAGGTCGGATAAGTGATTTACAGTGGTTGGCAAAGTCACTACAATTGTTGGGCAAAGTCATTTTAAGAGGTCGGATAAGTGATTAACAGTGGTTGGCAAAGTCATTCCAATTGTCTGGCAAAGTCATTACAATTGATGGGCAAAGTCATTTTTAGAGGTCGGATAAGTATTTTACAGTGGTTGGCAAAAGCATTACAATTGTTGGGTAAAGTCATTTTTAGAGGTCGTACAAGTGATTAACAGTGGTTGGCAAAAGCATTACAATTGTTGGGTAAAGTCATTTTTAGAGGTCGTATAAGTGATTAACAGTGGTTGGCAAAGTCATTACAATTGTTTAGCAAAGTCATTACAATTGTTGGGCAAAGTCATTATTAGAGGTCGGATAAGTGATTAACAGTGGTTGGCAAAGTCTTTACAATTGTTGGGTAAAGTCAATTTTAGAGGTCGGATAAGTGATTAACAGTGGTTGGCAAAGTCTTTACAATTGTTGTGAAAAGTCAATTTTAGAGGTCGGATAAGTGATTTACAGTGGTTGGCATAGTCACTACAATTGTTGGGCAAAGTCATTTTAAGAGGTCGGATAAGTGATTAACAGTGGTTGGCAAAGTCATTCCAATTGTCTGGCAAAGTCATTACAATTGATGGGCAAAGTCATTTTTAGAGGTCGGATAAGTATTTTACAGTGGTTGGCAAAAGCATTACAATTGTTGGGTAAAGTCATTTTTAGAGGTCGGATAAGTGATTAACAGTGTTTGTCAGAGTCATTACAATTGTTGGGCAAAGTCATTATTAGAGGTCGGATAAGTGAATAACAGTGGTTGGCAAAGTCTTTACAATTGTTGGGTAAAGTCAATTTTAGAGGTCGGATAAGTGATTTACAGTAGTTGGCAAAGTCAATACAATTGTTTGGCAAAGTCATTACAATTGTTGCGCAAAGTCATTTTTAGAGGTCGGATAAGTGATTAACAGTGGTTGGCATAGTCACTACAATTGTTGGGCAAAGTCATTACAATTGTTGGGCAAAGCCATTTTTAGAGGTCGGATAAGTGATTAACAGTGGTTGGCAAAGTCTTTACAATTGTTGGGTAAAGTCAATTTTAGAGGTCGGATAAGTGATTTACAGTGGTTGGCATAGTCACTACAATTGTTGGGCAAAGTCATTTTTAGAGGTCGAATAGGTGATTAACAGTGGTTGGCAAAGTCATTACAATTGTTGGGCAAAGTCATTTTTAGAGGTCGGAAAGGTGATTAACAGTGGTTGGCAAAGTCAATACAATTGTTGCGCAAAGTAATTTTTAGAGGTCGGATAAGTGATTAACAGTGGTTGGAAAAGTCATTGCAATTGTTGGGCAAAGTCATTACAATTGTTGGGTTAAGTCATTTTTAAAGGTCGGATAAGTATTTTACAGTGGTTGGCAAAAGCATTACAATTGTTGGGCAAAGTCATTTTTAGAGGTTGTATAAGTGATTAACAGTGGTTAGCAAAGTCATTACAATTGTTTGGCAAAGTCATTACAATTGTTGCGCAAAGTCATTTTTAGAGGTCGGATAAGTGATTAACAGTGGTTGGTAAAGTCATTACAATTGTTGATCAAAGTCATTTTTAGAGGTCGGATAAGTGATTAACAGTGGTTGGCAAAGTCTTTACAATTCTTGGGTAAAGTCAATTTTAGAGGTCGGATAAGTGATTTACAGTGGTTGGCATGGTCACTACAATTGTTGGGCAAAGTAATTTTTAGAGGTCGGATAGGTGATTAACAGTGGTTGGCAAAGTCATTACAATTGTTGGGCAAAGCCATTTTTAGAGGTCGGATAAGTGATTAACAGTGGTTGGCAAAGTCTTTACAATTGTTGGGTAAAGTCAATTTTAGAGGTCGGATAAGTGATTTACAGTGGTTGGCATAGTCACTACAATTGTTGGGCAAAGTCATTTTTAGAGGTCGGATAGGTGATTAACAGTGGTTGGCAAAGTTATTACAATTGTTGGGCAAAGTCATTACAATTGTTGCGCAAAGTCATTTTTAGAGGTCGGATAAGTGATTAACAGTGGTTGGTAAAGTCATTACAATTAATGGGCAAAGTCATTACAATTGTTGGGCAAAGTCATTTTTAGAGGTCGGATAAGTATTTTACAGTGGTTGGCAAAAGCATTACAATTGTTGGGCAAAGTCATTTTTAGAGGTCGGATAAGTGATTAACAGTGGTTGGCAAAGTCATTACAATTGTTTGGCAAAGTCATTACAATTGTTGGGAAAAGTCATTTTTAGAGGTAGGATAAGTGATTAACAGTGGTTGGCATAGTCATTACAATTGTTGCGCAAAGTCATTTTTAGAGGTCGGATAAGTGATTAACAGTGGTTGGTAAAGTCATTACAATTGTTGGGCAAAGTCATTACAATTGTTGGGCAAAGTCATTTTTAGAGGTCGGATAAGTGATTAACAGTGGTTGGCAAAGTCTTTACAATTGTTGGGTAAAGTCAATTTTAGAGGTCGGATAAGTGATTTACAGTTGTTGGCATAGTCACTTCAATTGTTTGGCAAAGTCATTTAAAGAGGTCAAATAAGTGATTAACAGTGGTTGGCAAAGTCATTACAATTGTTGAGCAAAGTCATTTTTAGAGGTCGGATAAGTGTTTAACAGTGGTTGGCAAATTATTTCAATTGTTGCGCAAAGTAATTTTTAGAGGTCGGATAAGTGATTAAAAGTGGTTGGCATAGTCACTACAATTGTTGGTCAAAGTAATTTTTAGAGATCGGATAGGTGATTAACAGTGGTTGGCAAAGTCATTACAATTGTTGGGCAAAGCCATTTTTAGAGGTCGGATAAGTGATTAACAGTTGTTGGCAAAGTCTTTACAATTGTTAGGTAATGTCAATTTTAGAGGTCGTATAAGTGATTAAAAGTGGTTGGCATAGTCACTACAATTGTTGCGCAAAGTCATTTTTAGAGGTCGGATAAGTGATTAACAGTGGTAAGTAAAGTCATTACAATTGTTGGGCAAAGTCATTTCAATTGTTGGGCAAAGTCATTTTTAGAGGTCGGATAAGTGATTAACAGTGGTTGGCAAAGTCTTTACAATTGTTGGGTAAAGTCAATTTTAGAGGTCGGATAAGTGATTTACAGTGGTTGGCATAGTCACTACAATTGTTGGGCAAAGTCATTTTTAGAGGTCGGATAGGTGATTAACAGTGGTTGGCAAAGTCATTACATTTGTTGGGTAAAGTCATTTTTAGAGGTCGGAAAGGTGATTAACAGTGGTTGGCAAAGTCATTACAATTGTTGCGCAAAGTAATTTTTAGAGGTCGGATAAGTGATTAACAGTGGTTGGAAAAGTCATTACAATTGTTGGGCAAAGTCATTACAATTGATGGGCAAAGTAATTTTTAGAGGTCGGATAAGTATTTTACAGTGGTTGGCAAAAGCATTACAATTGTTGGGTAAAGTCATTTTTAGAGGTCGTATAAGTGATTAACAGTGGTTGGCAAAGTCATTACAATTGTTTAGCAAAGTCATTACAATTGTTGCGCAAAGTCATTTTTAGAGGTCGGATAAGTGATTAACAGTGGTTGGAAAAGTCATTACAATTGTTGGGCAAAGTCATTACAATTGTTGGGCAAAGTCATTTTTAGAGGTCGGATAAGTGATTAACAGTGGTCGGCTAAGTCATTACAATTGTTGGGCGAAGTCATTACAATTGTTGGGCAAAGCCATTTTTAGAGGTCGGATAAGTGATTAACAGTGGTTGGCAAAGTCTTTACAATTGTTGGGTAAAGTCAATTTTAGAGGTCGGATAAGTGATTTACAGTGGTTGGCATAGTCACTACAATTGTTGGGCAAAGTAATTTTTAGAGGTCGGATAGGTAATTAACAGTGGTTGGCAAAGTCATTACAATTGTTGGGCAAAGTCATTACAATTGTTGCGCAAAGTCATTTTTAGAGGTCGGATAAGTGATTAACAGTGGTTGGTAAAGTCATTAGAATTAATGGGCAAAGTCATTACAATTGTTGTGCAAAGTCATTTTTAGAGGTCGGATAAGTATTTTACAGTGGTTGGCAAAAGCATTACAATTGTTGGGCAAAGTCATTTTTAGAGGTGGGATAAGTGATTAACAGTGGTTGGCAAAGTCATTATAATTGTTTGGCAAAGTCATTACAATTGTTGGGAAAAGTCATTTTTAGAGGTAGGATAAGTGATTAACAGTGGTTGGCATAGTCATTACAATTGTTGGGCAAAGCCATTTTTAGAGGTCGGATAAGTGATTAACAGAGGTTGGCAAAGTCTTTACAATTGTTGGGTAAAGTCAATTTTAGAGGTCAAATAAGTGATTAACAGTGGTTGGCAAAGTCATTACAATTGTTGAGCAAAGTCATTTTTAGAGGTCGGATAAGTGTTTAACAGTGGTTGGCAAATTATTACAATTGTTGCGCAAAGTAATTTTTAGAGGTCGGATAAGTGATTAACAGTGGTTGGAAAAGTCATTACAATTGTTGGGCAAAGTCATTACAATTGATGGGCAAAGTCATTTTTAGAGGTCGGATAAGTGATTAACAGTGGTTGGCATAGTCACTACAAATGTTGGGCAAAGTAATTTTTAGAGGTCGGATAGGTGATTAACAGTGGTTGGCAAAGTCATTACAATTGTTTGGCAAAGTCATTACAATTGTTTGGCAAAGTCATTACAATTGTTGCGCAAAGTCATTTTTAGAGGTCGGATAAGTGATTAACAGTGGTTGGTAAAGTCATTACAATTAATGGGCAAAGTCATTACAATTGTTGGGCAAAGTCATTTTTAGAGGTCGGATAAGTATTTTACAGTGGTTGGCAAAGTCTTTACAATTGTTGGGTAAAGTCAATTTTAGAGGTCGGATAAGTGATTTACAGTGGTTGGCATAGTCACTACAATTGTTGGGCAAAGTAATTTTTAGAGGTCGGATAGGTGATTAACAGTGGTTGGCAAAGTCATTACAATTGTTGGGCAAAGTCATTACAATTGTTGCGCAAAGTCATTTTTAGAGGTCGGATAAGTGATTAACAGTGGTTGGTAAAGTCATTACAATTAATGGGCAAAGTCATTACAATTGTTGTGCAAAGTCATTTTTAGAGGTCGGATAAGTATTTTACAGTGGTTGGCAAAAGCATTACAATTGTTGGGCAAAGTCATTTTTAGAGGTCGGATAAGTGATTAACAGTGGTTGGCAAAGTCATTACAATTGTTTGGCAAAGTCATTACAATTGTTGGGAAAAGTCATTTTTAGAGGTAGGATAAGTGATTAACAGTGGTTGGCATAGTCATTACAATTGTTGGGCAAAGCCATTTTTAGAGGTCGGAAAAATGATTAACAGAGGTTGGCAAAGTCTTTACAATTGTTGGGTAAAGTCAATTTTAGAGGTCAAATAAGTGATTAACAGTGGTTGGCAAAGTCATTACAATTGTTGAGCAAAGTCATTTTTAGAGGTCGGATAAGTGTTTAACAGTGGTTGGCAAATTATTACAATTGTTGCGCAAAGTAATTTTTAGAGGTCGGATAAGTGATTAACAGTGGTTGGAAAAGTCATTACAATTGTTGGGCAAAGTCATTACAATTGATGGGCAAAGTCATTTTTAGAGGTCGGATAAGTGATTAACAGTGTTTGGCATAGTCACTTCAAATGTTGGGCAAAGTAATTTTTAGAGGTCGGTTAGGTGATTAACAGTGGTTGGCAAAGTCATTACAATTGTTTGGCAAAGTCATTACAATTGTCTGGCAAAGTCATTACAATTGTTGCGCAAAGTCATTTTTAGAGGTCGGATAAGTGATTAACAGTGGTTGGTAAAGTCATTACAATTAATGGGCAAAGTCATTACAATTGTTGGGCAAAGTCATTTTTAGAGGTCGGATAAGTATTTTACAGTGGTTGGCAAAAGCATTACAATTGTTTTGCAAAGTCATTTTTAGAGGTCGGATAAGTGATTAACAGTGGTTGGCAAAGTCATTACAATTGTTGGGAAAAGTCATTTTTAGAGGTAGGATAAGTGATTAACAGTGGTTGGCATAGTCATTACAATTGTTGGGCAAAGTCATTACAATTGTTGCGCAAAGTCATTTTTAGAGGTCGGATAAGTGATTCACAGTGGTTGGTAAAGTCATTACAATAGTTGGGCAAAGTCATTACAATTGTTGGGCAAAGTCATTTTTAGAGGTCGGATAAGTATTTTACAGTGGTTGGCAAAAGCATTACAATTGTTGGGCAAAGTCATTTTTAGAGGTCGGATAAGTGATTAACAGTGGTTGGCAAAGTCATTACAATTGTTTGGCAAAGTCATTACAATTGTTGGGAAAAGTCATTTTTAGAGGTAGGATAAGTGATTAACAGTGGTTGGCATAGTCATTACAATTGTTGGGCAAAGTCATTACAATTGTTGCGCAAAGTCATTTTTAGAGGTCGGATAAGTGATTAACAGTGGTTGGTAAAGTCATTACAATTGTTGGGCAAAGTCATTCCAATTGTTGGGCAAAGTCATTACAATTGTTGGGCAAAGTCATTTTTAGAGGTCGGATAAGTGATTAACAGTGGTTGGCAAAGTCTTTACAATTGTTGGGTAAAGTCAATTTTAGAGGTCGGATAAGTGATTTACAGTGGTTGGCATAGTCACTACAATTGTTGGGCAAAGTAATTTTTAGAGGTCGGATAGGTGATTTACAGTGGTTGGCAAAGTCATTACAATTGTTGGGCAAAGTCATTACAATTGTTGCTCAAAGTCATTTTTAGAGGTCGGATAAGTGATTAACAGTGGTTGGCAAAGTCATTACAATTGTTGGGCAAAGTCATTACAATTGTTGCGCAAAGTCATTTTTAGAGGTCGGATAAGTGATTAACAGTGGTTGGTAAAGTCATTACAATTAATGGGTAAAGTCATTACAATTGTTGGGCAAAGTCATTTTTAGAGGTCGGATAAGTATTTTACAGTGGTTGGCAAAAGCATTACAATTGTTGGGCAAAGTCATTTTTAGAGGTCGGATAAGTGATTAACAGTGGTTGGCAAAGTCATTACAATTGTTTGGCAAAGTCATTACAATTGTTGGGAAAAGTCATTTTTAGAGGTAGGATAAGTGATTAACAGTGGTTGGCATAGTCATTACAATTGTTGGGCAAAGTCATTACAATTGTTGCGCAAAGTCATTTTTAGAGGTCGGATAAGTGATTAACAGTGGTTGGTAAAGTCATTACAATTGTTGGGCAAAGTCATTTCAATTGTTGGGCAAAGTCATTACAATTGTTGGGCAAAGTCATTTTTAGAGGTCGGATAAGTGATTAACAGTGGTTGGCAAAGTCTTTACAATTGTTGGGTAAAGTCAATTTTAGAGGTCGGATAAGTGATTTACAGTGGTTGGCATAGTCACTACAATTGTTGGGCAAAGTAATTTTTAGAGGTCGGATAGGTGATTTACAGTGGTTGGCAAAGTCATTACAATTGTTGGGCATAGTCATTACAATTGTTGCTCAAAGTCATTTTTAGAGGTCGGATAAGTGATTAACAGTGGTTGGTAAAGTCATTATAATTAATGCGCAAAGTCATTACAATTGTTGGGCAAAGTCATTTTTAGAGGTCGGATAAGTGATTAACAGTGGTTGGCAAAGTCTTTACAATTGTTGGGTAAAGTCATTTTTAGAGGTCGGATAAGTGAATTACAGTGGTTGGCAAAGTCATTACAATTGTTGAGCAAAGTCATTTTTAGAGGTCGGATAAGTGTTTAACAGTGGTTGGCGAATTATTACAATTGTTGCGTAAAGTAATTTTTAGATGTCGGATAAGTGATTAACTGTGGTTGGAAAAGTCATTACAATTGTTTAACAAAGTCATTACAATTGATGGGCAAAGTAATTTTTAGAGGTCGGATAAGTATTTTACAGTGGTTGGCAAAATCATTACAATTGTTGGGTAAAGTCATTTTTAGAGGTCGTATAAGTGATTAACAGTGGTTGGCAAGGTCATTACAATTGTTTAGCAAAGTCATTACAATTGTTGCGCAAAGTCATTTTTACAGGTCGGATAAGTGATTAACAGTGGTTGGAAAAGTCATTACAATTGTTGGGCAAAGTCATTACAATTGTTGGGCAAAGTCATTTTTAGAGGTCGGATAAGTGATTAACAGTGGTTGGCTAAGTCATTACAATTGTTGGGCGAAGTCATTACAATTGTTGGGCAAAGCCATTTTTAGAGGTCGGATAAGTGATTTACAGTGGTTGGCATAGTCACTACAATTGTTGGGCAAAGTAATTTTTAGAGGTCGGATAGGTGATTTACAGTGGTTGGCAAAGTCATTACAATTGTTGGGCAAAGTCATTACAATTGTTGCGCAAAGTCATTTTTAGAGGTCGGATAAGTGATTAACAGTGGTTGGTAAAGTCATTACAATTAATGGGCAAAGTCATTACAATTGTTGGGCAAAGTCAATTTTAGAGGTCGGATAAGTATTTTACAGTGGTTGGCAAAAGCATTACAATTGTTGGGCAAAGTCATTTTTAGAGGTCGGATAAGTGATTAACAGTGGTTGGCAAAGTCATTACAATTGTTTGGCAAAGTCATTACAATTGTTGGGAAAAGTCATTTTTAGAGGTAGGATAAGTGATTAACAGTGGTTGGCATAGTCATTACAATTGTTGGGCAAAGTCATTACAATTGTTGCGCAAAGTCATTTTTAGAGGTCGGATAAGTGATTAACAGTGGTTGGTAAAGTCATTACAATTAATGGGCAAAGTCATTACAATTGTTGGGCAAAGTCATTTTTAGAGGTCGGATAAGTATTTTACAGTGGTTGGCAAAAGCATTACAATTGTTGGGCAAAGTCATTTTTAAGGGTCGGATAAGTGATTAACAGTGGTTGGCAAAGTCATTTCAATTGTTTGGCAAAGTCATTACAATTGTTGGGAAAATTCATTTTTAGAGGTAGGATAAGTGATTAACAGTGGTTGGCATAGTCATTACAATTGTTGGGCAAAGTCATTTCAATTGTTGCGCGAAGTCATTTTTAGAGGTCGGATAAGTGATTAACAGTGGTTGGTAAAGTCATTACAATTGTTGGGCAAAGTCATTACAATTGTTGGGCAAAGTCATTTTTAGAGGTCGGATAAGTGATTAACAGTGGTTGGCAAAGTCATTACAATTGTTTGGCAAAGCCATTTATTAAGGTCGGATAAGTGATTAACAGTGGTTGGCAAAGTCTTTACAATTGTTGGTTAAAGTCAATTTTAGAGGTCAAATAAGTGATTAACAGTGGTTGGCAAAGTCATTTCAATTGTTGAGCAAAGTCATTTTTAGAGGTCGGATAAGTGTCTAACAGTGGTTGGCAAATTATTACAATTGTTGCGCAAAGTAATTTTTAGAGGTCGGATAAGTGATTAACAGTGGTTGGAAAAGTCATTACAATTGTTGGGCAAAGTCATTACAATTGTAGGGCAAAGTCATTTTTAGAGGTCGGATAAGTATTTAACAGTGGTTGGCAAAAGCATTACAATTGTTGGGCAAAGTTTTTACAATTGTTGCGCAAAGTCATTTCTAAAGTCGGATAAGTGATTAACAGTGGTTGGCATAGTCACTTCAATTGTTGCGCAAAGTCATTTTTAGAGGTCGGATAGGTGATTAACAGTGGTTGGCAAAGTCATTACAATTGTTGGGCAAAGTCATTACAATTGTTGCGCAAAGTCATTTTTAGAGGTCGGATAAGTGATTAACAGTGGTTGGTAAAGTCATTACAATTAATGGGCAAAGTCATTACAATTGTTGGACAAAGTCATTTTTAGAGGTCGGATAAGTATTTTACAGTGGTTGGCAAAAGCATTTCAATTGTTGGGCAAAGTCATTTTTAGAGGTCGGATAAGTGATTAACAGTGGTTGGCAAAGTCATTACAATTGTTTGGCAAAGTCATTACAATTGTTGGGAAAAGTCATTTTTAGAGGTAGGATAAGTGATTAACAGTGGTTGGCATAGTCATTACAATTGTTGGGCAAAGTCATTACAATTGTTGCGCAAAGTCATTTTTAGAGGTCGGATAAGTGATTAACAGTGGTTGGTAAAGTCTTTACAATTGTTGGGTAAAGTCAATTTTAGAGGCCGGATAAGTGATTTACAGTGGTTGGCATAGTCCCTACAATTGTTGGGCAAAGTCATTTAAAGAGGTCAAATAAGTGATTAACAGTGGTTGGCAAAGTCATTACAATTGTTGAGCAAAGTCATTTTTAGAGGTCGGATAAGTGTTTAACAGTGGTTGGCAAATTATTACAATTGTTGCGCAAAGTAATTTTTTGAGGTCGGATAAGTGATTAACAGTGGTTGGAAAAGTCATTACAATTGTTGGGCAAAGTCATTCCAATTGATGGGCAAAGTAATTTTTAGAGGTCGGATAAGTATTTAACAGTGGTTGGCAAAAGCATTACAATGGTTGGGTAAAGTCATTTTTAGAGGTCGTATAAGTGATTAACAGTGGTTGGCAAAGTCATTACAATTGTTTAGCAAAGTCATTACAATTGTTGCGCAAAGTCATTTTTAGAGGTCGGATAAGTGATTAACAGTGGTTGGAAAAGTCATTACAATTGTTGGCCAAAGTCATTACAATAGTTGGGCAAAGTCATTTTTAGAGGTCGGATAAGTGATTAACAGTGGTTGGCTAAGTCATTACAATTGTTGGGCGAAGTCATTACAATTGTTGAACAAAGCCATTTTTAGAGGTCGGATAAGTGATTGACAGTGGTTGGCAAAGTCTTTACAATTGTTGGGCGAAGTCATTACAATTGTTGAACAAAGTCAATTTTAGAGGTCGGATAAGTGATTTACAGTGGTTGGCATAGTCACTACAATTGTTGGGCAAAGTAATTTTTAGAGGTCGGATAGGTGATTTACAGTGGTTGGCAAAGTCATTACAATTGTTGGGCAAAGTCATTACAATTGTTGCGCAAAGTCATTTTTAGAGGTCGGATAAGTGATTAACAGTGGTTGGTAAAGTCATTACAATTAATGGGCAAAGTCATTACAATTGTTGGGCAAAGTCAATTTTAGAGGTCGGATAAGTATTTTACAGTGGTTGGCAAAAGCATTACAATTGTTGGGCAAAGTCATTTTTAGAGGTCGGATAAGTGATTAACAGTGGTTGGCAAAGTCATTACAATTGTTTGGCAAAGTCATTACAATTGTTGGGAAAAGTCATTTTTAGAGGTAGGATAAGTGATTAACAGTGGTTGGCATAGTCATTACAATTGTTGGGCAAAGTCATTACAATTGTAGGGCAAAGTCATTTTTAGAGGTCGGATAAGTGATTAACAGTGGTTGGCAAAGTCATTACAATTGTTGGGCAAAGTTATTTTTAGAGGTCGGATAAGTGATTAACAGTGGTTGGCAAAGTCTTTACAATTGTTGGGTAAAGTCATTTTTAGAGGTCGGATAAGTGATTAACAGTGGTTGGCAAAGTCATTACAATTGTTTGGCAAAGTCATTACAATTGTTGAGAAAAGTCATTTTTAGAGGTAGGATAAGTGATTAACAGTGGTTGGCATAGTCATTACAATTGTTGGGCAAAGTCATTACAATTGTTGCGCAAAGTCATTTTTAAAGGTCGGATAAGTGATTAACAGTGGTTGGTAAAGTCATTACAATTGTTGGGCAAAGTCATTACAATTGTAGGGCAAAGTCATTTTTAGAGGTCGGATAAGTGATTAACAGTGGTTGGCAAAGTCATTACAATTGTTGGGCAAAGCCATTTTTAGAGGTCGGATAAGTGATTAACAGTGGTTGGCAAAGTCTTTACAATTGTTGGGTAAAGTCATTTTTAGAGGTCGGATAAGTGTTTAACAGTGGTTGGCAAATTATTACAATTGTTGCGCAAAGTAATTTTTAGAGGTCGGATAAGTGATTAACAGTGGTTGGAAAAGTCATTACAATTGTTGGGCAAAGTCATTACAATTGATGGGCAAAGTCATTTTTAGAGGTCGGATAAGTATTTTACAGTGGTTGGCAAAAGAATTACAATTGTTGGGCAAAGTCATTTTTAGAGGTTGTATAAGTGATTAACAGTGGTTGGCAAAGTCATTACAATTGTTTGGCAAAGTCATTACAATTGTTGCGCAAAGTCATTTTTAGAGGTCGGATAAGTGATTAACAGTGGTTGGCATAGTCACTACAATTGTTGGGCAAAGTAATTTTTAGAGGTCGGATAGGTGATTAACAGTGGTTGGCAAAGTAATTACAATTGTTGGGCAAAGTCATTACAATTGTTGCGCAAAGTCATTTTTAGAGGTCGGATAAGTGATTAACAGTGGTTGGTAAAGTCATTACAATTAATGGGCAAAGTCATTACAATTGTTGGTCAAAGTCATTTTTAGAGGTCGGATAAGTATTTTACAGTGGTTGGCAAAAGCATTACAATTGTTGGGCAAAGTCATTTTTAGAGGTCGGATAAGTGATTAACAGTGGTTGGCAAAGTCATTACAATTGTTTGGCAAAGTCATTACAATTGTTGGGAAAAGTCATTTTTAGAGGTAGGATAAGTGATTAACAGTGGTTGGCATAGTCATTACAATTGTTGGGCAAAGTCATTACAATTGTTGCGCAAAGTCATTTTTAAAGGTCGGATAAGTGATTAACAGTGGTTGGTAAAGTCATTACAATTGTTGGGCAAAGTCATTACAATTGTAGGGCAAAGTCATTTTTAGAGGTCGGATAAGTGATTAACAGTGGTTGGCAAAGTCATTACAATTGTTGGGCAAAGTTATTTTTAGAGGTCGGATAAGTGATTAACAGTGGTTGGCAAAGTCTTTACAATTGTTGGGTAAAGTCATTTTTAGAGGTCGGATAAGTGATTAACAGTGGTTGGCAAAGTCATTACAATTGTTTGGCAAAGTCATTACAATTGTTGAGAAAAGTCATTTTTAGAGGTAGGATAAGTGATTAACAGTGGTTGGCATAGTCATTACAATTGTTGGGCAAAGTCATTACAATTGTTGCGCAAAGTCATTTTTAAAGGTCGGATAAGTGATTAACAGTGGTTGGTAAAGTCATTACAATTGTTGGGCAAAGTCATTACAATTGTAGGGCAAAGTCATTTTTAGAGGTCGGATAAGTGATTAACAGTGGTTGGCAAAGTCATTACAATTGTTGGGCAAAGCCATTTTTAGAGGTCGGATAAGTGATTAACAGTGGTTGGCAAAGTCTTTACAATTGTTGGGTAAAGTCATTTTTAGAGGTCGGATAAGTGTTTAACAGTGGTTGGCAAATTATTACAATTGTTGCGCAAAGTAATTTTTAGAGGTCGGATAAGTGATTAACAGTGGTTGGAAAAGTCATTACAATTGTTGGGCAAAGTCATTACAATTGATGGGCAAAGTCATTTTTAGAGGTCGGATAAGTATTTTACAGTGGTTGGCAAAAGCATTACAATTGTTGGGCAAAGTCATTTTTAGAGGTTGTATAAGTGATTAACAGTGGTTGGCAAAGTCATTACAATTGTTTGGCAAAGTCATTACAATTGTTGCGCAAAGTCATTTTTAGAGGTCGGATAAGTGATTAACAGTGGTTGGCATAGTCACTACAATTGTTGGGCAAAGTAATTTTTAGAGGTCGGATAGGTGATTAACAGTGGTTGGCAAAGTTATTACAATTGTTGGGCAAAGTCATTACAATTGTTGCGCAAAGTCATTTTTAGAGGTCGGATAAGTGATTAACAGTGGTTGGTAAAGTCATTACAATTAATGGGCAAAGTCATTACAATTGTTGGTCAAAGTCATTTTTAGAGGTCGGATAAGTATTTTACAGTGGTTGGCAAAAGCATTACAATTGTTGGGCAAAGTCATTTTTAGAGGTCGGATAAGTGATTAACAGTGGTTGGCAAAGTCATTACAATTGTTTGGCAAAGTCATTACAATTGTTGGGAAAAGTCATTTTTAGAGGTAGGATAAGTGATTAACAGTGGTTGGCATAGTCATTACAATTGTTGGGCAAAGTCATTACAATTGTTGCGCAAAGTAATTTTTAGAGGTCGGATAAGTGATTAACAGTGGTTGGAAAAGTCATTACAATTGTTGGGCAAAGTCATTACAATTGATGGGCAAAGTCATTTTTAGAGGTCGGATAAGTATTTTACAGTGGTTGGCAAAAGAATTACAATTGTTGGGCAAAGTCATTTTTAGAGGTTGTATAAGTGATTAACAGTGGTTGGCAAAGTCATTACAATTGTTTGGCAAAGTCATTACAATTGTTGCGCAAAGTCATTTTTAGAGGTCGGATAAGTGATTAACAGTGGTTGGCATAGTCACTACAATTGTTGGGCAAAGTAATTTTTAGAGGTCGGATAGGTGATTAACAGTGGTTGGCAAAGTAATTACAATTGTTGGGCAAAGTCATTACAATTGTTGCGCAAAGTCATTTTTAGAGGTCGGATAAGTGATTAACAGTGGTTGGTAAAGTCATTACAATTAATGGGCAAAGTCATTACAATTGTTGGTCAAAGTCATTTTTAGAGGTCGGATAAGTATTTTACAGTGGTTGGCAAAAGCATTACAATTGTTGGGCAAAGTCATTTTTAGAGGTCGGATAAGTGATTAACAGTGGTTGGCAAAGTCATTACAATTGTTTGGCAAAGTCATTACAATTGTTGGGAAAAGTCATTTTTAGAGGTAGGATAAGTGATTAACAGTGGTTGGCATAGTCATTACAATTGTTGGACAAAGTCATTACAATTGTTGCGCAAAGTCATTTTTAGAGGTCGGATAAGTGATTAACAGTGGTTGGTAAAGTAATTACAATTGTTGGGCAAAGTCATTACAATTGTTGGGCAAAGTCATTTTTAGAGGTCGGATAAGTGATTAACAGTGGTTGGCAAAGTCATTACAATTGTTGGGCAAAGCCATTTATAGAGGTCGGATAAGTGATTAACAGTGGTTGGCAAAGTCTTTACAATTGTTGGGTAAAGTCAATTTTAGAGGTCGGATAAGTGATTTACAGTAGTTGGCATAGTCACTACAATTGTTGGGCAAAGTAATTTTTAGAGGTCGGATAGGTGATTAACAGTGGTTGGCAAAGTCATTACAATTGTTGGGCAAAGTCATTACAATTGTTGCGCAAAGTCATTTTTAGAGGTCGGATAAGTGATTAACAGTAGTTGGCAAAGTCATTACATTTGTTGCGCAAAGTAATTACAATTGATGGGCAAAGTCATTTTTAGAGGTCGGATAAGTATTTTACAGTGGTTGGCAAAAGCATTACAATTGTTGGGTAAAGTCATTTTTAGAGGTCGTATAAGTGATTAACCGTGGTTTGTAAAGTCATTACAATTGTTTGGCAAAGTCATTACAATTGTTGCGCAAAGTCATTTTTAGAGGTCGGATAAGTGATTAACAGTGGTTGGCAAAGTCATTACAATTGTTGGGCGAAGTCATTACAATTGTTGCGCAAAGTCATTTTTAGAGGTCGGATAAGTGATTAACAGTGGTTGGCAAAGTGATTTCAATTGTTGGGAAAAGTCATTACAATTGTTGCGCAAAGTCATTTTTAGAGGTCGGATAAGTGATTAACAGTGGTTGGCAAAGTCTTTACAATTGTTGGGTAAAGTCAATTTTAGAGGTCGGATAAGTGATTTACAGTGGTTGGCATAGTCACTACAATTGTTGGGCAAAGTCATTTTAAGAGGTCAAATAAGTGATTAACAGTGGTTGGCAAAGTCATTACAATTGTTGAGCAAAGTCATTTTTAGAGGTCGGATAATTTTTTAACATTTGTTGGCAAATTATTACAATTGTTGCGCAAAGTAATTTTTAGAGGTCGGATAAGTGATTAACAGTGGTTGGAAAAGTCATTACAATTGTTGGGCAAAGTCATTACAATTGATGGGCAAAGTCATTTTTAGAGGTCGGATAAGTATTTTACAGTGGTTGGCAAAGTCATTACAATTGTTGGGAAAAGTCATTTTTAGAGGTAGGATAAGTGATTAACAGTGGTTGGCATAGTCATTACAATTGTTGGGCAAAGTCATTACAATTGTTGCGCAAAGTAATTTTTAGAGGTCGGATAAGTGATTAACAGTGGTTGGAAAAGTCATTACAATTGTTGGGCAAAGTCATTACAATTGATGGGCAAAGTCATTTTTAGAGGTCGGATAAGTATTTTACAGTGGTTGGCAAAAGCATTACAATTGTTGGGTAAAGTAATTTTTAGAGGTCGGATAAGTGATTTACAGTGGTTGGCATAGTCACTACAATTGTTGGGCAAAGTCATTTTAAGAGGTCGGATAAGTGATTAACAGTGGTTGGCAAAGTCTTTACAATTGTTGGGTAAAGTCAATTTTAGAGGTCGGATAAGTGATTTACAGTGGTTGGCATAGTCACTACAATTGTTGGGCAAAGTCATTTTAAGAGGTCGGATAAGTGATTTACAGTGGTTGGCATAGTCACTACAATTGTTATGCAAAGTCATTTTAAGAGGTCAGATAAGTGATTAACAGTGGTTGGCAAAGTCATTACAATTGTCTGGCAAAGTCATTACAATTGTTGCGCAAAGTCATTTTTAGAGGTCGGATAAGTGATTAACAGTAGTTGGCAAAGTCATTACAATTGTTGCGCAAAGTAATTACAATTGATGGGCAAAGTCATTTTTAGAGGTCGGATAAGTATTTTACAGTGGTTGGCAAAAGCATTACAATTGTTGGGTAAAGTAATTTTTAGAGGTCGTATAAGTGATTAATAGTGGTTGGCAAAGTCATTACAATCGTTAAGCAAAGTCATTACAATTGTTGCGCAAAGTCATTTTTAGAGGTCGGAAAAGTGATTAACAGTGGTTGGAAAAGTCATTACAATTGTTGGGCAAAGTCATTACAATTGTTGGGCAAAGTCATTTTTAGAGGTCGGATAAGTATTTTACAGTGGTTGGCAAAAGCATTACAATTGTTGGGCAAAGTCATTTTTAGAGGTTGTATAAAGGATTAACAGTGGTTGGCAAAGTCATTACAATTGTTTGGCAAAGTCATTACAATTGTTGCGCAAAGTCATTTTTAGAGGTCGGATAAGTGATTAACATTGGTTGACAAAGTCATTACAATTGTTGGGCGAAGTCATTACAATTGTTGCGCAAAGTCATTTTTAGAGGTCGGATAAGTGATTAACAGTGGTTGGCAAAGTGATTACAATAGTTGGGAAAAGTCATTACAATTGTCGCGCAAAGTCATTTTTAGAGGTCGGATAAGTGATTAACAGTAGTTGGCAAAGTCATTACAATTGTTGGGTAAAGTCAATTTTAGATGTCGGATAAGTGATTTACAGTGGTTGGCATAGTCACTACAATTGTTGGGCAAAGTCATTTTAAGAGGTCGGTTAAGTGATTAACAGTGGTTGGCAAAGTCATTACAATTGTCTGGCAAAGTCATTACAATTGTTGCGCAAAGTCATTTTTAGAGGTCGGATAAGTGATTAACAGTAGTTGGCAAAGTCATTACAATTGTTGCGCAAAGTAATTACAATTGTTGGGCAAAGTCATTTTTAGAGGTCGGATAAGTATTTTACAGTGGTTGGCAAAAGCATTACAATTGTTGGGCAAAGTCATTTTTAGAGGTTGTATAAGTGATTAACAGTGGTTGGCAAAGTCATTACAATTGTTTGGCAAAGTCATTACAATTGTTGCGCAAAGTCATTTTTAGAGGTCGGATAAGTGATTAACAGTGGTTGAGAAAGTCATTACAATTGTTGGGCGAAGTCATTACAATTGTTGCGCAAAGTCATTTTTAGAGGTCGGATAAGTGATTAACAGTGGTTGGAAAAGTGATTACAATTGTTGGGAAAAGTCATTACAATTGTCGCGCATAGTCATTTTTAGAGGTCGGATAAGTGATTAACAGTAGTTGGCAAAGTCTTTACAATTGTTGAGTAAAGTCAATTTTAGACGTCGGATAAGTGATTTACAGTGGTTGGCATTGTCACTACAATTGTTGGGCAAAGTCATTTTAAGAGGTCGGATAAGTGATTAACAGTGGTTGGCAAAGTCATTACAATTGTCTGGCAAAGTCATTACAATTGTTGCGCAAAGTCATTTTTAGAGGTCGGATAAGTGATTAACAGTAGTTGGCAAAGTCATTACAATTGTTGCGCAAAGTAATTACAATTGATGGGCAAAGTCATTTTTAGAGGTCGGATAAGTATTTTACAGTGGTTGGCAAAAGCATTACAATTGTTGGGTAAAGTCGTTTTTAGAGGTCGTATAAGTGATTAACAGTGGTTGGCAAAGTCATTACAATTGTTAAGCAAAGTCATTACAATTGTTGCGCAAAGTCATTTTTAGAGGTCGGATAAGTGATTAACAGTGGTTGGAAAAGTCATTACAATTGTTGGGCAAAGTCATTACAATTGTTGGGCAAAGTCATTTTTAGAGGTCGGATAAGTATTTTACAGTGGTTGGCAAAAGCATTACAATTGTTGGGCAAAGTCATTTTTAGAGGTTGTATAATTGATTAACAGTGGTTGGCAATTTCATTACAATTGTTAAGCAAAGTCATTACAATTGTTGCGCAAAGTAATTTTTAGAGGTCGGATAAGTGATTAACAGTGGTTGGAAAAGTCATTACAATTGTTGGGCAAAGTCATTACAATTGATGGGCAAAGTCATTTTTAGAGGTCGGATAAGTATTTTACAGTGGTTGGCAAAGTCATTACAATTGTTGGGAAAAGTCATTTTTAGAGGTAGGATAAGTGATTAACAGTGGTTGGCATAGTCATTACAATTGTTGGGCAAAGTCATTACAATTGTTGCGCAAAGTAATTTTTAGAGGTCGGATAAGTGATTAACAGTGGTTGGAAAAGTCATTACAATTGTTGGGCAAAGTCATTACAATTGATGGGCAAAGTCATTTTTAGAGGTCGGATAAGTATTTTACAGTGGTTGGCAAAAGCATTACAATTGTTGGGTAAAGTAATTTTTAGAGGTCGGATAAGTGATTTACAGTGGTTGGCATAGTCACTACAATTGTTGGGCAAAGTCATTTTAAGAGGTCGGATAAGTGATTAACAGTGGTTGGCAAAGTCTTTACAATTGTTGGGTAAAGTCAATTTTAGAGGTCGGATAAGTGATTTACAGTGGTTGGCATAGTCACTACAATTGTTGGGCAAAGTCATTTTAAGAGGTCGGATAAGTGATTTACAGTGGTTGGCATAGTCACTACAATTGTTATGCAAAGTCATTTTAAGAGGTCAGATAAGTGATTAACAGTGGTTGGCAAAGTCATTACAATTGTCTGGCAAAGTCATTACAATTGTTGCGCAAAGTCATTTTTAGAGGTCGGATAAGTGATTAACAGTAGTTGGCAAAGTCATTACAATTGTTGCGCAAAGTAATTACAATTGATGGGCAAAGTCATTTTTAGAGGTCGGATAAGTATTTTACAGTGGTTGGCAAAAGCATTACAATTGTTGGGTAAAGTAATTTTTAGAGGTCGTATAAGTGATTAACAGTGGTTGGCAAAGTCATTACAATTGTTAAGCAAAGTCATTACAATTGTTGCGCAAAGTCATTTTTAGAGGTCGGAAAAGTGATTAACAGTGGTTGGAAAAGTCATTACAATTGTTGGGCAAAGTCATTACAATAGTTGGGCAAAGTCATTTTTAGAGGTCGGATAAGTATTTTACAGTGGTTGGCAAAAGCATTACAATTGTTGGGCAAAGTCATTTTTAGAGGTTGTATAAAGGATTAACAGTGGTTGGCAAAGTCATTACAATTGTTTGGCAAAGTCATTACAATTGTTGCGCAAAGTCATTTTTAGAGGTCGGATAAGTGATTAACATTGGTTGACAAAGTCATTACAATTGTTGGGCGAAGTCATTACAATTGTTGCGCAAAGTCATTTTTAGAGGTCGGATAAGTGATTAACAGTGGTTGGCAAAGTGATTACAATAGTTGGGAAAAGTCATTACAATTGTCGCGCAAAGTCATTTTTAGAGGTCGGATAAGTGATTAACAGTAGTTGGCAAAGTCATTACAATTGTTGGGTAAAGTCAATTTTAGAGGTCGGATAAGTGATTTACAGTGGTTGGCATAGTCACTACAATTGTTGGGCAAAGTCATTTTAAGAGGTCGGTTAAGTGATTAACAGTGGTTGGCAAAGTCATTACAATTGTCTGGCAAAGTCATTACAATTGTTGCGCAAAGTCATTTTTAGAGGTCGGATAAGTGATTAACAGTTGTTGGCAAAGTCATTACAATTGTTGCGCAAAGTAATTAAAATTGTTGGGCAAAGTCATTTTTAGAGGTCGGATAAGTATTTTACAGTGGTTGGCAAAAGCATTACAATTGTTGGGCAAAGTCATTTTTAGAGGTTGTATAAGTGATTAACAGTGGTTGGCAAAGTCATTACAATTGTTTGGCAAAGTCATTACAATTGTTGCGCAAAGTCATTTTTAGAGGTCGGATAAGTGATTAACAGTGGTTGAGAAAGTCATTACAATTGTTGGGCGAAGTCATTACAATTGTTGCGCAAAGTCATTTTTAGAGGTCGGATAAGTGATTAACAGTGGTTGGAAAAGTGATTACAATTGTTGGGAAAAGTCATTACAATTGTCGCGCATAGTCATTTTTAGAGGTCGGATAAGTGATTAACAGTAGTTGGCAAAGTCTTTACAGTTGTTGGGTAAAGTCAATTTTAGACGTCGGATAAGTGATTTACAGTGGTTGGCATTGTCACTACAATTGTTGAGCAAAGTCATTTTAAGAGGTCGGATAAGTGATTAACAGTGGTTGGCAAAGTCATTACAATTGTCTGGCAAAGTCATTACAATTGTTGCGCAAAGTCATTTTTAGAGGTCGGATAAGTGATTAACAGTAGTTGGCAAAGTCATTACAATTGTTGCGCAAAGTAATTACAATTGATGGGCAAAGTCATTTTTAGAGGTCGGATAAGTATTTTACAGTGGTTGGCAAAAGCATTACAATTGTTGGGTAAAGTCGTTTTTAGAGGTCGTATAAGTGATTAACAGTGGTTGGCAAAGTCATTACAATTGTTAAGCAAAGTCATTACAATTGTTGCGCAAAGTCATTTTTAGAGGTCGGATAAGTGATTAACAGTGGTTGGAAAAGTCATTACAATTGTTGGGCAAAGTCATTACAATTGTTGGGAAAAGTCATTTTTAGAGGTCGGATAAGTATTTTACAGTGGTTGGCAAAAGCATTACAATTGTTGGGCAAAGTCATTTTTAGAGGTTGTATAATTGATTAACAGTGGTTGGCAAAGTCATTACAATTGTTTGGCAAAGTCATTACAATTGTTGCGCAAAGTCATTTTTAGAGGTCGGATAAGTGATTAACAGTGGTTGACAAAGTCATTACAATTGTTGCGCAAAGTCATTTTTAGAGGTCGGATAAGTGATTAACAGTGGTTGGCAAACTGATTACATTTGTTGGGAAAAGTCATTACAATTGTCGCGCAAAGTCATTTTTAGAGGTCGGATAAGTGATTAACAGTAGTTGGCAAAGTCATTACAATTGTTGCGCAAAGTCATTACAATTGATAGGCAAAGTCATTTTTATAGGTCGGATAAGTGATTTTCAGTGGTTGGCAAAAGCATTACAATTGTTGGGTAAAGTCATTTTTAGAGGTCGTATAAGTGATTAACAGTGGTTGGCAAAGTCATTACAATTGTTGGGCGAAGTCATTACAATTGTTGGGTAAAGTCAATTTTAGAGGTCGGATAAGTGATTTTCAGTGGTTGGCAAAGTCATTCCAATTGTTGCGCAAATGCATTTTTAGGGGTCGGATAAGTGATTAACAGTGTTTGTCAGAGTCATTACAATTGTTGGGCAAAGTCATTATTAGAGGTCGGATAAGTGATTAACAGTGGTTGGCAAAGTCTTTACAATTGTTGGGTAAAGTCAATTTTAGAGGTCGGATAAGTGATTAACAGTGGTTGGAAAAGTCATTACAATTGTTGGGCAAAGTCATTACAATTGATGGGCAAAGTCATTTTTAGAGGTCGGATAGGTGATTAACAGTGGTTGGCAAAGTGATTACAATTGTTGGGAAAAGTCATTTTTAGAGGTCGGATAGGTGATTAACAGTGGTTGGCAAAGTGATTACAATTGTTGGGAAAAGTCATTTTTAGAGGTCGGATAAGTGATTAACAGTAGTTGGCAAAGTCATTACAATTGTTGCGCAAAGTAATTACAATTGTTGGGCAAAGTCATTTTTAGAGGTCGGATAAGTATTTTACAGTGGCTGGCAAAAGCATTACAATTGTTAGGCAAAGTCATTTTTAGAGGTTGTATAAGTGATTAACAGTGGTTGGCAAAGTCATTACAATTGTTTGGCAAAGTCATTACAATTGTTGCGCAAAGTCATTTTTAGAGGTCGGATAAGTGATTAACAGTGGTTGAGAAAGTGATTACAATTGTTGGGAAAAGTCATTTTTAGAGGTCGGATAGGTGATTAACAGTGGTTGGCAAAGTGATTACAATTGTTGGGAAAAGTCATTTTTAGAGGTCGGATAAGTGATTAACAGTAGTTGGCAAAGTCATTACAATTGTTGGGCGAAGTCATTACAATTGTTGCGCAAAGTCATTTTTAGAGGTTGGATAAGTGATTAACAGTGGTTGGAAAAGTGATTACAATTGTTGGGTAAAGTCATTTTTAGAGGTCGTATAAGTGATTAACAGTGGTTGGCAAAGTCATTACAATTGTTAAGCAAAGTCATTACAATTGTTGCGCAAAGTCATTTTTAGAGGTCGGATAAGTGATTAACAGTGGTTGGAAAAGTCATTACAATTGTTGGGCAAAGTCATTTTTAGAGGTCGGATAAGTATTTTACAGTGGTTGGCAAAAGCATTACAATTGTTGGGCAAAGTCATTTTTAGAGGTTGTATAAAGGATTAACAGTGGTTGGCAAAGTCATTACAATTGTTTGGCAAAGTCATTACAATTGTTGCGCAAAGTCATTTTTAGAGGTCGGATAAGTGATTAACATTGGTTGACAAAGTCATTACAATTGTTGGGCGAAGTCATTACAATTGTTGCGCAAAGTCATTTTTAGAGGTCGGATAAGTGATTAACAGTGGTTGGCAAAGTGATTACAATTGTTGGGAAAAGTCATTACAATTGTCGCGCAAAGTCATTTTTAGAGGTCGGATAAGTGATTAACAGTAGTTGGCAAAGTCATTACAATTGTTGGGTAAAGTCAATTTTAGAGGTCGGATAAGTGATTTACAGTGGTTGGCATAGTCACTACAATTGTTGGGCAAAGTCATTTTAAGAGGTCGGTTAAGTGATTAACAGTGGTTGGCAAAGTCATTACAATTGTCTGGCAAAGTCATTACAATTGTTGCGCAAAGTCATTTTTAGAGGTCGGATAAGTGATTAACAGTAGTTGGCAAAGTCATTACAATTGTTGCGCAAAGTAATTACAATTGTTGGGCAAAGTAATTTTAGAGGTCGGATAAGTATTTTACAGTGGTTGGCAAAAGCATTACAATTGTTTGGCAAAGTCATTACAATTGTTGCGCAAAGTCATTTTTAGAGGTCGGATAAGTGATTAACAGTGGTTGAGAAAGTCATTACAATTGTTGGGCGATGTCATTACAATTGTTGCGCAAAGTCATTTTTAGAGGTCGGATAAGTGATTAACAGTGGTTGGAAAAGTGATTACAATTGTTGGGAAAAGTCATTACAATTGTCGCGCAAAGTCATTTTTAGAGGTCGGATAAGTGATTAACAGTAGTTGGCATTGTCACTACAATTGTTGGGCAAAGTCATTTTAAGAGGTCGGATAAGTGATTAACAGTGGTTGGCAAAGTCATTATAATTGTCTGGCAAAGTCATTACAATTGTTGCGCAAAGTCATTTTTAGAGGTCGGATAAGTGATTAACAGTAGTAGGCAAAGTCATTACAATTGTTGCGCAAAGTAATTACAATTGTTTGGCAAAGTCATTACAATTGTTGCGCAAAGTCATTTTTAGAGGCCGGATAGGTGATTAACAGTGGTTGGCAAAGTGATTACAATTGTTGGGAAAAGTCATTATTAGAGGTCGGATAAGTGATTAACAGTGGTTGGCAAAGTCTTTACAATTGTTGGGTAAAGTCAATTTTAGAGGTCGGATAAGTGATTTACAGTGGTTGGCATAGTCACTACAATGGTTGGGCAAAGTCATTTTAAGAGGTCGGATAATTGATTAACAGTGGTTGGCAAAGTCATTACAATTGTCTGGCAAAGTCATTACAATTGTTGCGCAAAGTCATTTTTAGAGGTCGGATAAGTGATTAACAGTAGTTGGCAAAGTCATTACAATTGTTGCGCAAAGTAATTACAATTGATGGGCAAAGTCATTTTTAGAGGTCGGATAAGTATTTTACAGTGGTTGGCAAAAGCATTACAATTGTTGGGTAAAGTCATTTTTAGAGGTCGTATAAGTGATTTACAGTGGTTGGCAAAGTCATTACAATTGTTAAGCAAAGTCATTACAATTGTTGCGCAAAGTCATTTTTAGAGGTCGGATAAGTGATTAACAGTGGTTGGAAAAGTCATTACAATTGTTGGGCAAAGTCATTTTTAGAGGTCGGATAAGTATTTTACAGTGGTTGGCAAAAGCATTACAATTGTTGGGCAAAGTCATTTTTAGAGGTTGTATAAAGGATTAACAGCGGTTGGCAAAGTCATTACAATTGTTTGGCAAAGTCATTTTTAGAGGTCGGATAAGTGATTAACATTGGTTGACAAAGTCATTACAATTGTTGGGCGAAGTCATTACAATTGTTGCGCAAAGTCATTTTTAGAGGTCGGATAAGTGATTAACAGTGGTTGGCAAAGTGATTACAATTGTTGGGAAAAGTCATTACAATTGTCGCGCAAAGTCATTTTTAGGGGTCGGATAAGTGATTAACAGTAGTTGGCAAAGTCTTTACAATTGTTGGGTAAAGTCAATTTTAGACGTCGGATAAGTGATTTACAGTGGTTGGCATTGTCACTACAATTGTTGGGCAAAGTCATTTTAAGAGGTCGGATAAGTGATTAACAGTGGTTGGCAAAGTCATTATAATTGTCTGGCAAAGTCATTACAATTGTTGCGCAAAGTCATTTTTAGAGGTCGGATAAGTGATTAACAGTAGTAGGCAAAGTCATTACAATTGTTGCGCAAAGTAATTACAATTGTTTGGCAAAGTCATTACAATTGTTGCGCAAAGTCATTTTTAGAGGTCGGATAGGTGATTAACAGTGGTTGGCAAAGTGATTACAATTGTTGGGAAAAGTCATTATTAGAGGTCGGATAAGTGATTTACAGTGGTTGGCATAGTCACTACAATGGTTGGGCAAAGTCATTTTAAGAGGTCGGATAATTGATTAACAGTGGTTGGCAAAGTCATTACAATTGTCTGGCAAAGTCATTACAATTGTTGCGCAAAGTCATTTTTAGAGGTCGGATAAGTGATTAACAGTAGTTGGCAAAGTCATTACAATTGTTGCGCAAAGTAATTACAATTGATGGGCAAAGTCATTTTTAGAGGTCGGATAAGTATTTTACAGTGGTTGGCAAAAGCATTACAATTGTTGGGTAAAGTCATTTTTAGAGGTCGTATAAGTGATTAACAGTGGTTGGCAAAGTCATTACAATTGTTAAGCAAAGTCATTACAATTGTTGCGCAAAGTCATTTTTAGAGGTCGGATAAGTGATTAACAGTGGTTGGAAAAGTCATTACAATTGTTGGGCAAAGTCATTTTTAGAGGTCGGATAAGTATTTTACAGTGGTTGGCAAAAGCATTACAATTGTTGGGCAAAGTCATTTTTAGAGGTTGTATAAAGGATTAACAGTGGTTGGCAAAGTCATTACAATTGTTTGGCAAAGTCATTACAATTGTTGCGCAAAGTCATTTTTAGAGGTCGGATAAGTGATTAACATTGGTTGACAAAGTCATTACAAATGTTGGGCGAAGTCATTACAATTGTTGCGCAAAGTCATTTTTAGAGGTCGGATAAGTGATTAACAGTGGTTGGCAAAGTGATTACAATTGTTGGGAAAAGTCATTACAATTGTCGCGCAAAGTCATTTTTAGAGGTCGGATAAGTGATTAACAGTAGTTGGCAAAGTCATTACAATTGTTGGGTAAAGTCAATTTTAGAGGTCGGATAAGTGATTTACAGTGGTTGGCATAGTCACTACAATTGTTGGGCAAAGTCATTTTAAGAGGTCGGTTAAGTGATTAACAGTGGTTGGCAAAGTCATTACAATTGTCTGGCAAAGTCATTACAATTGTTGCGCAAAGTCATTTTTAGAGGTCGGATAAGTGATTAACAGTAGTTGGCAAAGTCATTACAATTGTTGCGCAAAGTAATTACAATTGTTGGGCAAAGTCATTTTTAGAGGTCGGATAAGTATTTTACAGTGGCTGGCAAAAGCATTACAATTGTTAGGCAAAGTCATTTTTAGAGGTTGTATAAGTGATTAACAGTGGTTGGCAAAGTCATTACAATTGTTTGGCAAAGTCATTACAATTGTTGCGCAAAGTCATTTTTAGAGGTCGGATAAGTGATTAACAGTGGTTGAGAAAGTCATTACAATTGTTGGGAAAAGTCATTACAATTGTCGCGCAAAGTCAATTTTAGAGGTCGGATAAGTGATTAACAGTAGTTGGCAAAGTCTTTACAATTGTTGAGTAAAGTCAATTTTAGACGTCGGATAAGTGATTAACAGTGGTTGGCATTGTCACTACAATTGTTGGGCAATGTCATTTTAAGAGGTCGGATAAGTGATTAACAGTGGTTGGCAAAGTCATTATAATTGTCTGGCAAAGTCATTACAATTGTTGCGCAAAGTCATTTTTAGAGGTCGGATAAGTGATTAACAGTAGTTGGCAAAGTCATTACAATTGTTGCGCAAAGTAATTACAATTGATGGGCAAAGTCATTTTTAGAGGTCGGATAAGTATTTTACAGTGGTTGGCAAAAGCATTACTATTGTTGGGTAAAGTCGTTTTTAGAGGTCGTATAAGTGATTAACAGTGGTTGGCAAAGTCATTACAATTGTTAAGCAAAGTCATTACAATTGTTGCGCAAAGTCATTTTTAGAGGTCGGATAAGTGATTAACAGTGGTTGGCAAAGTGATTACAATTGTTGGGAAAAGTCATTACAATTGTCGCGCAAAGTCATTTTTAGAGGTCGGATAAGTGATTAACAGTAGTTGGCAAAGTCATTACAATTGTTGGGTAAAGTCAATTTTAGAGGTCGGATAAGTGATTTACAGTGGTTGGCATAGTCACTACAATTGTTGGGCAAAGTCATTTTAAGAGGTCGGTTAAGTGATTAACAGTGGTTGGCAAAGTCATTACAATTGTCTGGCAAAGTCATTACAATTGTTGCGCAAAGTCATTTTTAGAGGTCGGATAAGTGATTAACAGTAGTTGGCAAAGTCATTACAATTGTTGCGCAAAGTAATTACAATTGTTGGGCAAAGTCATTTTTAGAGGTCGGATAAGTATTTTACAGTGGTTGGCAAAAGCATTACAATTGTTAGGCAAAGTCATTTTTAGAGGTTGTATAAGTGATTAACAGTGGTTGGCAAAGTCATTACAATTGTTTGGCAAAGTCATTACAATTGTTGCGCAAAGTCATTTTTAGAGGTCGGATAAGTGATTAACAGTGGTTGAGAAAGTCATTACAATTGTTGGGAAAAGTCATTACAATTGTCGCGCAAAGTCAATTTTAGAGGTCGGATAAGTGATTAACAGTAGTTGGCAAAGTCTTTACAATTGTTGAGTAAAGTCAATTTTAGACGTCGGATAAGTGATTAACAGTGGTTGGCATTGTCACTACAATTGTTGGGCAAAGTCATTTTAAGAGGTCGGATAAGTGATTAACAGTGGTTGGCAAAGTCATTATAATTGTCTGGCAAAGTCATTACAATTGTTGCGCAAAGTCATTTTTAGAGGTCGGATAAGTGATTAACAGTAGTTGGCAAAGTCATTACAATTGTTGCGCAAAGTAATTACAATTGATGGGCAAAGTCATTTTTAGAGGTCGGATAAGTATTTTACAGTGGTTGGCAAAAGCATTACTATTGTTGGGTAAAGTCGTTTTTAGAGGTCGTATAAGTGATTAACAGTGGTTGGCAAAGTCATTACAATTGTTAAGCAAAGTCATTACAATTGTTGCGCAAAGTCATTTTTAGAGGTCGGATAAGTGATTAACAGTGGTTGGAAAAGTCATTACAATTGTTTGGCAAAGTCATTACAATTGTTGGGCAAAGTCATTTTTAGAGGTCGGATAAGTATTTTACAGTGGTTGGCAAAAGCATTACAATTGTTGGGCGAAGTCATTTTTAGAGGTTGTATAATTGATTAACAGTGGTTGGCAAAGTCATTACAATTGTTTGGCAAAGTCATTACAATTGTTGCGCAAAGTCATTTTTAGAGGTCGGATAAGTGATTAACAGTGGTTGACAAAGTCATTACAATTCTTGGGCGAAGTCATTACAATTGTTGCGCAAAGTCATTTTTAGAGGTCGGATAAGTGATTAACAGTGGTTGGCAAAGTGATTACAATTGTTGGGTAAAGTCATTACAATTGTCGCGCAAAGTCATTTTTAGAGGTCGGATAAGTGATTAACAGTAGTTGGCAAAGTCATTACAATTGTTGTGCAAAGTCATTACAATTGATAGGCAAAGTCATTTTTAGAGGTCGTATAAGTGATTTACAGTGGTTGGCAAAGTCATTACAATTGTTGGGCGAAGTCATTACAATTGTTGGGTAAAGTCAATTTTAGAGGTCGGATAAGTGATTTTCAGTGGTTGGCAAAGTCATTACAATTGTTGCGCAAATGCATTTTTAGAGGTCGGATAAGTGATTAACAGTGTTTGTCAGAGTCATTACAATTGTTGGGCAAAGTCATTATTAGAGGTCGGATAAGTGATTAACAGTGGTTGGCAAAGTCTTTACAATTGTTGGGTAAAGTCAATTTTAGAGGTCGGATAAGTGATTAACAGTGGTTGGCAAAGTCATTACAATTGTCTGGCAAAGTCATTACAGTTGTTGCGCAAAGTCATTTTTAGAGGTCGGATAAGTGATTAACAGTGGTTTGAAAAGTGATTACAATTGTTGGGAAAAGTCATTACAATTGTCGCGCAAAGTCATTTTTAGAGGCCGGATAAGTGATTAACAGTAGTTGGCAAAGTCTTTACAATTGTTGGGTAAAGTCAATTTTAGACGTCGGATAAGTGATTTACAGTGGTTGGCATTGTCACTACAATTGTTGGGCAAAGTCATTTTAAGAGGTCGGATAAGTGATTAACAGTGGTTGGCAAAGTCATTACAATTGTCTGGCAAAGTCATTACAATTGTTGCGCAAAGTTTATTTTTAGAGATCGGATAAGTGATTAACAGTAGTTGGCAAAGTCATTACAATTGTTGCGCAAAGTAATTACAATTGATGGGCAAAGTCATTTTTAGAGGTCGGATAAGTGATTAACAGTGGCTGGCAAAAGCATTACAATTGTTGGGTAAAGTCATTTTTAGAGGTCGTATAAGTGATTAACAGTGGTTGGCAAAGTCATTACAATTGTTGGGCGAAGTCATTACAATTGTTGGGTAAAGTCAATTTTAGAGGTCGGATAAGTGATTTTCAGTGGTTGGCAAAGTCATTACAATTGTTGCGCAAATGCATTTTTAGAGGTCGGATAAGTGATTAACAGTGTTTGTCAGAGTCATTTCAATTGTTGGGCAAAGTCATTATTAGAGGTCGGATAAGTGATTAACAGTGGTTGGCAAAGTCTTAACAATTGTTGGGTAAAGTCATTTTTAGAGGTCGGATAAGTGATTAACAGTGGTTGAGAAAGTCATTACAATTGTTGGGCGAAGTCATTACAATTGTCGCGCAAAGTCATTTTTAGAGGTCGGATAAGTGATTAACAGTAGTTGGCAAAGTCTTTACAATTGTTGGGTAAAGTCAATTTTAGACGTCGGATAAGTGATTTACAGTGGTTGGCATTGTCACTACAATTGTTGGGCAAAGTCATTTTAAGAGCTCGGATAAGTGATTAACAGTGGTTGGCAAAGTCATTACAATTGTCTGGCAAAGTCATTACAATTGTTGCGCAAAGTCATTTTTAGAGGTCGGATAAGTGATTAACAGTAGTTGGCAAAGTCATTACAATTGTTGCGCAAAGTAATTACAATTGATGGGCAAAGTCATTTTTAGAGGTCGGATAAGTATTTTACAGTGGTTGGCAAAAGCATTACAATTGTTGGGTAAAGTCGTTTTTAGAGGTCGTATAAGTGATTAACAGTGGTTGGAAAAGTCATTACAATTGTTGAGCAAAGTCATTACAATTGTTGGGCAAAGTCATTTTTAGAGGTCGGATAAGTATTTTACAGTGGTTGGCAAAAGCATTACAATTGTTGGGCAAAGTCATTTTTAGAGGTAGTATAATTGATTAACAGTGGTTGGCAAAGTCATTACAATTGTTTGGCAAAGTCATTACAATTGTTGCGCAAAGTCATTTTTAGAGGTCGGATAAGTGATTAACAGTGGTTGACAAAGTCATTACAATTGTTAGGCGAAGTCATTACAATTGTTGCGCAAAGTCATTTTTAGAGGTCGGATAAGTGATTAACAGTGGTTGTAAAAGTGATTACAATTGTTGGGAAAAGTCATTACAATTGTTGCGCAAAGTCATTTTTAGAGGTCGGATAAGTGATTAACAGTAGTTGGCAAAGTCATTACAATTGTTGCGCAAAGTCATTACAATTGATGGGCAAAGTCATTTTTAGAGGTCGGATAAGTGATTAACAGTGTTTGTCAGAGTCATTTCAATTGTTGGGCAAAGTCATTATTAGAGGTCGGATAAGTGATTAACAGTGGTTGGCAAAGTCTTAACAATTGTTGGGTAAAGTCATTTTTAGAGGTCGGATAAGTGATTAACAGTGGTTGTAAAAGTGATTACAATTGTTGGGAAAAGTCATTACAATTGTTGCGCAAAGTCATTTTTAGAGGTCGGATAAGTGATTTACAGTAGTTGGCAAAGTCATTACAATTGTTGCGCAAAGTCATTACAATTGTTGCGCAAATGCATTTTTAGAGGTCGGATAAGTGATTAACAGTGTTTGTCAGAGTCATTTCAATTGTTGGGCAAAGTCATTATTAGAGGTCGGATAAGTGATTAACAGTGGTTGGCAAAGTCTTAACAATTGTTGGGTAAAGTCATTTTTAGAGGTCGGATAAGTGATTAACAGTGGTTGAGAAAGTCATTACAATTGTTGGGCGAAGTCATTACAATTGTCGCGCAAAGTCATTTTTAGAAGTCGGATAAGTGATTAACAGTAGTTGGCAAAGTCTTTACAATTGTTGGGTAAAGTCAATTTTAGACGTCGGATAAGTGATTTACAGTGGTTGGCATTGTCACTACAATTGTTGGGCAAAGTCATTTTAAGAGGTCGGATAAGTGATTAACAGTGGTTGGCAAAGTCATTACAATTGTCTGGCAAAGTCATTACAATTGTTGCGCAAAGTCATTTTTAGAGGTCGGATAAGTGATTAACAGTAGTTGGCAAAGTCATTACAATTGTTGCGCAAAGTAATTACAATTGATGGGCAAAGTCATTTTTAGAGGTCGGATAAGTATTTTACAGTGGTTGGCAAAAGCATTACAATTGTTGGGTAAAGTCGTTTTTAGAGGTCGTATAAGTGATTAACAGTGGTTGGAAAAGTCATTACAATTGTTGAGCAAAGTCATTACAATTGTTGGGCAAAGTCATTTTTAGAGGTCGGATAAGTATTTTACAGTGGTTGGCAAAAGCATTACAATTGTTGGGCAAAGTCATTTTTAGAGGTAGTATAATTGATTAACAGTGGTTGGCAAAGTCATTACAATTGTTTGGCAAAGTCATTACAATTGTTGCGCAAAGTCATTTTTAGAGGTCGGATAAGTGATTAACAGTGGTTGACAAAGTCATTACAATTGTTAGGCGAAGTCATTACAATTGTTGCGCAAAGTCATTTTTAGAGGTCGGATAAGTGATTAACAGTGGTTGGCAAAGTGATTACAATTGTTGGGTAAAGTCATTACAATTGTCGCGCAAATTCATTTTTAGAGGTCGGATAAGTGATTAACAGTAGTTGGCAAAGTCATTACAATTGTTGCGCAAAGTCATTACAATTGATAGGCAAAGTCATTTTTAGAGGTCGTATAAGTGATTAACAGTGGTTGGCAAAGTCATTACAATTGTTGGGCGAAGTCATTACAATTGTTGGGTAAAGTCAATTTTAGAGGTCGGATAAGTGATTTTCATTGGTTGGCAAAGTCATTACAATTGTTGCGCAAATGCATTTTTAGAGGTCGGATAAGTGATTAACAGTGTTTGTCAGAGTCATTACAATTGTTGGGCAAAGTCATTATTAGAGGTCGGATAAGTGATTAACAGTGGTTGGCAAAGTCTTTTCAATTAATGGGTAAAGTCAATTTTAGAGGTCGGATAAGTGATTAACAGTGGTTGGCAAAGTCATTACAATTGTCTGGCAAAGTCATTACAATTGTTGCGCAAAGTCGTTTTCAGAGGTCGGATAAGTGATTAACAGTAGTTTTCAAAGTCATTACAATTTTTGCGCAAAGTAATTACAATTGATGGGAAAAGTCATTTTTAGAGGTCGGATAAGTATTTTACAGTGGTTGGCAAAAGCATTACAATTGTGGGGTAAAGTCATTTTTAGAGGTCGTATAAGTGATTAACAGTGGTTTGCAAAGTCATTACAATTGTTTGGCAAAGACATTACAATTGTTGCGCAAAGTCATTTTTAGAGGTCGGATAAGTGATTAACAGTGGTTGGCAAAGTCATTACAATAGTTGGGCGAAGTCATTACAATTGTTGCGCAAAGTCATTTTTAGAGGTCGGATAAGTGATTAACAGTGGTTGTAAAAGTGATTACAATTGTTGGGAAAAGTCATTACAATTGTTGCGCAAAGTCATTTTTAGAGGTCGGATAAGTGATTAACAGTAGTTGGCAAAGTCATTACAATTGTTGCGCAAAGTCATTACAATTGATGGGCAAAGTCATTTTTAGAGGTCGGATAAGTATTTTACAGTGGTTGGCAAAAGCATTACAATTGTTGGGTAAAGTAATTTTTAGAGGTAGGATAAGTGATTAACAGTGGTTGGCAAAGTCATTACAATTGTTGCGCAAATGCATTTTTAGAGGTCGGATAAGTGATTAACAGTGTTTGGCAAAGTCTTTACAATTGTTGGGTAAAGTCAATTTTAGAGGTCGGATAAGTGATTAACAGTGGTTGGCAAAGTCATTACAATTGTCTGGCAAAGTCATTACAATTGTTGCGCAAAGTCATTTTTAGAGGTCGGATAAGTGATTAACAGTAGTTGGCAAAGTCATTACAATTGTTGCGCAAAGTAATTACAATTGATGGGCATAGTCATTTTTAGAGGTCGGATAAGTATTTTACAGTGGTTGGCAAAAGCATTACAATTGTTGGGTAAAGTCATTTTTAGAGGTCGTATAAGTGATTAACAGTGGTTGTCAAAGTCATTACAATTGTTGGGCGAAGTCATTACAATTGTTGGGTAAAGTCAATTTTAGAGGTCGGATAAGTGATTTTCAGTGATTGGCAAAGTCATTACAATTGTTGCGCAAATGCATTTTTAGAGGTCGGATAAGTGATTAACAGTGTTTGTCAGAGTCATTACAATTGTTAGGCAAAGTCATTATTAGAGGTCGGATAAGTGATTAACAGTGGTTGGCAAAGTCTTTACAATTGTTGGGTAAAGTCAATTTTAGAGGTCGGATAAGTGATTAACAGTGGTTGGCAAAGTCATTACAATTGTCTGGCAAAGTCATTACAATTGATGTGCAAAGTCATTTTTAGAGGTCGGATAAGTGATTAACAGTAGTTGGCAAAGACATTACAATTGTTGCGCAAAGTAATTACAATTGATGGGCAAAGTCATTTTTAGAGGTCGGATAAGTATTTTACAGTGGTTGGCAAAAGCATTACAATTGTTGGGTAAAGTCATTTTTAGAGGTCGTATAAGTGATTAACAGTGGTTTGCAAAGTCATTACAATTGTTTGGCAAAGACATTACAATTGTTGCGCAAAGTCATTTTTAGAGGTCGGATAAGTGATTTTCAGTGGTTGGCAAAGTCATTACAATTGTTGCGCAAATGCATTTTTAGAGGTCGGATAAGTGATTAACAGTGGTTGGCAAAGTCTTTACAATTGTTGGGTAAAGTCAATTTTAGAGGTCGGATAAGTGATTAACAGTGGTTGGCATAGTCATTACAATTGTCTGGCAAAGTCATTACAATTGTTGCGCAAAGTCATTTTTAGAGGTCGGATAAGTGATTAACAGTAGTTGGCAAAGTCATTACAATTGTTGCGCAAAGTAATTACAATTGATGGGCAAAGTCATTTTTAGAGGTCGGATAAGTATTTTACAGTGTTTGGCAAAAGCATTACAATTGTTGGGTAAAGTCATTTTTAGAGGTCGTATAAGTGATTAACAGTGGTTTGCAAAGTCATTTCAATTGTTTGGCAAAGACATTACAATTGTTGCGCAAAGTCATTTTTAGAGGTCGGATAAGTGATTAACAGTGGTTGGCAAAGTCATTACATTAATTGGGCGAAGTCATTACAATTGTGGCGCAAAGTCATTTTTAGAGGTCGGATAAGTGATTAACAGTGGTTGGCAAAGTGATTACAATTGTTGGGAAAAGTCATTACAATTGTTGCGCAAAGTCATTTTTAGAGGTCGGATAAGTGATTAACAGTAGTTGGCAAAGTCATTACAATTGTTGCGCAAAGTCATTACAATTGATGGGCAAAGTCATTTTTAGAGGTCGGATAAGTATTTTACAGTGGTTGGCAAAAGCATTACAATTGTTGGGTAAAGTAATTTTTAGAGGTCGTATAAGTGATTAACAGTGGTTTGCAAAGTCATTACAATTGTTGGGCGAAGTCATTACAATTGTTGGGTAAAGTCAATTTTAGAGGTCGGATAAGTGATTTACAGTGGTTGGCAAAGTCATTACAATTGTTGCGCAAATGCATTTTTAGAGGTCGGATAAGTGATTAACAGTGTTTGTCAGAGTCATTACAATTGTTGGGCAAAGTCATTATAAGAGGTCGGATAAGTGATTAACAGTGGTTGGCAAAGTCTTTATAATTGTTGGGCGAAGTCATTACAATTGTTGGGTAAAGTCAATTTTAGAGGTCGGATAAGTGATTTTCAGTGGTTGGCAAAGTCATTACAATTGTTGCGCAAAGTAATTACAATTGATGGGCGAAGTCATTACAATTGTTGGGTAAAGTCAATTTTAGAGGTCGGATAAGTGATTTACAGTGGTTGGCAAAGTCATTACAATTGTTTGGCAAAGACATTACAATTGTTGCGCAAAGTCATTTTTAGAGGTCGGATAAGTGATTAACAGTAGTTGGCAAAGTCATTACAATTGTTGCGCAAAGTCATTACAATTGATGGGCAAAGTCATTTTTAGAAGTCGGATAAGTATTTTACAGTGGTTGGCAAAAGCATTACAATTGTTGGGTAAAGTAATTTTTAGAGGTCGTATAAGTGATTAACAGTGGTTTGCAAAGTCATTACAATTGTTGGGCGAAGTCATTACAATTGTTGGGTAAAGTCAATTTTAGAGGTCGGATAAGTGATTTTCAGTGGTTGGCAAAGTCATTACAATTGTTGCGCAAAGTCATTTTTAGAGGTCGGATAAGTGATTAACAGTGGTTGGCAAAGTGATTACAATTGTTGGGAAAAGTCATTACAATTGTTGCGCAAAGTCATTTTTAGAGGTCGGATAAGTGATTAACAGTAGTTGGCAAAGTCATTACAATTGTTGCGCAAAGTCATTACAATTGATGGGCAAAGTCATTTTTAGAGGTCGGATAAGTATTTTACAGTGGTTGGCAAAAGCATTACAATTGTTGGGTAAAGTAATTTTTAGAGGTCGTATAAGTGATTAACAGTGGTTTGCAAAGTCATTACAATTGTTGGGCGAAGTCATTACAATTGTTGGGTAAAGTCAATTTTAGAGGTCGGATAAATGATTTACAGTGGTTGGCAAAGTCATTACAATTGTTGCGCAAATGCATTTTTAGAGGTCGGATAAGTGATTAACAGTGTTTGTCAGAGTCATTACAATTGTTGGGCAAAGTCATTATAAGAGGTCGGATAAGTGATTAACAGTGGTTGGCAAAGTCTTTATAATTGTTGGGTAAAGTCAATTTTAGAGGTCGGATAAGTGATTTACAGTGGTTGGCATAGTCATTACAATTGTTGGGCGAAGTCATTACAATTGTTGGGTAAAGTCAATTTTAGAGGTCGGATAAGTGATTTTCAGTGGTTGGCAAAGTCATTACAATTGTTGCGCAAAGTAATTACAATTGATGGGCGAAGTCATTACAATTGTTGGGTAAAGTCAATTTTAGAGGTCGGATAAGTGATTTACAGTGGTTGGCAAAGTCATTACAATTGTTTGGCAAAGACATTACAATTGTTGCGCAAAGTCATTTTTAGAGGTCGGATAAGTGATTAACAGTGGTTGGCAAAGTCATTACATTAGTTGGGCGAAGTCATTACAATTGTTGCGCAAAGTCATTTTTAGAGGTCGGATAAGTGATTAACAGTGGTTGGCAAAGTGATTACAATTGTTGGGAAAAGTCATTACAATTGTTGCGCAAAGTCATTTTTAGAGGTCGGATAAGTGATTAACAGTAGTTGGCAAAGTCATTACAATTGTTGCGCAAAGTCATTACAATTGATGGGCAAAGTCATTTTTAGAGGTCGGATAAGTATTTTACAGTGGTTGGCAAAAGCATTACAATTGTTGGGTAAAGTAATTTTTAGAGGTAGGATAAGTGATTAACAGTGGTTGGCAAAGTCATTACAATTGTTGGGCGAAGTCATTACAATTGTTGGGTAAAGTCAATTTTAGAGGTCGGATAAGTGATTAACAGTGTTTGTCAGAGTCATTACAATTGTTGGGCAAAGTCATTATAAGAGGTCGGATAAGTGATTAACAGTGGTTGGCAAAGTCTTTATAATTGTTGAGTAAAGTCAATTTTAGAGGTCGGATAAGTGATTTACAGTGGTTGGCATAGTCATTACAATTGTTGGGCGAAGTCATTACAATTGTTGGGTAAAGTCAATTTTAGAGGTCGGATAAGTGATTTTCAGTGGTTGGCAAAGTCATTACAATTGTTGCGCAAAGTAATTACAATTGATGGGCGAAGTCATTACAATTGTAGGGTAAAGTCAATTTTAGAGGTCGGATAAGTGATTTACAGTGGTTGGCAAAGTCATTACAATTGTTGCGCAAATGCATTTTGAGAGGTCGGATAAGTGATTAACAGTGTTTGTCAGAGTCATTACAATTGTTGGGCAAAGTCATTATTAGAGGTCGGATAAGTGATTAACAGTGGTTGGCAAAGTCTTTATAATTGTTGGGTAAAGTCATTTTAAGAGGTCGGATAAGTGATTAACAGTGGTTGGCAAAGACATTACAATTGTCTGGCAAAGTCATTACAATTGTTGCGCAAAGTCATTTTTAGAGGTCGGATAAGTGATTAACAGTAGTTGGCAAAGTCATTACAATTGTTGCGCAAAGTAATTACAATTGATGGGCAAAGTCATTTTTAGAGGTCGGATAAGTATTTTACAGTGGTTGGCAAAAGCATTACAATTGTTGGGTAAAGTAATTTTTAGAGGTCGTATAAGTGATTAACAGTGGTTTGCAAAGTCATTACAATTGTTTGGCAAAGTCATTACAATTGTTGCGCAAAGTCATTTTTAGAGGTCGGATAAGTGATTAACAGTGGTTGGCAAAGTCATTACAATTGTTGGGCGAAGTCATTACAATTGTTGCGCAAAGTCATTTTTAGAGGTCGGATAAGTGATTAACAGTGGTTGGCAAAGTGATTACAATTGTTGGGAAAAGTCATTACAATTGTTGCGCAAAGTCATTTTTAGAGGTCGGATAAGTGATTAACAGTAGTTGGCAAAGTCATTACAATTGTTGCGCAAAGTCATTACAATTGATGGGCAAAGTCATTTTTAGAGGTCGGATAAGTATTTTACAGTGGTTGGCAAAAGCATTACAATTGTTTGGTAAAGTAATTTTTAGAGGTAGGATAAGTGATTAACAGTGGTTGGCAAAGTCATTACAATTGTTGGGCGAAGTCATTACAATTGTTGGGTAAAGTCAATTTTAGAGGTCGGATAAGTGATTTTCAGTGGTTGGCAAAGTCATTACAATTGTTGCGCAAATGCATTTTTAGAGGTCGGATAAGTGATTAACAGTGTTTGTCAGAGTCATAACAATTGTTGGGCAAAGTCATTATTAGAGGTCGGATAAGTGATAAACAGTGGTTTGCAAAGTCATTACAATTGTTTGGCAAAGTCATAACAATTGTTGCGCAAAGTCATTTTTAGAGGTCGGATAAGTGATTAACAGTTGTTGGCAAAGTCATTACAATTGTTGCGCAAAGTCATTACAATTGATGGGCAAAGTCATTTTTAGAGGTCGGATAAGTATTTTACAGTGGTTGGCAAAAGCATTACAATTGTTGGGTAAAGTAATTTTTAGAGGTAGGATAAGTGATTAACAGTGGTTGGCAAAGTCATTACAATTGTTGGGCGAAGTCATTACAATTGTTGGGTAAAGTCAATTTTAGAGGTCGGATAAGTGATTTTCAGTGGTTGGCAAAGTCATTACAATTGTTGGGTAAAGTCAATTTTAGAGGTCGGATAAGTGATTAACAGTGGTTGGCAAAGTCATTACAATTGTCTGGCAAAGTCATTACAATTGTTGCGCAAAGTCATTTTTAGAGGTCGGATAAGTGATTAACAGTAGTTGGCAAAGTCATTACAATTGTTGCGCAAAGTAATTACAATTGATGGGCAAAGTCATTTTTAGAGGTCGGATAAGTATTTTACAGTGGTTGGCAAAAGCATTACAATTGTTGGGTAAAGTCATTTTTAGAGGTCGTATAAGTGATTAACAGTGGATTGCAAAGTCATTACAATTGTTTGGCAAAGTCATTTCAATTGTTGCGCAAAGTCATTTTTAGAGGTCGGATAAGTGATTAACAGTGGTTGGCAAAGTCATTACAATTGTTGGGCGAAGTCATTACAATTGTTGCGCAAAGTCATTTTTAGAGGTCGGATAAGTGATTAACAGTGGTTGGCAAAGTGATTACAATTGTTGGGAAAAGTCATTACAATTGTTGCGCAAAGTCATTTTTAGAGGTCGGATAAGTGATTAACAGTAGTTGGCAAAGTCATTACAATTGTTGCGCAAAGTCATTACAATTGATGGGCAAAGTCATTTTTAGAGGTCGGATAAGTATTTTACAGTGGTTGGCAAAAGCATTACAATTGTTGGGTAAAGTAATTTTTAGAGGTAGGATAAGTGATTAACAGTGGTTGGCAAAGTCATTACAATTGTTGGGCGAAGTCATTACAATTGTTGGGTAAAGTCAATTTTAGAGGTCGGATAAGTGATTTACAGTGGTTGGCAAAGTCATTACAATTGTTGCGCGAATGCATTTTTAGAGGTCGGATAAGTGATTAACAGTGTTTGTCAGAGTCATTACAATTGTTGGGCAAAGTTATTATTAGAGGTCGGATAAGTGATTAACAGTGGTTGGCAAAGTCTTTATAATTGTTGGGTAAAGTCAATTTTAGAGGGCGGATAAGTGATTTACAGTGGTTGGCATAGTCACTTCAATTGTTGGGCAAAGTCATTTTAAGAGGTCGGATAAGTGATTAACAGTGGTTGGCAAAGTCATTACAATTGTCTGGCAAAGTCATTACAATTGATGGGCAAAGTCATTTTTAGAGGTCGGATAAGTATTTTGCAGTGGTTGGCAAAAGCATTACAATTGTTGGGTAAAGTCATTTTTAGGGGTCGTATAAGTGATTAACAGAAGTTGGCAAAGTCATTACAATTTTTTAGCAAAGTCATTACAATTGTTGCGCAAAGTCATTTTTAGAGGTCGGATAAGTGATTAACAGTGGTTGGAAAAGTCATTACAATTGTTGGGCAAAGTCATTACAATTGTTGGGCAAAGTCATTTTTAGAGGTCGGATAAGTATTTTACAGTGGTTGGCAAAAGCATTACAATGGTTTGGTAAAGTCATTTTTAGAGGTCGTATAAGTGATTAACAGTGGTAGGCAAAGTCATTACAATTGTTTAGCAAAGTCATTACAATTGTTGCGCAAAGTCATTTTTAGAGGTCGGATAAGTGATTAACAGTGTTTGTCAGAGTCATTACAATTGTTGGGCAAATTCATTATTAGAGGTCGGATAAGTGATTAACAGTGGTTGGCAAAGTCTTTACAATTGTTGGGTAAAGTCAATTTTAGAGGTCGGATAAGTGATTAACAGTGGTTGGAAAAGTCATTACAATTGTTGGGCAAAGTCATTACAATTGTTGGGCAAAGTCATTTTTAGAGGTCGGATAAGTATTTTACAGTGGTTGGCAAAAGCATTACAATTGTTGGGAAAAGTCATTTTTAGAGGTTGTATAAGTGATTAACAGTGGTTTGCAAAGTCATTACAATTGTTTGGCAAAGTCATTACAATTGTTGCGCAAAGTCATTTTTAGAGGTCGGATAAGTGATTAACAGTGGTTGACAAAGTCATTACAATTGTTGCGCAAAGTCATTACAATTGATGGGCAAAGTCATTTTTAGAGGTCGGATAAGTATTTTACAGTGGTTGGCAAAAGCATTACAATTGTTGGGTAAAGTAATTTTTAGAGGTAGGATAAGTGATTAACAGTGGTTGGCAAAGTCATTTCAATTGTTGGGCGAAGTCATTACAATTGTTGGGTAATGTCAATTTTAGAGGTCGGATAAGTGATTTACAGTGGTTCGCAAAGTCATTACAATTGTTGCGCAAATGCATTTTTAGAGGTCGGATAAGTGATTAACAGTGTTTGTCAGAGTCATTACAATTGTTGGGCAAAGTCATTATTAGAGGTCGGATAAGTGATTAACAGTGGTTGGCAAAGTCTTTATAATTGTTGGGTAAAGTCATTTTAAGAGGTCGGATAAGTGATTAACAGTGGTTGGCAAAGACATTACAATTGTCTGGCAAAGTCATTACAATTGTTGCGCAAAGTCATTTTTAGAGGTCGGATAAGTGATTAACAGTAGTTGGCAAAGTCATTACAATTGTTGCGCAAAGTAATTACAATTGATGGGCAAAGTCATTTTTAGAGGTCGGATAAGTATTTTACAGTGGTTGGCAAAAGCATTACAATTGTTGGGTAAAGTCATTTTTAGAGGTCGTATAAGTGATTAACAGTGGTTTGCAAAGTCATTACAATTGTTTGGCAAAGTCATTACAATTATTGCGCAAAGTCATTTTTAGAGGTCGGATAAGTGATTAACAGTGGTTGGCAAAGTCATTACAATTGTTGGGCGAAGTCATTACAATTGTTGCGCAAAGTCATTTTTAGAGGTCGGATAAGTGATTAACAGTGGTTGGCAAAGTGATTACAATTGTTGGGAAAAGTCATTACAATTGTTGCGCAAAGTCATTTTTAGAGGTCGGATAAGTGATTAACAGTAGTTGGCAAAGTCATTACAATTGTTGCGCAAAGTCATTACAATTGATGGGCAAAGTCATTTTTAGAGGTCGGATAAGTATTTTACAGTGGTTGGCAAAAGCATTACAATTGTTGGGTAAAGTAATTTTTAGAGGTAGGATAAGTGATTAACAGTGGTTGGCAAAGTCATTACAATTGTTGGGCGAAGTCATTACAATTGTTGGGTAAAGTCAATTTTAGAGGTCGGATAAGTGATTTTCAGTGGTTGGCAAAGTCATTACAATTGTTGCGCAAATGCATTTTTAGAGGTCGGATAAGTGATTAACAGTGTTTGTCAGAGTCATTACAATTGTTGGGCAAAGTCATTATTAGAGGTCGGATAAGTGATTAACAGTGGTTGGCAAAGTCTTTCCAATTGTTGGGTAAAGTCAATTTTAGAGGTCGTATAAGTGATTAACAGTGGTTTGCAAAGTCATTACAATTGTTTGGCAAAGTCATTACAATTATTGCGCAAAGTCATTTTTAGAGGTCGGATAAGTGATTAACAGTGGTTGGCAAAGTCATTACAATTGTTGGGCGAAGTCATTACAATTGTTGCGCAAAGTCATTTTTAGAGGTCGGATAAGTGATTAACAGTGGTTGGCAAAGTGATTACAATTGTTGGGAAAAGTCATTACAATTGTTGCGCAAAGTCATTTTTAGAGGTCGGATAAGTGATTAACAGTAGTTGGCAAAGTCATTACAATTGTTGCGCAAAGTCATTACAATTGATGGGCAAAGTCATTTTTAGAGGTCGGATAAGTATTTTACAGTGGTTGGCAAAAGCATTACAATTGTTGGGTAAAGTAATTTTTAGAGGTAGGATAAGTGATTAACAGTGGTTGGCAAAGTCATTACAATTGTTGGGCGAAGTCATTACAATTGTTGGGTAAAGTCAATTTTAGAGGTCGGATAAGTGATTTTCAGTGGTTGGCAAAGTCATTACAATTGTTGCGCAAATGCATTTTTAGAGGTCGGATAAGTGATTAACAGTGTTTGTCAGAGTCATTACAATTGTTGGGCAAAGTCATTATTAGAGGTCGGATAAGTGATTAACAGTGGTTGGCAAAGTCTTTCCAATTGTTGGGTAAAGTCAATTTAAGAGGTCGGATAAGTGATTAACAGTGGTTGGCATGGTCATTACAATTGTCTGGCAAAGTCATTACAATTGTTGCGCAAAGTCATTTTTAGAGGTCGGATAAGTGATTAACAGTAGTTGGCAAAGTCATTACAATTGTTGCGCAAAGTAATTACAATTGATGGGCAAAGTCATTTTTAGAGGTCGGATAAGTGTTTTACAGTGTTTGGCAAAAGCATTACAATTGTTGGGTAAAGTCATTTTTAGAGGTCGTATAAGTGATTAACAGTGGATTGCAAAGTCATTACAATTGTTTGGCAAAGTCAATTCAATTGTTGCGCAAAGTCATTTTTAGAGGTCGGATAAGTGATTAACAGTGGTTGGCAAAGTCATTACAATTGTTGGGCGAAGTCATTACAATTGTTGCGCAAAGTCATTTTTAGAGGTCGGATAAGTGATTAACAGTGGTTGGCAAAGTGATTACAATTGTTGGGAAAAGTCATTACAATTGTTGCGCAAAGTCATTACAATTGATGGGCAAAGTCATTTTTAGAGGTCGGATAAGTATTTTACAGTGGTTGGCAAAAGCATTACAATTGTTGGGTAAAGTAATTTTTAGGGGTCGTATAAGTGATTAACAGAAGTTGGCAAAGTCATTACAATTGTTTAGCAAAGTCATTACAATTGTTGCGCAAATTCATTTTTAGAGGTCGGATAAGTGATTAACAGTGGTTGGAAAAGTCATTACAATTGTTGGGCAAAGTCATTACAATTGTTGGGCAAAGTCATTTTTAGAGGTCGGATAAGTATTTTACAGTGGTTGGCAAAAGCATTACAATGGTTTGGTAAAGTCATTTTTAGAGGTCGTATAAGTGATTAACAGTGGTTGGCAAAGTCATTACAATTGTTTAGCAAAGTCATTACAATTGTTGCGCAAAGTCATTTTTAGAGGTCGGATAAGTGATTAACAGTGTTTGTCAGAGTCATTACAATTGTTGGGCAAATTCATTATTAGAGGTCGGATAAGTGATTAACAGTGGTTGGCAAAGTCTTTACAATTGTTGGGTAAAGTCAATTTTAGAGGTCGGATAAGTGATTAACAGTGGTTGGAAAAGTCATTACAATTGTTGGGCAAAGTCATTACAATTGTTGGGCAAAGTCATTTTTAGAGGTCGGATAAGTATTTTACAGTGGTTGGCAAAAGCATTACAATTGTTGGGCAAAGTCATTTTTAGAGGTTGTATAATTGATTAACAGTGGTTGGCAAAGTCATTACAATTGTTTGGCAAAGTCATTACAATTGTTGCGCAAAGTCATTTTTAGAGGTCGGATAAGTGATTAACAGTGGTTGACAAAGTCATTACAATTGTTGCGCAAAGTCATTACAATTGATGGGCAAAGTCATTTTTAGAGGTCGGATAAGTATTTTACAGTGGTTGGCAAAAGCATTACAATTGTTGGGCAAAGTCATTTTTAGAGGTTGTATAATTGATTAACAGTGGTTGGCAAAGTCATTACAATTGTTTGGCAAAGTCATTACAATTGCTGCGCAAAGTCAATTTTAGAGGTCGGATAAGTGATTTTCAGTGGTTGGCAAAGTCATTACAATTGTTGCGCAAAGTAATTACAATTGATGGGCGAAGTCATTACAATTGTTGGGTAAAGTCAATTTTAGAGGTCGGATAAGTGATTTACAGTGGTTGGCAAAGTCATTACAATTGTTGCGCAAATGCATTTTGAGAGGTCGGATAAGTGATTAACAGTGTTTGTAAGAGTCATTACAATTGTTGGGCAAAGTCATTATTAGAGGTCGGATAAGTGATTAACAGTGGTTGGCAAAGTCTTTATAATTGTTGGGTAAAGTCATTTTAAGAGGTCGGATAAGTGATTAACAGTGGTTGGCAAAGACATTACAATTGTCTGGCAAAGTCATTACAATTGTTGCGCAAAGTCATTTTTAGAGGTCGGATAAGTGATTAACAGTAGTTGGCAAAGTCATTACAATTGTTGCGCAAAGTAATTACAATTGATGGGCAAAGTCATTTTTAGAGGTCGGATAAGTATTTTACAGTGGTTGGCAAAAGCATTACAATTGTTGGGTAAAGTCATTTTTAGAGGTCGTATAAGTGATTGACAGTGGTTTGCAAAGTCATTACAATTGTTTGTCAAAGTCATTACAATTGTTGCGCAAAGTCATTTTTAGAGGTCGGATAAGTGATTAACAGTGGTTGGCAAAGTCATTCCAATTGTTGGGCGAAGTCATTACAATTGTTGCGCAAAGTCATTTTTAGAGGTCGGATAAGTGATTAACAGTGGTTGGCAAAGTGATTACAATTGTTGGGAAAAGTCATTACAATTGTAGCGCAAAGTCATTTTTAGAGGTCGGATAAGTGATTAACAGTAGTTGGCAAAGTCATTACAATTGTTGCGCAAAGTCATTACAATTGATGCGCAAAGTCATTTTTAGAGGTCGGATAAGTATTTTACAGTGGTTGGCAAAAGCATTACAATTGTTGGGTAAAGTAATTTTTAGAGGTAGGATAAGTGATTAACAGTGGTTGGCAGAGTCATTACAATTGTTGGGCGAAGTCATTACAATTGTTGGGTACAGTCAATTTTAGAGGTCGGATAAGTGATTTTCAGTGGTTGGCAAAGTCATTACAATTGTTGCGCAAATGCATTTTTAGAGGTCGGATAAGTGATTAACAGTGTTTGTCAGAGTCATTACAATTGTTGGGCAAAGTCATTATTAGAGGTCGGATAAGTGATTAACAGTGGTTGGCAAAGTCTTTACAATTGTTGGGTAAAGTCAATTTTAGAGGTCGGATAAGTGATTAACAGTGGTTGGCATAGTCATTACAATTGTCTGGCAAAGTCATTACAATTGTTGCGCAAAGTCATTTTTAGAGGTCGGATAAGTGATTAACAGTAGTTGGCAAAGTCATTACATTTGTTGCGCAAAGTAATTACAATTGATGGGCAAAGTCATTTTTAGAGGTCGGATAAGTATTTTACAGTGTTTGGCAAAAGCATTACAATTGTTGGGTAAAGTCATTTTTAGAGGTCGTATAAGTGATTAACAGTGGTTGGCAAAGTCATTACAATTGTTGGGCGAAGTCATTACAATTGTTGCGCAAAGTCATTTTTAGAGGTCGTATAAGTGATTAACAGTGGTTGGCAAAGTGATTACAATTGTTGGGAAAAGTCATTACAATTGTTGCGCAAAGTCATTTTTAGAGGTCGAATAAGTGATTAACAGTAGTTGGCAAAGTCATTACAATTGTTGCGCAAAGTCATTACAATTGATGGGCAAAGTCATTTTTAGAGGTCGGATAAGTATTTTACAGTGGTTGGCAAAAGCATTACAATTGTTGGGTAAAGTAATTTTTAGAGGTAGGATAAGTGATTAACAGTGGTTGGCAAAGTCATTACAATTGTTGGGCGAAGTCATTACAATTGTTGGGTAAAGTCAATTTTAGAGGTCGGATAAGTGATTTACAGTGGTTGGCAAAGTCATTACAATTGTTGCGCGAATGCATTTCTAGAGGTCGGATAAGTGATTAACAGTGTTTGTCAGAGTCATTACAATTGTTGGGCAAAGTTATTATTAGAGGTCGGATAAGTGATTAACAGTGGTTGGCAAAGTCATTACAATTGTTGCGCGAATGCATTTTTAGAGGTCGGATAAGTGATTAACAGTGTTTGTCAGAGTCATTACAATTGTTGGGCAAAGTTATTATTAGAGGTCGGATAAGTGATTAACAGTGGTTGGCAAAGTCTTTATAATTGTTGGGTAAAGTCAATTTTAGAGGGCGGATAAGTGATTTACAGAGGTTGGCATAGTCACTTCAATTGTTGGGCAAAGTCATTTTAAGAGGTCGGATAAGTGATTAACAGTGGTTGGCAAAGTCATTACAATTGTCTGGCAAAGTCATTACAATTGATGGGCAAAGTCATTTTTAGAGGTCGGATAAGTATTTTGCAGTGGTTGGCAAAAGCATTACAATTGTTGGGTAAAGTCATTTTTAGGGGTCGTATAAGTGATTAACAGAAGTTGGCAAAGTCATTACAATTGTTTAGCAAAGTCATTACAATTGTTGCGCAAATTCATTTTTAGAGGTCGGATAAGTGATTAACAGTGGTTGGAAAAGTCATTACAATTGTTGGGCAAAGTCCTTACAATTGTTGGGCAAAGTCATTTTTAGAGGTCGGATAAGTATTTTACAGTGGTTGGCAAAAGCATTACAATGGTTTGGTAAAGTCATTTTTAGAGGTCGTATAAGTGATTAACAGTGGTTGGCAAAGTCATTACAATTGTTTAGCAAAGTCATTACAATTGTTGCGCAAAGTCATTTTTAGAGGTCGGATAAGTGATTAACAGTGTTTGTCAGAGTCATTACAATTGTTGGGCAAATTCATTATTAGAGGTCGGATAAGTGATTAACAGTGGTTGGCAGAGTCTTTACAATTGTTGGGTAAAGTCAATTTTAGAGGTCGGATAAGTGATTAACAGTGGTTGGAAAAGTCATTACAATTGTTGGGCAAAGTCATTACAATTGTTGGGCAAAGTCATTTTTAGAGGTCGGATAAGTATTTTACAGTGGTTGGCAAAAGCATTACAATTGTTGGGCAAAGTCATTTTTAGAGGTTGTATAAGTGATTAACAGTGGTTGGCAAAGTCATTACAATTGTTTGGCAAAGTCATTACAATTGTTGCGCAAAGTCATTTTTAGAGGTCGGATAAGTGATTAACAGTGGTTGACAAAGTCATTACAATTGTTGGGCGAAGTCATTACAATTGTTGCGCAAAGTCATTTTAAGAGGTCGGATAAGTGATTAACAGTGGTTGGCAAAGTCATTACAATTGTCTGGCAAAAGCATTACAATTGTTGGGTAAAGTCATTTTTAGAGGTCGTATTAGTGATTAACAGAAGTTGGCAAAGTCATTACAATTGTTTAGCAAAGTCATTACAATTGTTGCGCAAAGTCATTTTTAGAGGTCGGATAAGTGATTAACAGTGGTTGGAAAAGTCATTACAATTGTGGGCGAAGTCATTACAATTGTTGGGCAAAGTCATTTTTAGAGGTCGGATAAGTGATTAACAGTGTTTGTCAGAGTCATTACAATTGTTGGGCAAATTCATTATTAGAGGTCGGATAAGTGATTAACAGTGGTTGGCAGAGTCTTTACAATTGTTGGGTAAAGTCAATTTTAGAGGTCGGATAAGTGATTAACAGTGGTTGGAAAAGTCATTACAATTGTTGGGCAAAGTCATTACAATTGTTGGGCAAAGTCATTTTTAGAGGTCGGATAAGTATTTTACAGTGGTTGGCAAAAGCATTACAATTGTTTGGCAAAGTCATTTTTAGAGGTTGTATAAGTGATTAACAGTGGTTGGCAAAGTCATTACAATTGTTTGGCAAAGTCATTACAATTGTTGCGCAAAGTCATTTTTAGAGGTCGGATAAGTGATTAACAGTGGTTGACAAAGTCATTACAATTGTTGGGCGAAGTCATTACAATTGTTGCGCAAAGTCATTTTAAGAGGTCGGATAAGTGATTAACAGTGGTTGGCAAAGTCATTACAATTGTCTGGCAAAGTCATTACAATTGATGGGCAAAGTCATTTTTAGAGGTCGAATAAGTATTTTGCAGTGGTTGGCAAAAGCATTACAATTGTTGGGTAAAGTCATTTTTAGAGGTCGTATAAGTGATTAACAGAAGTTGGCAAAGTCATTACAATTGTTTAGCAAAGTCATTACAATTGTTGCGCAAAGTCATTTTTAGAGGTCGGATAAGTGATTAACAGTGGTTGGAAAAGTCATTACAATTGTTGGGCGAAGTCATTACAATTGTTGGGCAAAGTCATTTTTAGAGGTCGGATAAGTGATTAACAGTGGTTGGAAAAGTCATTACAATTGTTGGGCAAAGTCATTACAATTGTTGGGCAAAGTCATTTTTAGAGGTCGGATAAGTATTTTACAGTGGTTGGCAAAAGCATTACAATTGTTTGGCAAAGTCATTTTTAGAGGTTGTATAAGTGATTAACAGTGGTTGGCAAAGTCATTACAATTGTTTGGCAAAGTCATTACAATTGTTGCGCAAAGTCATTTTTAGAGGTCGGATAAGTGATTAACAGTGGTTGACAAAGTCATTACAATTGTTGGGCGAAGTCATTACAATTGTTGCGCAAAGTCATTTTAAGAGGTCGGATAAGTGATTAACAGTGGTTGGCAAAGTCATTACAATTGTCTGGCAAAGTCATTACAATTGATGGGCAAAGTCATTTTTAGAGGTCGAATAAGTATTTTGCAGTGGTTGGCAAAAGCATTACAATTGTTGGGTAAAGTCATTTTTAGAGGTCGTATAAGTGATTAACAGAAGTTGGCAAAGTCATTACAATTGTTTAGCAAAGTCATTACAATTGTTGCGCAAAGTCATTTTTAGAGGTCGGATAAGTTATTAACAGTGGTTGGAAAAGTCATTACAATTGTTGGGCGAAGTCATTACAATTGTTGGGCAAAGTCATTTTTAGAGGTCGGATAAGTATTTTACAGTGGTTGGCAAAAGCATTACAATTGTTGGGTAAAGTCATTTTTAGAGGTCGTATAAGTGATTAACAGTGGTTGGCAAAGTCATTACAATTGTTTAGCAAAGTCATTACAATTGTTGCGCAAAGTCATTTTTAGAGGTCGGATAAGTGATTAACAGTGTTTGTCAGAGTCATTACAATTGTTGGGCTTAGTCATTATTAGAGGTCGGATAAGTGATTAACAGTGGTTGGCAAAGTCTTTACAATTGTTGGGTAAAGTCAATTTTAGAGGTCGGATAAGTGATTAACAGTGGTTGGATAAGTCATTACAATTATTGGGCAAAGTCATTACAATTGTTGGGCAAAGTCATTTTTAGAGGTCGGATAAGTGATTAACAGTGGTTGGAAAAGTCATTACAATTGTGGGCGAAGTCATTACAATTGTTGGGCAAAGTCATTTTTAGAGGTCGGATAAGTGATTAACAGTGTTTGTCAGAGTCATTACAATTGTTGGGCAAATTCATTATTAGAGGTCGGATAAGTGATTAACAGTGGTTGGCAGAGTCTTTACAATTGTTGTGTAAAGTCAATTTTAGAGGTCGGATAAGTGATTAACAGTGGTTGGAAAAGTCATTACAATTATTGGGCAAAGTCATTACAATTGTTGGGCAAAGTCATTTTTAGAGGTCGGATAAGTATTTTACAGTGGTTGGCAAAAGCATTACAATTGTTTGGCAAAGTCATTTTTAGAGGTTGTATAAGTGATTAACAGTGGTTGGCAAAGTCATTACAATTGTTTGGCAAAGTCATTACAATTGTTGCGCAAAGTCATTTTTAGAGGTCGGATAAGTGATTAACAGTGGTTGACAAAGTCATTACAATTGTTGGGCGAAGTCATTACAATTGTTGCGCAAAGTCATTTTAAGAGGTCGGATAAGTGATTAACAGTGGTTGGCAAAGTCATTACAATTGTCTGGCAAAGTCATTACAATTGATGGGCAAAGTCATTTTTAGAGGTCGGATAAGTATTTTGCAGTGGTTGGCAAAAGCATTACAATTGTTGGGTAAAGTCATTTTTAGAGGTCGTATTAGTGATTAACAGAAGTTGGCAAAGTCATTACAATTGTTTAGCAAAGTCATTACAATTGTTGCGCAAAGTCATTTTTAGAGGTCGGATAAGTGATTAACAGTGGTTGGAAAAGTCATTACAATTGTTGGGCGAAGTCATTACAATTGTTGGGCAAAGTCATTTTTAGAGGTCGGATAAGTATTTTACAGTGGTTGGCAAAAGCATTACAATTGTTGGGTAAAGTCATTTTTAGAGGTCGTATAAGTGATTAACAGTGGTTGGCAAAGTCATTACAATTGTTTAGCAAAGTCATTACAATTGTTGCGCAAAGTCATTTTTAGAGGTCGGATAAGTGATTAACAGTGTTTGTCAGAGTCATTACAATTGTTGGGCTTAGTCATTATTAGAGGTCGGATAAGTGATTAACAGTGGTTGGCAAAGTCTTTACAATTGTTGGGTAAAGTCAATTTTAGAGGTCGGATAAGTGATTAACAGTGGTTGGCAAAGTGATTACAATTGTTGAGAAAAGTCATTACAATTGTCGCGCAAAGTCATTTTTAGAGGTCGGATAAGTGATTAACAGTGGTTGGCAAAGTCATTACAATTGTCTGGCAAAGTCATTACAATTGTTGCGCAAAGTCATTTTTAGAGGTCGGATAAGTGATTAACAGTAGTTGGCAAAGTCATTACAATTGTTGCGCAAAGTAATTACAATTGATGGGCAAAGTCATTTTTAGAGGTCGGATAAGTGATTAACAGTAGTTGGCAAAGTCATTACAATTGTTGCGCAAAGTCATTACAATTGATGGGCAAAGTCATTTTTAGAGGTCGGATAAGTATTTTACAGTGGTTGGCAAAAGCATTACAATTGTTGGGTAAAGTCAATTTTAGAGGTCGGATAAGTGATTTACAGTGGTTGGCAAAGTCATTACAATTGTTGCGCAAATGCATTTTTAGAGGTCGGATAAGTGATTAACAGTGTTTGTCAGAGTCATTACAATTGTTGGGCAAAGTCATTATTAGAGGTCGGATAAGTGATTAACAGTGGTTGGCAAGTCATTACAATTGTCTGGCAAAGTCATTACAATTGTTGCGCAAAGTCATTTTTAGAGGTCGGATAAGTGATTAACAGTAGTTGGCAAAGTCATTACAATTGTTGCGCAAAGTAATTACAATTGATGGGCAAGGTCATTTTTAGAGGTCGGATAAGTATTTTACAGTGGTTGGCAAAACCATTACAATTGTTGTGTAAAGTCATTTTTAGAGGTCGTATAAGTGATTAACAGTGGTTGGCAAAGTCATTACAATTGTTGGGTAAAGTCAATTTTAGAGGTCGGATAAGTGATTTACAGTGGTTGGCAAAGTCATTACAATTGTTGCGCAAATGCATTTTTAGAGGTCGGATAAGTGATTAACAGTGTTTGTCAGAGTCATTACAATTGTTGGGCAAAGTCATTTTAAGAGGTCGAATAAGTGATTAACAGTGGTTGGCAAAGTCATTACAATTGTCTGGCAAAGTCATTACAATTGTTGCGCAAAGTCATTTTTAGAGGTCGGATAAGTATTTTACAGTGGTTGGCAAAAGCATTACAATTGTTGGGTAAAGTCATTTTTAGAGGTCGTATAAGTGATTTACAGTGGTTGGCAAAGTCATTACAATTGTTTAGCAAAGTCATTACAATTGTTGCGCAAAGTTATTTTTAGAGGTAGGATAAATGATTAACAGTGGTTGGCAAAGTCATTACAATTGTTGTGCGAAGTCATTCCAATTGTCGGGTAAAGTCAATTTTAGAGGTCGGATAAGTGATTTACAGTGTTTGGCAAAGTCATTACAATTGTTGCGCAAATGCATTTTTAGAGGTCGGATAAGTGATTAACAGTGTTTGTCAGAGTCATTACAATTGTTGGGCAAAGTCATTATTAGAGGTCGGATAAGTGATTAACAGTGGTTGGCAAAGTCTTTACAATTGTTTGGTAAAGTCAATTTTAGAGGTCGGATAAGTGATTTACAGTGGTTGGCATAGTCACTACAATTGTTGGGCAAAGTCATTTTAAAAGGTCGGATAAGTGATTAACAGTGGTTGGCAAAGTCATTACAATTGTCTGGCAAAGTCATTACAATTGATGGGCAAAGTCATTTTTAGAGGTCGGATAAGTATTTTACAGTGGTTGGCAAAAGCATTACAATTGTTGGGTAAAGTCATTTTTAGAGGTCGTATAAGTGATTAACAGAAGTTGGCAAAGTCATTACAATTGTTTAGCAAAGTCATTACAATTGTTGCGCAAAGTCATTTTTAGAGGTCGGATAAGTGATTAACAGTGGTTGGAAAAGTCATTACAATTGTTGGGCAAAGTCATTTTTAGAGGTCGGATAAGTTTTTTACAGTTGTTGGCAAAAGCATTACAATTGTTGGGTAAAGTCATTTTTAGAGGTCGTATAAGTGATTAACAGTGGTTGGCAAAGTCATTACAATTGTTTAGCAAAGTCATTACAATTGTTGCGCAAAGTCATTTTTAGAGGTCGGATAAGTGATTAACAGTGTTTGTCAGAGTCTTTACAATTGTTGGGCAAAGTCATTATTAGAGGTCGGATAAGTGATTAACAGTGGTTGGCAAAGTCTTTACAATTGTTGGGTAAAGTCAATTTTAGAGGTCGGATAAGTGATTAACAGTAGTTGGCAAAGTCATTACAATTGTTGCGCAAAGTAATTACAATTGATGGGCAAAGTCATTTTTAGAGGTCGGATAAGTATTTTACAGTGGTTGGCAAAATCATTACAATTGTTGGGTCAAGTCATTTTTAGAGGTCGTATAAGTGATTAACAGAAGTTGGCAAAGTCATTACAATTGTTTAGCAAAGTCATTACAATTGTTGCGCAAAGTCATTTTTAGATGTCGGATAAGTGATTAACAGTGGTTGGCAAAGTCATTACAATTGTCTGGCAAAGTCATTACAATTGATGGGCAAAGTCATTTTTAGAGGTCGGATAAGTATTTTACATTGGTTGGCAAAAGCATTACAATTGTTGGGTAAAGTCATTTTTAGAGGTCGTATAAGTGATTAACAGAAGTTGGCAAAGTCACTACAATTGTTTAGCAAAGTCATTACAATTGTTGCGCAAAGTCATTTTTAGAGGTCGGATAAGTGATTAACAGTGGTTGGAAAATTCATTACAATTGTTGGGCAAAGTCATTTTTAGAGGTCGGATAAGTATTTTACAGTGGTTGGCAAAAGCATTACAATTGTTGGGTAAAGTCATTTTTAGAGGTCGTATAAGTGATTAACAGTGGTTGGCAAAGTCATTACAATTGTTTAGCAAAGTCATTACAATTGTTGCGCAAAGTCATTTTTAGAGGTCGGATAAGTGATTAACAGTGTTTGTCAGAGTCTTTACAATTGTTGGGCAAAGTCATTATTAGAGGTCGGATAAGTGATTAACAGTGGTTGGCAAAGTCTTTACAATTGTTGGGTAAAGTCAATTTTAGAGGTCGGATAAGTGATTAACAGTAGTTGGCAAAGTCATTACAATTGTTGCGCAAAGTAATTACAATTGATGGGCAAAGTCATTTTTAGAGGTCGGATAAGTATTTTACAGTGGTTGGCAAAATCATTACAATTGTTGGGTAAAGTCATTTTTAGAGGTCGTATAAGTGATTAACAGAAGTTGGCAAAGTCATTACAATTGTTTAGCAAAGTCATTACAATTGTTGCGCAAAGTCATTTTTAGAGGTCGGATAAGTGATTAACAGTGGTTGGCAAAGTCTTTACAATTGTTGGGTAAAGTCAATTTTAGAGGTCGGATAAGTGATTTACAGTGGTTGGCAAAAGCATTACAATTGTTGGGTAAAGTCATTTTTAGAGGTCGTATAAGTGATTAACAGAAGTTGGCAAAGTCATTACAATTGTTTAGCAAAGTCATTACAATTGTTGCGCAAAGTCATTTTTAGAGGTCGGATAAGTGATTAACAGTGGTTTGAAAAGTCATTACAATTGTTGGGCAAAGTCATTTTTAGAGGTCGGATAAGTATTTTACAGTGGTTGGAAAAAGCATTACAATTGTTGGGTAAAGTCATTTTTAGAGGTCGTATAAGTGATTAACAGTGGTTGGCAAAGTCATTACAATTGTTGCGCAAAGTCATTTTTAGAGGTCAATTAAGTGATTAACAGTCTTTGTCAGAGTCATTACAATTGTTGGGCAAAGTCATTATTAGAGGTCGGATAGGTGATTAACAGTGGTTGGCAAAGTCTTTACAATTGTTGGGTAAAGTCAATTTTAGAGGTCGGATAAGTTATTTACAGTGGTTGGCATAGTCACTACAATTGTTGGGCAAAGTCATTTTTAGAGGTCGGATAAGTGATTAACAGTAGTTGGCAAAGTCATTACAATTGATGGGCAAAGTCATTTTTAGAGGTCGGATAAGTATTTTACAGTGGTTGGCAAAAGCATTACAATTGTTGGGTAAAGTCATTTTTAGAGGTCGTATAAGTGATTAACAGAAGTTGGCAAAGTCATTACAATTGTTTAGCAAAGTCATTACAATTGTTGCGCAAAGTCATTTTTAGATGTCGGATAAGTGATTAACAGTGGTTGGCAAAGTCATTACAATTGTTTAGCAAAGTCATTACAATTGTTGCGCAAAGTCATTTTTAGATGTCGGATAAGTGATTAACAGTGGTTGGAAAAGTCATTACAATTGTCTGGCAAAGTCATTACAATTGATGGGCAAAGTCATTTTTAGAGGTCGGATAAGTATTTTACATTGGTTGGCAAAAGCATTACAATTGTTGGGTAAAGTCATTTTTAGAGGTCGTATAAGTGATTAACAGAAGTTGGCAAAGTCATTACAATTGTTTAGCAAAGTCATTACAATTGTTGCGCAAAGTCATTTTTAGAGGTCGGATAAGTGATTAACAGTGGTTGGAAAAGTCATTACAATTGTTGGGCAAAGTCATTTTTAGAGGTCGGATAAGTATTTTACAGTGGTTGGCAAAAGCATTACAATTGTTGGGTAAAGTCATTTTTAGAGGTCGTATAAGTGATTAACAGTGGTTGGCAAAGTCATTACAATTGTTTAGCAAAGTCATTACAATTGTTGCGCAAAGTTATTTTTAGAGGTAGGATAAGTGATTAACAGTGGTTGGCAAAGTCATTGCAATTGTTGTGCGAAGTCATTCCAATTGTTGGGTAAAGTCAATTTTAGAGGTCGGATAAGTGAATTACAGTGTTTGGCAAAGTCATTACAATTGTTGCGCAAATGCATTTTTAGAGGTCGGATAAGTGATTAACAGTGTTTGTCAGAGTCATTACAATTGTTGGGCAAAGTCATTATTAGAGGTCGGATAAGTGATTAACAGTGGTTGGCAAAGTCTTTACAATTGTTGGGTAAAGTCAATTTTAGAGGTCGGATAAGTGATTTACAGTGGTTGGCAAAAGCATTACAATTGTTGGGTAAAGTCATTTTTAGAGATCGTATAAGTGATTAACAGAAGTTGGCAAAGTCATTACAATTGTTTAGCAAAGTCATTACAATTGTTGCGCAAAGTCATTTTTAGAGGTCGGATAAGTGATTAACAGTGGTTGGAAAAGTCATTACAATTGTTGGGCAAAGTCATTTTTAGAGGTCGGATAAGTATTTTACAGTGGTTGGCAAAAGCATTACAATTGTTGGGTAAAGTCATTTTTAGAGGTCGTATAAGTGATTAACAGTGGTTGGCAAAGTCATTACAATTGTTTAGCAAAGTCATTACAATTGTATAGCAAAGTCATTACAAAGGTTGCGCAAAGTCATTTTTAGAGGTCAATTAAGTGATTAACAGTGTTTGTCAGAGTCATTACAATTGTTGGGCAAAGTCATTATTAGAGGTCGGATAAGTGATTAACAGTGGTTGGCATAGTCACTACAATTGTTGGGCAAAGTCATTTTTAGAGGTCTTATAAGTGATTAACAGAAGTTGGCAAAGTCATTACAATTGTTTAGCAAAGTCATTACAATTGTTGCGCAAAGTCATTTTTAGAGGTCGGATAAGTGATTAACAGTGGTTGGAAAAGTCATTACAATTGTTGGGCAAAGTCATTTTTAGAGGTCGGATAAGTATTTTACAGTGGTTGGCAAAAGCATTACAATTGTTGGGTAAAGTCATTTTTAGAGGTCGTATAAGTGATTAACAGTGGTTGGCAAAGTCATTACAATTGTTTAGCAAAGTCATTACAATTGTTGCGCAAAGTTATTTTTAGAGGTAGGATAAGTGATTAACAGTGGTTGGCAAAGTCATTGCAATTGTTGTGCGAAGTCATTCCAATTGTTGGGTAAAGTCAATTTTAGAGGTCGGATAAGTGAATTACAGTGTTTGGCAAAGTCATTACAATTGTTGCGCAAATGCATTTTTAGAGGTCGGATAAGTGATTAACAGTGTTTGTCAGAGTCATTACAATTGTTGGGCAAAGTCATTATTAGAGGTCGGATAAGTGATTAACAGTGGTTGGCAAAGTCTTTACAATTGTTGGGTAAAGTCAATTTTAGAGGTCGGATAAGTGATTTACAGTGGTTGGCAAAAGCATTACAATTGTTGGGTAAAGTCATTTTTAGAGATCGTATAAGTGATTAACAGAAGTTGGCAAAGTCATTACAATTGTTTAGCAAAGTCATTACAATTGTTGCGCAAAGTCATTTTTAGAGGTCGGATAAGTGATTAACAGTGGTTGGAAAAGTCATTACAATTGTTGGGCAAAGTCATTTTTAGAGGTCGGATAAGTATTTTACAGTGGTTGGCAAAAGCATTACAATTGTTGGGTAAAGTCATTTTTAGAGGTCGTATAAGTGATTAACAGTGGTTGGCAAAGTCATTACAATTGTTTAGCAAAGTCATTACAATTGTATAGCAAAGTCATTACAAAGGTTGCGCAAAGTCATTTTTAGAGGTCAATTAAGTGATTAACAGTGTTTGTCAGAGTCATTACAATTGTTGGGCAAAGTCATTATTAGAGGTCGGATAAGTGATTAACAGTGGTTGGCATAGTCACTACAATTGTTGGGCAAAGTCATTTTTAGAGGTCGGATAAGTGATTAACAGTAGTTGGCAAAGTCATTACAATTGTTGCGCAAAGTAATTACAATTGATGGGCAAAGTCATTTTTAGAGGTCGGATAAGTATTTTACAGTGGTTGGCAAAAGCATTACAATTGTTGGGTAAAGTCATTTTTAGAGGTCGTATAAGTGATTAACAGAAGTTGGCAAAGTCATTACAATTGTTTAGCAAAGTCATTACAATTGTTGCGCAAAGTCATTTTTAGAGGTCGGATAAGTGATTAACAGTGGTTGGAAAAGTCATTACAATTGTTGGGCAAAATCATTTTTAGAGGTCGGATAAGTATTTTACAGTGGTTGGCAAAAGCATTACAATTGTTGGGTAAAGTCATTTTTAGAGGTCGTATAAGTGATTAACAGAAGTTGGCAAAGTCATTACAATTGTTTAGCAAAGTCATTACAATTGTTGCGCAAAGTCATTTTTAGAGGTCGGATAAGTGATTAACAGTGGTTGGAAAAGTCATTACAATTGTTGGGCAAAATCATTTTTAGAGGTCGGATAAGTATTTTACAGTGGTTGGCAAAAGCATTACAATTGTTGGGTAAAGTCATTTTTAGAGGTCAATTAAGTGATTAACAGTGTTTGTCAGAGTCATTACAATTGTTGGGCAAAGTCATTATTAGAGGTCGGATAAGTGATTAACAGTGGTTGGCATAGTCACTACAATTGTTGGGCAAAGTCATTTTTAGAGGTCGGATAAGTGATTAACAGTAGATGGCAAAGTCATTACAATTGTTGCGCAAAGTAATTACAATTGATGGGCAAAGTCATTTTTAGAGGTCGGATAAGTATTTTACAGTGGTTGGCAAAAGCATTACAATTGTTGGGTAAAGTCATTTTTAGAGGTCGTATAAGTGATTAACAGAAGTTGGCAAAGTCATTACAATTGTTTAGCAAAGTCATTACCATTGTTGCGCAAAGTCATTTTTAGAGGTCGTATAAGTGATTAACAGAAGTTGGCAAAGTCATTACAATTGTTTAGCAAAGTCATTACAATTGTTGGGCAAAATCATTTTTAGAGGTCGGATAAGTATTTTACAGTGGTTGGCAAAAGCATTACAATTGTTGGGTAAAGTCATTTTTAGAGGTCAATTAAGTGATTAACAGTGTTTGTCAGAGTCATTACAATTGTTGGGCAAAGTCATTATTAGAGGTCGGATAAGTGATTAACAGTGGTTGGCATAGTCACTACAATTGTTGGGCAAAGTCATTTTTAGAGGTCGGATAAGTGATTAACAGTAGTTGGCAAAGTCATTACAATTGTTGCGCAAAGTAATTACAATTGATGGGCAAAGTCATTTTTAGAGGTCGGATAAGTATTTTACAGTGGTTGGCAAAAGCATTACAATTGTTGGGTAAAGTCATTTTTAGAGGTCGTATAAGTGATTAACAGAAGTTGGCAAAGTCATTACAATTGTTTAGCAAAGTCATTACAATTGTTGCGCAAAGTCATTTTTAGAGGTCGGATAAGTGATTAACAGTGGTTGGAAAAGTCATTACAATTGTTGGGCAAAATCATTTTTATAGGTCGGATAAGTATTTTACAGTGGTTGGCAAAAGCATTACAATTGTTGGGTAAAGTCATTTTTAGAGGTCGTATAAGTGATTAACAGTGGTTGGCAAAGTCATTACAATTGTTTAGCAAAGTCATTACAATTGTTTAGCAAAGTCATTACAATTGTTGCGCAAAGTCATTTTTAGAGGTCAATTAAGTGATTAACAGTGTTTGTCAGACTCATTACAATTGTTGGGAAAAGTCATTATTAGAGGTCGGATAAGTGATTAACAGTGGTTGGCATAGTCACTACAATTGTTGGGCAAAGTCATTTTTAGAGGTCGGATAAGTGATTAACAGTAGTTGGCAAAGTCATTACAATTGTTGCGCAAAGTAATTACAATTGATGGGCAAAGTCATTTTTAGAGGTCGGATAAGTATTTTACAGTGGTTGGCAAAAGCATTACAATTGTTGGGTAAAGTCATTTTTAGAGGTCGTATAAGTGATTAACAGAAGTTGGCAAAGTCATTACAATTGTTTGGCAAAGTCATTACAATTGTTGGGCAAAGTCATTTTTAGAGGTCGGATAAGTATTTTACAGTGGTTGGCAAAAGCATTACAATTGTTGGGCAAAGTCATTTTTAGAGGTTGTATAAGTGATTAACAGTGGTTGGCAAAGTCATTACAATTGTTTGGCAAAGTCATTACAATTGTTGCGCAAAGTCATTTTTAGAGGTCGGAAAAGTGATTAACAGTGGTTGGCAAAGTCATTACAATTGTCTGGCAAAGTCATTACAATTGTTGCGCAAAGTCATTTTTAGAGGTCGGATAAGTGATTAACAGTAGTTGGCAAAGTCATTACAATTGTTGCGCAAAGTAATTACAATTGATGGGCAAAGTCATTTTTAGAGGTCGGATAAGTATTTTACAGTGGTTGGCAAAAGCATTACAATTGTTGGGTAAAGTCATTTTTAGAGGTCGTATAAGTGATTAACAGTGGTTGGCAAAGTCATTACAATTGTTTAGCAAAGTCATTACAATTGTTGCGCAAAGTCATTTTTAGAGGTCGGATAAGTGATTACAATTGTTTGTCAGAGTCATTTCAATTGTTGGGCAAAGTCATTATTAGAGGTCGGATAAGTGATTTACAGTGGTTGGCAAAGTCTTTACAATTGTTGGGTAAAGTCAATTTTAGAGGTCGGATAAGTGATTTACAGTGGTTGGCATAGTCACTACAATTGTTGGGCAAAGTCATTTTTAGAGGTCGGATAAGTGATTAACAGTTGTTGGCAAAGTCATTACAATTGTTGCGCAAAGTAATTACAATTGATGGGCAAAGTCATTTTTAGAGGTCGGATAAGTATTTTACAGTGGTTGGCAAAAGCATTACAATTGTTGGGTAAAGTCATTTTTAGAGGTCGTATAAGTGATTAACAGAAGTTGGCAAAGTCATTACAATTGTTTGGCAAAGTCATTACAATTGTTGCGCAAAGTCATTTTTAGAGGTCGGATAAGTATTTTACAGTGGTTGGCAAAAGCATTACAATTGTTGGGCAAAGTCATTTTTAGAGGTTGTATAAGTGATTAACAGAGGTTGGCAAAGTCATTACAATTGTTTGGCAAAGTCATTACAATTGTTGCGCAAAGTCATTTTTAGAGGTCGGAAAAGTGATTAACAGTGGTTGGCAAAGTCATTACAATTGTCTGGCAAAGTCATTACAATTGTTGCGCAAAGTCATTTTTAGAGGTCGGATAAGTGATTAACAGTAGTTGGCAAAGTCATTACAATTGTTGCGCAAAGTAATTACAATTGATGGGCAAAGTCATTTTTAGAGGTCGGATAAGTATTTTACAGTGGTTGGCAAAAGCATTACAATTGTTGGGCAAAGTCATTTTTAGAGGTTGTATAAGTGATTAACAGAGGTTGGCAAAGTCATTACAATTGTTTGGCAAAGTCATTACAATTGTTGCGCAAAGTCATTTTTAGAGGTCGGAAAAGTGATTAACAGTGGTTGGCAAAGTCATTACAATTGTCTGGCAAAGTCATTACAATTGTTGCGCAAAGTCATTTTTAGAGGTCGGATAAGTGATTAACAGTAGTTGGCAAAGTCATTACAATTGTTGCGCAAAGTAATTACAATTGATGGGCAAAGTCATTTTTAGAGGTCGGATAAGTATTTTACAGTGGTTGGCAAAAGCATTACAATTGTTGGGTAAAGTCATTTTTAGAGGTCGTATAAGTGATTAACAGTGGTTGGCAAAGTCATTACAATTGTTTAGCAAAGTCATTACAATTGTTGCGCAAAGTCATTTTTAGAGGTCGGATAAGTGATTACAATTGTTTGTCAGAGTCATTTCAATTGTTGGGCAAAGTCATTATTAGAGGTCGGATCAGTGATTTACAGTGGTTGGCAAAGTCTTTACAATTGTTGGGTAAAGTCAATTTTAGAGGTCGGATAAGTGATTTACAGTGGTTGGCATAGTCACTACAATTGTTGGGCAAAGTCATTTTTAGAGGTCGGATAAGTGATTAACAGTTGTTGGCAAAGTCATTACAATTGTTGCGCAAAGTAATTACAATTGATGGGCAAAGTCATTTTTAGAGGTCGGATAAGTATTTTACAGTGGTTGGCAAAAGCATTACAATTGTTGGGTAAAGTCATTTTTAGAGGTCGTATAAGTGATTAACAGAAGTTGGCAAAGTCATTACAATTGTTTAGCAAAGTCATTACAATTGTTGCGCAAAGTAATTTTTAGATGTCGGATAAGTGATTAACAGTGGTTGGAAAAGTCATTACAATTGTTGGGCAAAGTCATTACAATTGTAGGGAAAAGTCATTTTTAGAGGTCGGATAAGTATTTTACAGTGGTTGGCAAAAGCATTACAATTGTTGGGCAAAGTCATTTTTAGAGGTTGTATAAGTGATTAACAGTGGTTGGCAAAGTCATTACAATTGTTTGGCAAAGTCATTACAATTGTTGCGCAAAGTCATTTTTAGAGTTCGGAAAAGTGATTAACAGTGGTTGGCAAAGTCATTACAATTGTCTGGCAAAGTCATTACAATTGTTGCGCAAAGTCATTTTTAGAGGTCGGATAAGTAATTAACAGTAGTAGGCAAAGTCATTACAATTGTCTGGCAAAGTCATTACAATTGTTGCGCAAAGTAATTACAATTGATGGGCAAAGTCATTTTTAGAGGTCGGATAAGTATTTTACAGTGGTTGGCAAAAGCATTACATTTGTTGGGTAAAGTCATTTTTAGAGGTCGTATAAGTGATTAACAGTGGTTGGCAAAGTCATTACAATTGTTTAGCAAAGTCATTACAATTGTTGCGCAAAGTCATTTTAAGAGGTCGGATAAGTGATTACAATTGTTGGGCAAAGTCATTACAATTGTTGGGCAAAGTCATTTTTAGAGGTCGGATAAGTATTTTACAGTGGTTGGCAAAAGCATTACAATTGTTGGGCAAAGTCATTTTTAGAGGTTGTATAAGTGATTAACAGTGGTTTGCAAAGTCATTACAATTGTTTGGCAAAGTCATTACAATTGTTGCGCAAAGTCATTTTTAGAGGTCGGATAAGTGATTAACAGTGGTTGGCAAAGTCATTACAATTGTTGGGCGAAGTCATTACAATTGTTGCGCAAAGTCATTTTTAGGATTCGGATAAGTGATTAACAGTGGTTGGCAAAGTGATTACAATTGTTGGGCAAAGTCATTTTAAGAGGTCGGATAAGTGATAAATAGTGGTTGGCAAAGTCATTACTATTGTTGGGCAAAGTCATTTTTAGAGCTCGGATAAGTGATTAACAGTGGTTGGCAAAGTCATTACAATTGATTGGCAAAGTCATTACAATTGTTGCGCAAAGTCATTTTTAGAGGTCGGATAAGTGATTAACAGTGGTTTGCAAAGTCATTACAATTGTTGGGCAAAGTCATTTTTAGAGGTAGGATAAGTGATTAACAGTGGTTGGCAAAGTGATTACAATTGTTGGGAAAAGTAATTTTTAGAGGTAGGATAAGTGATTAACAGTGGTTGGCAAAGTCATTACAATTGTTGGGTAAAGTCAATTTTAGAGGTCGGATAAGTGATTTACAGTGGTTGGCAAAGTCATTACAATTGTTGCGCAAATGCATTTTTAGAGGTCGGATAAGTGATTAACAGTGTTTGTCAGAGTCATTACAATTGTTGGGCAAAGTCATTATTAGAGGTCGGATAAGTGATTAACAGTGGTTGGCAAAGTCTTTACAATTGTTGGGTAAAGTCAATTTTAAAGGTGGGATAAGTGATTTACAGTGGTTGGCATAGTCACTACAATTGTTGGGCAAAGTCATTACAATTGTTGCGCAAAGTCATTTTTAGAGGTTGGATAAGTGATTAACAGTGGTTGGCAAAGTGATTACAAATGTTGGGCAAAGTCATTTTTAGAGGTAGGATAAGTGATTAACAGTGGTTGGCAAAGTGATTACAATTGTTGGGAAAAGTAATTTTTAGAGGTAGGATAAGTGATTAACAGTGGTTGGCAAAGTCATTACAATTGTTGGGTAAAGTCAATTTTAGAGGTCGGATAAGTGATTTACAGTGGTTGGCAAAGTCATTACAATTGTTGCGCAAATGCATTTTTAGAGGTCGGATAAGTGATTAACAGTGTTTGTCAGAGTCATTACAATTGTTGGGCAAAGTCATTATTAGAGGTCGGATAAGTGATTAACAGTGGTTGGCAAAGTCTTTACAATTGTTGGGTAAAGTCAATTTTAAAGGTGGGATAAGTGATTTACAGTGGTTGGCATAGTCACTACAATTGTTGGGCAAAGTCATTACAATTGTTGCGCAAAGTCATTTTTAGAGGTTGGATAAGTGATTAACAGTGGTTGGCAAAGTGATTACAAATGTTGGGAAAAGTAATTTTTAGAGGTAGGATAAGTGATTAACAGTGGTTGGCAAAGTGATTACAATTGTTGGGAAAAGTAATTTTTAGAGGTAGGATGAGTGATTAACAGTGGTTGGCAAAGTCATTACAATTGTTTGGCAAAGTCATTACTTTTGTTGCGCAAAGTCATTTTTAGAGGTCGTATAAGTGATTAACAGTGGTTGGCAAAGTGATTACAATTGTTGGGAAAAGTCATTTTTAGAGGTAGGATAAGTGATTAACAGTGTTTGGCAAAGTCATTACAATTGTTGGGCAAAGTCATTACAATTGTTGCGCAAAGTAATTTTTAGAGGTCGGATAAGTGATTAACAGTGGTTGGAAAAGTCATTACAATTGTTGGGCAAAGTCATTTTTAGAGGTCGGATAAGTATTTTACAGTGGTTGGCAAAGGCATTACGACTTTGCCCAACAATTGTAATGATTTTGCCCAACAATTGTAAGGACTTTGCCAACCACTATTAATCACTTATCTGACCTCTAAAAATGACTTTGCCCAACAATTGTAATGACTTTGCCCAACAATTGTAATGATTTTGCCCAACAATTGTAATGACTTTGCCAACCACTATTAATCACTTATCCGACCTCTAAAAATGACTTTGCCCAACTATTGAAATGACTTTGCTAACCACTTTTAATCACTTATCCGACCTCTAAAAATGACTTTGCCCAACAATTGAAATGACTTTGCTAACCACTATTAATCACTTATCCGACCTCTAAAAATGACTTTGCCCAACAATTGAAATGACTTTGCTAACCACTATTAATCACTTATCCGACCTCTAAAAATGACTTTGCCCAACAATTGAAATGACTTTGCTAACCACTGTTAATCACTTATCCGACCGCTAAAAATGACTTTGCCCAACAATTGTAATGACTTTGCCAACCACTGTTAATCACTTATCCGACCTCTAAAAATGACTTTGCCCAACAATTGTAATGACTTTGCAAACCACTGTTAATCACTTATCCGACCTCTAAAAATGACTTTGCTCAACAATTGTAATGACTTTGCCAACCACTATTAACTTATCCTTCCTCTTAAAATGCCTTTGCCGAACAATTGTAATGACTTTGCCAACCACTGTGAATCACTTATCCGACCTCTAAAAATGACTTTGCCAAACAATTGCAATGACTCTATCAACCACTGTTAATCTTTTAACCGACCTCTAAAAATGACTTTGCGAAACAATTGTAATGACTTTGCCAACCACTGGTTATCACTTATCTGACCTCTAAAAATGACTTTGCCCAACAATTGTAATGACTTTGCCAACCACTGTAAATCACTTATCCGACCTCTAAAATTGACTTTACCCAACAATTGTAATGACTTTGCCAAACACTGTTAATCACTTAACCGACCTCTAAAAATGACTTTGCGAAACAATTGTAATGACTTTGCCCAACAATTGAAATGACTTTGCCAACACTGTGAATCACTTATCCGACCTCTAAAAATGACTTTGCGAAACAATTGTAATGACTTTGCCAACCACTGGTTATCACTTATCTGACCTCTAAAAATGACTTTGCCCAACAATTGTAATGACTTTGCCAACCACTGTAAATCACTTATCCGACCTCTAAAATTGACTTTACACAACAATTGTAATGACTTTGCCAAACACTGTTAATCACTTAACCGACCTCTAAAAATGACTTTGCGAAACAATTGTAATGACTTTGCCCAACAATTGTAATGACTTTGCAAACCAGTGTTAATCACTTATCCGACCTCTTGAAATGACTTTGCCATCCACTGTTAATCACTTATCCGACCTCTTAAAATGACTTTGCCCAAGAATTGTAATGACTTTGCCAACCACTGTTAATCACTTATCCGAGCACTAAAAATGACTTTGCCCAACAATAGGAATGACTTTGCCAACCACTATTTATCACTTATCCGACCTCTTAAAATGAATTTGCCCAACAATTGTAATGACTTTGCCAAGCACTGTTAATCACTTATCCGACCTCTTGAAATGACTTTGCCATCCACTGTTAATCACTTATCCGACCTCTTAAAATGACTTTGCCCAAGAATTGTAATTACTTAGCCAACCACAGTTAATCACTTATCCGAGCTCTAAAAATGACTTTGCCCAACAATTGTAATGACTTTGCAAACCAGTGTTAATCACTTATCCGACCTCTAAAAATGAATTTGCCCAACAATTGTAATGACTTTGCTAAACACTGTTAATCACTTATCCGACCTCTTGAAATGACTTTGCCATCCACTGTTAATCACTTATCCTGCCTCTAAAAATGACTTTGCCCAAGAATTGTAATTACTTTGCCAACTACAGTTAATCACTTATCCGAGCTCTAAAAATGACTTTGCCAACAATAGAAATGACTTTGCCAACCACTATTTATCACTTATCCGACCTCTTAAAATGACTTTGCCCAACAATTGTAATGACTTTGCCAATCACTGTAAATTACTTATCCGACCTCTAAAATTGACTTTACCCAACAATTGTAATGACTCTGACAACCACTGTTAATCACTTAACCGACCTCTAAAAATGACTTTGCGAAACAATTGTAATAACTTTGCCCAACAATTGTAATGACATTGCCAACCACTGGTTATCACTTATCTGACCTCTTGAAATGACTTTGCCATCCACTGTTAATCACTTATCCGACCTCTAAAAATGACTTTGCCCAAGAATTGTAATGACTTTGCCAACCACTGTTAATCACTTATCCGAGCTCTAAAAATGACTTTGCCCAACAATAGTAATGACTTTGCCAACCACTATTTATCACTTATCCGACCTCTTAAAATGACTTTGCCCAACAATTGTAATGACTTTGCCAATCACTGTAAATTACTTATCCGACCTCTAAAATTGACTTTGCCCAACAATTGTAATGCTTTTGCAAACCAGTGTTAATCACTTATCCGACCTCTAAAAATGACTTTGCCCAACAATTGTAATGACTTTGCCAAACACTGTTAATCACTTATCCGACCTCTAAAAATCACTTTGCCCAACAATTGAAATGACTTTGCCAACCACTGTTAATCACTTAACCGACCTCTAAAAATGACTTTGCGAAACAATTGTAATGACTTTTCCCAACAATTGAAATGACTTTGCCAACCACTGTTAATCACTTATCCGACCTCTAAAAATGACTTTGCCCAACAATTTTAATGCTTTTGCAAACCAGTGTTAATCACTTATCCGACCTCTAAAAATGACTTTGCCCAACAATTGTAATGACTTTGCCAAACACTGTTAATCACTTATCCGACCCCTAAAAATCACTTTGCCCAACAATTGAAATGACTTTGCCAACCACTGTTAATCACTTATCCGACCGCTAAAAATGACTTTGCCCAACAATTGCAATGACTTTGCCCAACAATTGTAATGACTTTGCCAACCACTGGTTATCACTTATCTGACCTCTAAAAATGACTTTGCCCAACAATAGAAATGACTTTGCCAACACTGTTAATCACTTATCCGACCTCTAAAAATGACTTTGCCCAACAATTGTAATGACTTAGCAAACCAGTGTTAATCACTAATCCGACCTCTAAAAATGAATTTGCCCAACAATTGTAATGACTTTGCCATCCACTGTTAATCACTTATCCTGCCTCTAAAATGACTTTGCCCAAGAATTGTAATTACTTTGCCAACTACAGTTAATAACTTATCCGAGCTCTAAAAATGACTTTGCCCAACAATAGAAATGACTTTGCCAACCACTATTTATCACTTATCCGACCTCTTAAAATGACTTTGCCCAACAATTGTAATGACTTTGCCAACCACTGGTTATCACTTATCTGACCTCTTGAAATGACTTTGCCATCCACTGTTAATCACTTATCCGACCTCTTAAAATGACTTTGCCCAAGAATTGTAATGACTTTGCCAACCACTGTTAATCACTTATCCGAGCTCTAAAAATGACTTTGCCCAACAATAGTAATGACTTTGCCAACCACTATTTATCACTTATCCGACCTCTTAAAATGACTTTGCCCAACAATTGTAATGACTTTGCCAATCACTGTAAATTACTTATCCGACCTCTAAAATTGACTTTGCCCAACAATTGTAATGCTTTTGCAAACCAGTGTTAATCACTTATCCGACCTCTAAAAATGACTTTGCCCAACAATTGTAATGACTTTGCCAAACACTGTTAATCACTTATCCGACCTCTAAAAATCACTTTGCCCAACAATTGAAATGACTTTGCCAACCACTATTAATCACTTAACCGACCTCTAAAAATGACTTTGCGAAACAATTGTAATGACTTTTCCCAACAATTGAAATGACTTTGCCAACCACTGTTAATCACTTATCCGACCTCTAAAAATGACTTTGCCCAACAATTTTAATGCTTTTGCAAACCAGTGTTAATCACTTATCCGACCTCTAAAAATGACTTTGCCCAACAATTGTAATGACTTTGCCAAACACTGTTAATCACTTATCCGACCTCTAAAAATCACTTTGCCCAACAATTGAAATGACTTTGCCAACCACTGTTAATCACTTATCCGACCGCTAAAAATGACTTTGCCCAACAATTGCAATGACTTTGCCCAACAATTGTAATGACTTTGCCAACCACTGGTTATCACTTATCTGACCTCTAAAAATGACTTTGCCCAACAATAGAAATGACTTTGCCAACACTGTTAATCACTTATCCGACCTCTAAAAATGACTTTGCCCAACAATTGTAATGACTTAGCAAACCAGTGTTAATCACTAATCCGACCTCTAAAAATGAATTTGCCCAACAATTGTAATGACTTTGCCATCCACTGTTAATCACTTATCCTGCCTCTAAAAATGACTTTGCCCAAGAATTGTAATTACTTTGCCAACTACAGTTAATAACTTATCCGAGCTCTAAAAATGACTTTGCCCAACAATAGAAATGACTTTGCCAACCACTATTTATCACTTATCCGACCTCTTAAAATGACTTTGCCCAACAATTGTAATGACTTTGCCAATCACTGTAAATTACTTATCCGACCTCTTAAAATGACTTTGCCCAAGAATTGTAATGACTTTGCCAACCACTGTTAATCACTTATCCGAGCTCTAAAAATGACTTTGCCCAACAATAGTAATGACTTTGCCAACCACTATTTATCACTTATCCGACCTCTTAAAATGACTTTGCCCAACAATTGTAATGACTTTGCCAATCACTGTAAATTACTTATCCGACCTCTAAAATTGACTTTGCCCAACAATTGTAATGCTTTTGCAAACCAGTGTTAATCACTTATCCGACCTCTAAAAATGACTTTGCCCAACAATTGTAATGACTTTGCCAAACACTGTTAATCACTTATCCGACCTCTAAAAATCACTTTGCCCAACAATTGAAATGACTTTGCCAACCACTGTTAATCACTTAACCGACCTCTAAAAATGACTTTGCGAAACAATTGTAATGACTTTTCCCAACAATTGAAATGACTTTGCCAACCACTGTTAATCACTTATCCGACCTCTAAAAATGACTTTGCCCAACAATTGTAATGACTTAGCAAACCAGTGTTAATCACTAATCCGACCTCTAAAAATGAATTTGCCCAACAATTGTAATGACTTTGCCATCCACTGTTAATCACTTATCCTGCCTCTAAAAATGACTTTGCCCAAGAATTGTAATTACTTTGCCAACTACAGTTAATAACTTATCCGAGCTCTAAAAATGACTTTGCCCAACAATAGAAATGACTTTGCCAACCACTATTTATCACTTATCCGACCTCTTAAAATGACTTTGCCCAACAATTGTAATGACTTTGCCAATCACTGTAAATTACTTATCCGACCTCTTAAAATGACTTTGCCCAAGAATTGTAATGACTTTGCCAACCACTGTTAATCACTTATCCGAGCTCTAAAAATGACTTTGCCCAACAATAGTAATGACTTTGCCAACCACTATTTATCACTTATCCGACCTCTTAAAATGACTTTGCCCAACAATTGAAATGACTTTGCCAACCACTGTTAATCACTTAACCGACCTCTAAAAATGACTTTGCGAAACAATTGTAATGACTTTTCCCAACAATTGAAATGACTTTGCCAACCACTGTTAATCACTTATCCGACCTCTAAAAATGACTTTGCCCAACAATTGTAATGACTTAGCAAACCAGTGTTAATCACTAATCCGACCTCTAAAAATGAATTTGCCCAACAATTGTAATGACTTTGCCATCCACTGTTAATCACTTATCCTGCCTCTAAAAATGACTTTGCCCAAGAATTGTAATTACTTTGCCAACTACAGTTAATAACTTATCCGAGCTCTAAAAATGACTTTGCCCAACAATAGAAATGACTTTGCCAACCACTATTTATCACTTATCCGACCTCTTAAAATGACTTTGCCCAACAATTGTAATGACTTTGCCAATCACTGTAAATTACTTATCCGACCTCTTAAAATGACTTTGCCCAAGAATTGTAATGACTTTGCCAACCACTGTTAATCACTTATCCGAGCTCTAAAAATGACTTTGCCCAACAATAGTAATGACTTTGCCAACCACTATTTATCACTTATCCGACCTCTTAAAATGACTTTGCCCAACAATTGTAATGACTTTGCCAATCACTGTAAATTACTTATCCGACCTCTAAAATTGACTTTGCCCAACAATTGTAATGCTTTTGCAAACCAGTGTTAATCACTTATCCGACCTCTAAAAATGACTTTGCCCAACAATTGTAATGACTTTGCCAAACACTGTTAATCACTTATCCGACCTCTAAAAATCACTTTGCCCAACAATTGAAATGACTTTGCCAACCACTGTTAATCACTTAACCGACCTCTAAAAATGACTTTGCGAAACAATTGTAATGACTTTTTCCCAACAATTGAAATGACTTTGCCAACCACTGTTAATCACTTATCCGACCTCTAAAAATGACTTTGCCCAACAATTTTAATGCTTTTGCAAACCAGTGTTAATCACTTATCCGACCTCTAAAAATGACTTTGCCCAACAATTGTAATGACTTTGCCAAACACTGTTAATCACTTATCCGACCTCTAAAAATCACTTTGCCCAACAATTGAAATGACTTTGCCAACCACTGTTAATCACTTATCCGACCGCTAAAAATGACTTTGCCCAACAATTGCAATGACTTTGCCCAACAATTGTAATGACTTTGCCAACCACTGGTTATCACTTATCTGACCTCTAAAAATGACTTTGCCCAACAATAGAAATGACTTTGCCAACACTGTTAATCACTTATCCGACCTCTAAAAATGACTTTGCCCAACAATTGTAATGACTTAGCAAACCAGTGTTAATCACTAATCCGACCTCTAAAAATGAATTTGCCCAACAATTGTAATGACTTTGCCATCCACTGTTAATCACTTATCCTGCCTCTAAAAATGACTTTGCCCAAGAATTGTAATTACTTTGCCAACTACAGTTAATAACTTATCCGAGCTCTAAAAATGACTTTGCCCAACAATAGAAATGACTTTGCCAACCACTATTTATCACTTATCCGACCTCTTAAAATGACTTTGCCCAACAATTGTAATGACTTTGCCAATCACTGTAAATTACTTATCCGACCTCTAAAATTGACTTTACCCAACAATTGTAATGACTCTGACAACCACTGTCAATCACTTAACCGACCTCTAAAAATGACTTTGCGAAACAATTGTAATGACTTTGCCCAACAATTGTAATGACATTGCCAACCACTGGTTATCACTTATCTGACCTCTAAAAATGACTTTGCCCAACAATTGAAATGACTTTGCCAACACTGTTAATCACTTATCCGACCTCTAAAAATGACTTTGCCCAACAATTGTAATGCTTTTGCAAACCATTGTTAATCACTTATCCGACCTCTAAAAATGAATTTGCCCAACAATTGTAATGACTTTGCCAAACACTGTTAATCACTTATCCGACCTCTTGAAATGACTTTGCCATCCACTGTTAATCACTTATCCGACCTCTTAAAATGACTTTGCCCAAGAATTGTAATGACTTTGCCAACCACTGTTAATCACTTATCCGAGCTCTAAAAATGAATTTGCCCAACAATTGTAATGACTTTGCCAAACACTGTTAATCACTTATCCGACCTCTTAAAATGACTTCGCCGAACAATTGTAATGACTTTGCCAATCACTGTAAATTACTTATCCGACCTCTAAAATTGACTTAACCCAACAATTGAAATGACTCTGACAACCACTGTTAATCACTTAACCGACCTCTAAAAATGACTTTGCGAAACAATTGTAATGACTTTTCCCAACAATTGAAATGACTTTGCCAACCACTGTTAATCACTTATCCGACCTCTAAAAATGACTTTGCCCAACAATTTTAATGCTTTTGCAAACCAGTGTTAATCACTTATCCGACCTCTAAAAATGACTTTGCCCAACAATTGTAATGACTTTGCCAAACACTGTTAATCACTTATCCGACCTCTAAAAATCACTTTGCCCAACAATTGAAATGACTTTGCTAACCACTGTAAATCACTTATCCGACCGCTAAAAATGACTTTGCCCAACAATTGCAATGACTTTGTCCAACAATTGTAATGACTTTGCCAACCACTGGTTATCACTTATCTGACCTCTAAAAATGACTTTGCCCAACAATTGAAATGACTTTGCCAACACTGTTAATCACTTATCCGACCTCTAAAAATGACTTTGCCCAACAATTGTAATGACTTTGCAAACCAGTGTTAATCACTAATCCGACCTCTAAAAATGAATTTGCCCAACAATTGTAATGACTTTGCCAAACACTGTTAATCACTTATCCGACCTCTTGAAATGACTTTGCCATCCACTGTTAATCACTTATCCTGCCTCTAAAAATGACTTTGCCCAAGAATTGTAATTACTTTGCCAACTACAGTTAATCACTTATCCGAGCTCTAAAAATGACTTTGCCCAACAATAGAAATGACTTTGCCAACCACTATTTATCACTTATCCCACCTCTTAAAATGACTTTGCCCAACAATTGTAATGACATTGCCAACCACTGGTTATCACTTATCTGACCTCTAAAAATGACTTTGCCCAACAATTGAAATGACTTTGCCAACACTGTTAATCACTTATCCGACCTCTAAAAATGAATTTGCCCAACAATTGTAATGACTTTGCCAAACACTGTTAATCACTTATCCGACCTCTTGAAATGACTTTGCCATCCACTGTTAATCACTTATCCGACCTCTTAAAATGACTTTGCCCAAGAATTGTAATGACTTTGCCAACCACTGTTAATCACTTATCCGAGCTCTAAAAATGACTTTGCCCAACAATAGTAATGACTTTGCCAACCACTATTTATCACTTATCCGACTTCTTAAAATGACTTTACCCAACAATTGTAATGACTCTGACAACCACTGTTAATCACTTAACCGACCTCTAAAAATGACTTTGCGAAACAATTGTAATGACTTTGCCCAACAATTGTAATGACATTGCCAACCACTGGTTATCACTTATCTGACCTCTAAAAATGACTTTGCCCAACAATTGAAATGACTTTGCCAACACTGTTAATCACTTATCCGACCTCTAAAAATGACTTTGCCCAACAATTGTAATGCTTTTGCAAACCATTGTTAATCACTTATCCGACCTCTAAAAATGAATTTGCCCAACAATTGTAATGACTTTGCCAAACACTGTTAATCACTTATCCGACCTCTTGAAATGACTTTGCCATCCACTGTTAATCACTTATCCGACCTCTTAAAATGACTTTGCCCAAGAATTGTAATGACTTTGCTAACCACTGTTAATCACTTATCCGAGCTCTAAAAATGACTTTGCCCAACAATAGTAATGACTTTGCCAACCACTATTTATCACTTATCCGACCTCTTAAAATGACTTCGCCCAACAATTGTAATGACTTTGCCAATCACTGTAAATTACTTATCCGACCTCTAAAATTGACTTAACCCAACAATTGTAATGACTCTGACAACCACTGTTAATCACTTAACCGACCTCTAAAAATGACTTTGCGAAACAATTGTAATGACTTTTCCCAACAATTGAAATGACTTTGCCAACCACTGTTAATCACTTATCCGACCTCTAAAAATGACTTTGCCCAACAATTTTAATGCTTTTGCAAACCAGTGTTAATCACTTATCCGACCTCTAAAAATGACTTTGCCCAACAATTGTAATGACTTTGCCAAACACTGTTAATCACTTATCCGACCTCTAAAAATCACTTTGCCCAACAATTGAAATGACTTTGCCAACCACTGTTAATCACTTATCCGACCGCTAAAAATGACTTTGCCCAACAATTGCAATGACTTTGCCCAACAATTGTAATGACTTTGCCAACCACTGGTTATCACTTATCTGACCTCTAAAAATGACTTTGCCCAACAATTGAAATGACTTTGCCAACACTGTTAATCACTTATCCGACCTCTAAAAATGACTTTGCCCAACAATTGTAATGACTTTGCAAACCAGTGTTAATCACTAATCCGACCTCTAAAAATGAATTTGCCCAACAATTGTAATGACTTTGCCAAACACTGTTAATCACTTATCCGACCTCTTGAAATGACTTTGCCATCCACTGTTAATCACTTATCCTGCCTCTAAAAATGACTTTGCCCAAGAATTGTAATTACTTTGCCAACTACAGTTAATCACTTATCCGAGCTCTAAAAATGACTTTGCCCAACAATAGAAATGACTTTGCCAACCACTATTTATCACTTATCCCACCTCTTAAAATGACTTTGCCCAACAATTGTAATGACTTTGCCAATCACTGTAAATTACTTATCCGACCTCTAAAATTGACTTTACCCAACAATTGTAATGACTCTGACAACCACTGTTAATCACTTAACCGACCTCTAAAAATGACTTTGCGAAACAATTGTAATGACATTGCCAACCACTATTTATCACTTATCCCACCTCTTAAAATGACTTTGCCCAACAATTGTAATGACATTGCCAACCACTGGTTATCACTTATCTGACCTCTAAAAATGACTTTGCCCAACAATTGAAATGACTTTGCCAACACTGTTAATCACTTATCCGACCTCTAAAAATGAATTTGCCCAACAATTGTAATGACTTTGCCAAACACTGTTAATCACTTATCCGACCTCTTGAAATGACTTTGCCATCCACTGTTAATCACTTATCCGACCTCTTAAAATGACATTGCCCAAGAATTGTAATGACTTTGCCAACCACTGTTAATCACTTATCCGAGCTCTAAAAATGACTTTGCCCAACAATAGTAATGACTTTGCCAACCACTTTTTATCACTTATCCGACCTCTTAAAATGACTTTGCCCAACAATTGTAATGACATTGCCAATCACTGTAAATTACTTATCCGACCTCTAAAATTGACTTTACCCAACAATTGTAATGACTCTGACAACCACTGTTAATCACTTAACCGACCTCTAAAAATGACTTTGCGAAACAATTGTAATGACTTTGCCCAACAATTGTAATGACATTGCCAACCACTGGTTATCACTTATCTGACCTCTAAAAATGACTTTTCCCAACAATTGAAACGACTTTGCCAACCACTGTTAATCACTTATCCGACCTCTAAAAATGACTTTGCCCAACAATTGTAATGCTTTTGCAAACCAGTGTTAATCACTTATCCGACCTCTAAAAATGAATTTGCCCAACAATTGTAATGACTTTGCCAACCACTGTTAATCACTTATCCGACCTCTTGAAATGACTTTGCCATCCACTGTTAATCACTTATCCGACCTCTTAAAATGACTTTGCCCAAGAATTGTAATGACTTTGCCAACCACTGTTAATCACTTATCCGAGCTCTAAAAATGACTTTGCCCAACAATAGTAATGACTTTGCCAACCACTATTTATCACTTATCCGACCTCTTAAAATGACTTTACCCAACAATTGTAATGACTCTGACAACCACTGTTAATCACTTAACCGACCTCTAAAAATGACTTTGCGAAACAATTGTAATGACTTTGCCCAACAATTGTAATGACATTGCCAACCACTGGTTATCACTTATCTGACCTCTAAAAATGACTTTGCCAACACTGTTAATCACTTATCCGACCTCTAAAAATGACTTTGCCCAACAATTGTAATGCTTTTGCAAACCATTGTTAATCACTTATCCGACCTCTAAAAATGAATTTGCCCAACAATTGTAATGACTTTGCCAACCACTGTTAATCACTTATCCGACCTCTTGAAATGACTTTGCCATCCACTGTTAATCACTTATCCGACCTCTTAAAATGACTTTGCCCAAGAATTGTAATGACTTTGCCAACCACTGTTAATCACTTATCCGAGCTCTAAAAATGACTTTGCCCAACAATAGTAATGACTTTGCCAACCACTATTTATCACTTATCCGACCTCTTAAAATGACTTTACCCAACAATTGTAATGACTCTGACAACCAGTGTTAATCACTTATCCGACCTCTAAAAATGAATTTGCCCAACAATTGTAATGACTTTGCCAACCACTATTTATCACTTATCCCACCTCTTAAAATGACTTTGCCCAACAATTGTAATGACATTGCCAACCACTGGTTATCACTTATCTGACCTCTAAAAATGACTTTGCCCAACAATTGAAATGACTTTGCCAACACTGTTAATCACTTATCCGACCTCTAAAAATGACTTTGCCCAACAATTGTAATGCTTTTGCAAACCATTGTTAATCACTTATCCGACCTCTAAAAATGAATTTGCCCAACAATTGTAATGACTTTGCCAAACACTGTTAATCACTTATCCGACCTCTTGAAATGACTTTGCCATCCACTGTTAATCACTCATCCGACCTCTTAAAATGACTTTGCCCAAGAATTGTAATGACTTTGCCAACCACTGTTAATCACTTATCCGAGCTCTAAAAATGACTTTGCCCAACAATAGTAATGACTTTGCCAACCACTATTTATCACTTATCCGACCTCTTAAAATGACTTTACCCAACAATTGTAATGACTCTGACAACCACTGTTAATCACTTAACCGACCTCTAAAAATGACTTTGCGAAACAATTGTAATGACTTTGCCCAACAATTGTAATGACATTGCCAACCACTGGTTATCACTTATCTGACCTCTAAAAATGACTTTGCCCAACAATTGAAATGACTTTGCCAACACTGTTAATCACTTATCCGACCTCTAAAAATGACTTTGCCCAACAATTGTAATGCTTTTGCAAACCATTGTTAATCACTTATCCGACCTCTAAAAATGAATTTGCCCAACAATTGTAATGACTTTGCCAAACACTGTTAATCACTTATCCGACCTCTTGAAATGACTTTGCCATCCACTGTTAATCACTTATCCGACCTCTTAAAATGACTTTGCCCAAGAATTGTAATGACTTTGCTAACCACTGTTAATCACTTATCCGAGCTCTAAAAATGACTTTGCCCAACAATAGTAATGACTTTGCCAACCACTATTTATCACTTATCCGACCTCTTAAAATGACTTCGCCCAACAATTGTAATGACTTTGCCAATCACTGTAAATTACTTATCCGACCTCTAAAATTGACTTAACCCAACAATTGTAATGACTCTGACAACCACTGTTAATCACTTAACCGACCTCTAAAAATGACTTTGCGAAACAATTGTAATGACTTTTCCCAACAATTGAAATGACTTTGCCAACCACTGTTAATCACTTATCCGACCTCTAAAAATGACTTATCCCAACAATTTTAATGCTTTTGCAAACCAGTGTTAATCACTTATCCGACCTCTAAAAATGACTTTGCCCAACAATTGTAATGACTTTGCCAAACACTGTTAATCACTTATCCGACCTCTAAAAATCACTTTGCCCAACAATTGAAATGACTTTGCCAACCACTGTTAATCACTTATCCGACCGCTAAAAATGACTTTGCCCAACAATTGCAATGACTTTGCCCAACAATTGTAATGACTTTGCCAACCACTGGTTATCACTTATCTGACCTCTAAAAATGACTTTGCCCAACAATTGAAATGACTTTGCCAACACTGTTAATCACTTATCCGACCTCTAAAAATGACTTTGCCCAACAATTGTAATGACTTTGCAAACCAGTGTTAATCACTAATCCGACCTCTAAAAATGAATTTGCCCAACAATTGTAATGACTTTGCCAAACACTGTTAATCACTTATCCGACCTCTTGAAATGACTTTGCCATCCACTGTTAATCACTTATCCTGCCTCTAAAAATGACTTTGCCCAAGAATTGTAATTACTTTGCCAACTACAGTTAATCACTTATCCGAGCTCTAAAAATGACTTTGCCCAACAATAGAAATGACTTTGCCAACCACTATTTATCACTTATCCCACCTCTTAAAATGACTTTGCCCAACAATTGTAATGACTTTGCCAACCACTGGTTATCACTTATCTGACCTCTAAAAATGACTTTGCCCAACAATTGAAATGACTTTGCCAACACTGTTAATGACTTATTCGTCCTCTAAAAATTACTTTGCCCAACAATTGTAATGACTTTGCAAACCAGTGTTAATCACTAATCCGACCTCTAAAAATGAATTTGCCCAACAATTGTAATGACTTTGCCAAACACTGTTAATCACTTATCCGACCTCTTGAAATGACTTTGCCATCCACTGTTAATCACTTATCCTGCCTCTAAAAATGACTTTGCCCAAGAATTGTAATGACTTTGCCAACCACTGTTAATCACTTATCCGAGCTCTAAAAATGACTTTGCCCAACAATAGTAATGACTTTGCCAACCACTATTTATCACTTATCCGACCTCTTAAAATGACTTTGCCCAACAATTGTAATGACATTGCCAATCACTGTAAATTACTTATCCGACCTCTAAAATTGACTTTACCCAACAATTGTAATGACTCTGACAACCACTGTTAATCACTTAACCGACCTCTAAAATGACTTTGCGAAACAATTGTAATGACTTTGCCCAACAATTGTAATGACATTGCCAACCACTGGTTATCACTTATCTGACCTCTAAAAATGACTTTTCCCAACAATTGAAACGACTTTGCCAACCACTGTTAATCACTTATCCGACCTCTAAAAATGACTTTGCCCAACAATTGTAATGCTTTTGCAAACCAGTGTTAATCACTTATCCGACCTCTAAAAATGAATTTGCCCAACAATTGTAATGACTTTGCCAACCACTGTTAATCACTTATCCGACCTCTCAAAATGATTTTGCCCCACAATTGTAATGACTTTGCCAAACACTGTTAATCACTTATCCGACCTCTAAAAATGACTTTGCCCAACAATTGAAATGACTTTGCCAACCACTGTTAATCACTTATCCGACCGCTAAAAATGACTTTGCCCAACAATTGTAATGACTTTGCAAACCACTGTTAATCACCCTTCCGACCTCTAAAAATGACTTCGCCCAACAATTTTAATCACTTTGCCAACCGCTGTTAATCACTTATCCCACTCTAAAAATGACTTTTCCCAACAATTGTAATCACTTAGCCAACCACTGTTAATCACTTATCCTGCCTCTAAAAATGACATTGCCCAACAATTGTAATGACTTTGCCAACCACAGTTAATCACTTATCCGACCTCTAAAAATGACTATGCCTAACAATTGTAATGACTTTGCCAACCACTGTTAATTACTTATCCGACCTCTAACAATGACTTTGCCCAACATTTTTAATGACTCTGACAAACACTGTTAATCACTTATCCGACCTCTAAAATGACTTTGCGCAACAATTGTAATGACTTTGCCCAACAATTGTAATCACTTTGCCAACCACTGTTAATCACTTATCCGACCTCTAAAAATGACTTTTCCCAACAATTGTAATGACTTTGCCAACCACTGTAAATCACTTATCCGAACTCTAATAATGACTTTTCCCAACAATTGTAATGACTCTGACAAACACTGTAAATCACTTATTCGACCTCTAAAAATGACTTTGCGCAACAATTGTAATGACTCTGCCCGACAATTGTAATGACTTTGCCAACCACTGTTAATCACTTATCCGACCTCTAAAAATGATTTTGCCTAGCAATTGTAATGACTTTGCCCATTAATTGTAATGACTTTGCCAACCACTGTTAATCACTTATCCGACCTCTAAAAATGACTTTGCCCAACCAATGTAATGACTTTGCGAACCACTATTAATCACTTATCCTACCTCTAAAAATGACTTTGCCCAACAATTGAAATGACTTGCCAACCACTGTTAATCACTTATCCGACCGCTAAAAATGACTTTGCCCAACAATTGTAATGACTTTGCAAACCACTGTTAATCACCTTTCCGACCTCTAAAAATGACATTGCCCAACAATTGTAATGACTTTGCCAACCACTGTTAATCACTTATCCGACCTCTAAAAATGACTATGCCCAACAATTGTAATGACTTTGCCAACCACTGTTAATTACTTATCCGACCTCTAACAATGACTTTGCCCAACATTTGTAATGACTCTGACAAACACTGTTAATCACTTATCCGACCTCTAAAAATGACTTTGCGCAACAATTGTAATGACTTTGCCCAACAATTGTAATCACTTTGCCAACCACTGTTAATCACTTATCCGACCTCTAAAAATGACTTTTCCCAACAATTGTAATGACTTTGCCAACCACTGTAAATCACTTATCCGAACTCTAATAATGACTTTACCCAACAATTGTAATGACTCTGACAAACACTGTAAATCACTTATTCGACCTCTAAAAATGACTTTGCGCAACAATTGTAATGACTCTGCCCGACAATTGTAATGACTTTGCCAACCACTGTTAATCACTTATCCGACCTCTAAAAATGATTTTGCCTAGCAATTGTAATGACTTTGCCCATTAATTGTAATGACTTTGCCAACCACTGTTAATCACTTATCCGACCTCTAAAAATGACTTTGCCCAACCAATGTAATGACTTTGCGAACCACTATTAATCACTTATCCTACCTCTAAAAATGACTTTGCCCAACAATTGAAATGACTTTGCCAACCACTGTTAATCACTTATCCGACCGCTAAAAATGACTTTGCCCAACAATTGTAATGACTTTGCAAACCACTGTTAATCACCTTTCCGACCTCTAAAAATGACATTGCCCAACAATTGTAATGACTTTGCCAACCACTGTTAATCACTTATCCGACCTCTAAAAATGACTATGCCCAACAATTGTAATGACTTTGCCAACCACTGTTAATTACTTATCCGACCTCTAACAATGACTTTGCCCAACATTTGTAATGACTCTGACAAACACTGTTAATCACTTATCCGACCTCTAAAAATGACTTTGCGCAACAATTGTAATGACTTTGCCAACCACTGTAAATCACTTATCCGAACTCTAATAATGACTTTACCCAACAATTGTAATGACTCTGACAAACACTGTTAATCACTTATCCGACCTCTAAAAATGACTTTGCCCAACAATTGTAATGACTTTGCCAACCACTGTTAATTACTTATCCGACCTCTAACAATGACTTTGCCCAACATTTGTAATGACTCTGACAAACACTGTTAATCACTTATCCGACCTCTAAAAATGACTTTGCGCAACAATTGTAATGACTTTGCCCAACAATTGTAATCACTTTGCCAACCACTGTTAATCACTTATCCGACCTCTAAAAATGACTTTGCCCATTAATTGTAATGACTTTGCCAACCACTGTTAATCACTTATCCGACCTCTAAAAATGACTTTGCCCAACCAATGTAATGACTTTGCGAACCACTATTAATCACTTATCCTACCTCTAAAAATGACTTTGCGCAACAATTGTAATGACTTTGCCCAACAATTGTAATCACTTTGCCAACCACTGTTAATCACTTATCCGACCTCTAAAAATGACTTTTCCCAACAATTGTAATGACTTTGCCAACCACTGTAAATCACTTATCCGAACTCTAATAATGACTTTACCCAACAATTGTAATGACTCTGACAAACACTGTAAATCACTTATCCGACCTCTAAAAATGACTATGCCCAACAATTGTAATGACTTTGCCAACCACTGTTAATTACTTATCCGACCTCTAACAATGACTTTGCCCAACAATTGTAATGACTCTGACAAACACTGTTAATCACTTATCCGACCTCTAAAAATGACTTTGCGCAACAATTGTAATGACTTTGCCAACCACTGTAAATCACTTATCCGAACTCTAATAATGACTTTACCCAACAATTGTAATGACTCTGACAAACACTGTTAATCACTTATCCGACCTCTAAAAATGACTTTGCCCAACAATTGTAATGACTTTGCCAACCACTGTTAATTACTTATCCGACCTCTAACAATGACTTTGCCCAACATTTGTAATGACTCTGACAAACACTGTTAATCACTTATCCGACCTCTAAAAATGACTTTGCGCAACAATTGTAATGACTTTGCCCAACAATTGTAATCACTTTGCCAACCACTGTTAATCACTTATCCGACCTCTAAAAATGACTTTGCCCATTAATTGTAATGACTTTGCCAACCACTGTTAATCACTTATCCGACCTCTAAAAATGACTTTGCCCAACCAATGTAATGACTTTGCGAACCACTATTAATCACTTATCCTACCTCTAAAAATGACTTTGCGCAACAATTGTAATGACTTTGCCCAACAATTGTAATCACTTTGCCAACCACTGTTAATCACTTATCCGACCTCTAAAAATGACTTTTCCCAACAATTGTAATGACTTTGCCAACCACTGTAAATCACTTATCCGAACTCTAATAATGACTTTACCCAACAATTGTAATGACTCTGACAAACACTGTAAATCACTTATCCGACCTCTAAAAATGACTATGCCCAACAATTGTAATGACTTTGCCAACCACTGTTAATTACTTATCCAAACTCTAACAATGACTTTGCCCAACATTTGTAATGACTCTGACAAACACTGTTAATCACTTATCCGACCTCTAAAAATGACTTTGCGCAACAATTGTAATGACTTTGCCAACCACTGTAAATCACTTATCCGAACTCTAATAATGACTTTACCCAACAATTGTAATGACTCTGACAAACACTGTTAATCACTTATCCGACCTCTAAAAATGACTTTGCCCAACAATTGTAATGACTTTGCCAACCACTGTTAATTACTTATCCGACCTCTAACAATGACTTTGCCCAACATTTGTAATGACTCTGACAAACACTGTTAATCACTTATCCGACCTCTAAAAATGACTTTGCGCAACAATTGTAATGACTTTGCCCAACAATTGTAATCACTTTGCCAACCACTGTTAATCACTTATCCGACCTCTAAAAATGACTTTTCCCAACAATTGTAATGACTTTGCCAACCACTGTAAATCACTTATCCGAACTCTAATAATGACTTTGCGCAACAATTGTAATGACTCTGCCCAACAATTGTAATGACTTTGCCAACCACTGTTAATCACTTATCCGACCTCTAAAAATGACTATGCCCAACAATTGTAATGACTTTGCCCAACAATTGTAATGACTTTGCCAACCACTGTTAATCACTTATCCGACCTCTAAAAATGATTTTGCCCAGCAATTGTAATGACTTTGCCCAACAATTGTAATGACTTTGCCAACCACTGTTAATCATTTATCCGACCTCTAAAAATGACTTTGCCCAACAATTGAAATGACTTTGCCAACCACTGTTAATCACTTACCCGACCTCTCAAAATGACTATGCCCAACAATTGTAATGACTTTGCCAACCACTGTTAATTACTTATCCGACCTCTAACAATGACTTTGCCCAACATTTGTAATGACTCTGACAAACACTGTTAATCACTTATCCGACCTCTAAAAATGACTTAACCCAACAATTGTAATGACTTTGCCCAACAATTGTAATGACTTTGCCAATCACTGTAAATTACTTATCCGACCTCTAAAATTGACTTTACCCAACAATTGTAATGACTCTGACAACCACTGTTAATCACTTAACCGACCTCTAAAAATGACTTTGCGAAACAATTGTAATGACTTTGCCCAACAATTGTAATGACATTGCCAACACTGTTAATCACTTATCCGACCTATAAAAATGACTTTGCCCAACAATTGTAATGCTTTTGCAAACCATTGTTAATCACTTATCCGACCTCTAAAAATGAATTTGCCCAACAATTGAAATGACTTTGCCAAACACTGTTAATCACTTATCCGACCTCTTGAAATGATTTTGCCCCACAATTGTAATGACTTTGCCAAACACTGTTAATCGCTTATCCGACCTCTAAAAATGACTTTGCCCAACAATTGAAATGACTTTGCCAACCACTGTTAATCACTTATCCGACCGCTAAAAATGACTTTGCCCAACAATTGTAATGACTTTGCAAACCACTGTTAATCACCTTTCCGACCTCTAAAAATGACTTCGCCCAACAATTTAAATCACTTTGCCAACCGCTGTTAATCACTTATCCCAGTCTAAAAATGACTTTTCCCAACAATTGTAATCACTTAGCCAACCACTGTTAATCACTTATCCTGCCTCTAAAAATGACATTGCCCAACAATTGTAATGACTTTGCCAACCACTGTTAATCACTTATCCGACCTCTAAAAATGACTATGCCCAACAATTGTAATGACTTTGCCAACCACTGTTAATTACTTATCCGACCTCTAACAATGACTTTGCCCAACATTTTTAATGACTCTGACAAACAATGTTAATCACTTATCCGACCTCTAAAAATGACTTTGCGCAACAATTGTAATGACTTTGCCCAACAATTGTAATCACTTTGCCAACCACTGTTAATCACTTATCCGACCTCTAAAAATGACTTTTCCCAACAATTGTTATGACTTTGCCAACCACTGTAAATCACTTATCCGAACTCTAATAATGACTTTTCCCAACAATTGTAATGACTCTGACAAACACTGTAAATCACTTATCCGACCTCTAAAAATGACTTTGCGCAACAATTGTAATGACTCTGCCCGACAATTGTAATGACTTTGCCAACCACTGTTAATCACTTATCCGACCTCTAAAAATGATTTTGCCTAGGAATTGTAATGACTTTGCCCAACAATTTTAATGACTTTGCCAACCACTGGTAATCATTTATCCGACCTCTAAAAATGACTTTGCCCAACAATTGAAATGACTTTGCCAACCACTGTTAATCACTTATCCGACCTCTCAAAATGACTATGCCCAACAATTGTAATGACTTTGCCAACCACTGTTAATTACTTATCCGACCTCTAACAATGACTTTGCCCAACATTTGTAATGACTCTGACAAACACTGTTAATCACTTATCCGACCTCTAAAAATGACTTTACCCAAGAATTGTAATGACTTTGCCCAACAATTGTAATCACTTTGCCAACCACTGTTAATCACTTTTCCGACCTCTAAAAATGACTTTTCCCAACAATTGTAATGACTTTGCCAACCACTGTAAATCATTTATCCGAACTCTAATAATGACTTTTCCCAACAATTGTAATGACTCTGACAAACACTGTAAATCACTTATCCGACCTCTAAAAATGACTTTGCGCAACAATTGTAATGACTTTGCCAAACACTGTTAATCACTTATCCGACCACTAAAAATGACTTTGCCCATTAATTGTAATGACTTTGCCAACCACTGTTAATCACTTATCCGACCTCTAAAAATGACTTTGCCAACCAATGTAATGACTTTGCGAACCACTATTAATCACTTATCCTACCTCTAAAAATGACTTTGCCCAACAATTGAAATGACTTTGCCAACCACTGTTAATCACTTATCCGACCTCTCAAAATGATTTTGCCCAACAATTGTAATGACTTTGCCAAACACTGTTAATCACTTATCCGACCTCTAAAAATGACTTTGCCCAACAATTGAAATGACTTTGCCAACCACTGTTAATCACTCTTCCGACCGCTAAAAATGACTTTGCCCAACAATTGTAATGACTTTGCAAACCACTGTTAATCACCTTTCCGACCTCTAAAAATGACATTGCCCAACAATTGTAATGACTTTGCCAACCACTGTTAATCACTTATCCGACCTCTAAAAATGACTATGCCCAACAATTGTAATGACTTTGCCAACCACTGTTAATTACTTATCCGACCTCTAACAATGACTTTGCCCAACATTTGTAATGACTCTGACAAACACTGTAAATCACTTATCCGACCTCTAAAAATGACTTTGCGCAACAATTGTAATGACTCTGCCCAACAATTGTAATGACTTTGCCAACCACTGTTAATCACTTATCCGACCTCTAAAAATGACTATGCCCAACAATTGTAATGACTTTGCCCAACAATTGACATGACTTTGCCAACCACTGTTAATCACTTATCCGACCTCTAAAAATGATTTTGCCCAGCAATTGTAATGACTTTCCCCAACAATTGTAATGACTTTGCCAACCACTGTTAATCATTTATCCGACCTCTAAAAATGACTTTGCCCAACAATTGAAATGACTTTGCCAACCACTGTTAATCACTTATCCGACCTCTCAAAATGACTATGCCCAACAATTGTAATGACTTTGCCAACCACTGTTAATAACTTATCCGACCTCTAACAATGACTTTGCCCAACATTTGTAATGACTCTGACAAACACTGTTAATCACTTATCCGACCTCTAAAAATGACTTTACCCAACAATTGTAATGACTTTGCCAACCACTGTAAATCACTTATCCGAACTCTAATAATGACTTTTCCCAACAATTGTAATGACTCTGACAAGCACTGTAAATCACTTATCCGACCTCTAAAAATGACTTTGCGCAACAATTGTAATGACTCTGCCCAACAATTGTAATGACTTTGCCAACCACTGTTAATCACTTATCCGACCTCTAAAAATGATTTTGCCAAAGAATTGAAATGACTATGCCCAACAATTGTAATGACTTTGCCAACCACTGTGAATCACTTATCCGACCTCTAAAAATGATTTTGCCCAGCAATTGTAATGACTTTGCCCAACAATTGTAATGACTTTGCCGACCACTGTTAATCATTTATCCGACCTCTAAAAATGACTATGCCCAACAATTGTAATGACTTTGCCCAACAATTGTAATGACTCTGCCAACCACTGTTAATCACTTATCCGACCTCTTAAAATGATTTTGCCCAGCAATTGTAATGACTTTGCCCAACAATTGTAATGACTCTGCCCAACAATTGTAATGACTTTGCCAACCACTGTTAATCACTTATCCGACCTCTAAAAATGATTTTGCCAAGCAATTGTAATGACTTTGCCCAACAATTGTAATGACTTTGCCAAACACTGTTAATCACTTATCCGACCTCTAAAAATGACTTTGCCCAACAATTGAAATGACTTTGCCAACCACTGTTAATCACTAATCCGACCGCTAAAAATGACTTTGCCCAACAATTGTAATGACTTTGCCCAACAATTGTAATGACTTTGCCAACCACTGTTAATCACTTATCCGACCTCTTAAAATGATTTTGCCCAGCAATGGTAATGACTTTGCCCAACAATTGTAACGATTTTGCCAACCACTGTTAATCATTTATCCGACCTCTAAAAATGACTTTGCCCAACAATTGAAATGACTTTGCCAACCACTGTTAATTACTTATCCGACCTCTAACAATGACTTTGCCCAACATTTGTAATGACTCTGACAAACACTGTTAATCACTTATCCGACCTCTAAAAATGACTTTACCCAACAATTGTAATGACTTTGCCAACCACTGTAAATCACTTATCCGAACTCTAATAATGACTTTTCCCAACAATTGTAATGACTCTGACAAACACTGTAAATCACTTATCCGACCTCTAAAAATGACTTTGCGCAACAATTGTAATGACTCTGCCCAACAATTGTAATGACTTTGCCAACCACTGTTAATCACTTATCCGACCTCTAAAAATGACTATGCCCAACAATTGTAATGACTTTGCCCAACAATTGTAATGACTTTGCCAACCACTGTTAATCACTTATCCGGCCTCTAAAAATGATTTTGCCCAGCAATTGTAATGACTTTGCCCAACAATTGTAATGACTTTGCCAACCACTGTTAATCATTTATCCGACCTCTAAAAATGACTTTGCCCAACAATTGAAATGACTTTGCCAACCACTGTTAATCACTTATCCGACCTCTCAAAATGACTATGCCCAACAATTGTAATGACTTTGCCAACCACTGTTAATTACTTATCCGACCTCTAACAATGACTTTGCCCAACATTTGTAATGACTCTGACAAACACTGTTAATCACTTATCCGACCTCTAAAAATGACTTCACCCAACAATTGTAATGACTTTGCCAACCACTGTAAATCACTTATCCGACCTCTAAAAATGATTTTGCCCAGCAATTGTAATGACTTTGCCCAACAATTGTAATGACTAGCCAACCACTGTTAATCATTTATCCGACCTCTAAAAATGACTTTGCCCAACAATTGAAATGACTTTGCCAACCACTGTTAATCACTTATCCGACCTCTCAAAATGACTTTGCCAAACATTTGTAATTACTTTGCCAACCACTGTTATTCCCTTATCCGACATCTAAAAATGAATTTGCCCAACAATTGTAATGACTTTGCGTACCACTGTTAATCACTTATCCGACCTCTAAAAATGACTTTGCCCAGCAATTGTAATCACTTATCCAACCACTGTTAATCACTTATCCGACCTCTAAAAATGACATTGCCCAACAATTGTAATGACTTTGCCAACCACCGTTAATCACTTATCCGACCTCTAAAAATGACTTTGCCCAACAATTGTAATGACTTTGACAACCACTGTTAATCACTTATCCGACCTCTAATAATGACTTTGCCAAACATTTGTAATGACTCTGACAAACACTGTTAATAACTTATCCGACCACTAAAAATGACTTTGCGCAACAATTGTAATGACTTTGCCCAACAATTGTAATGACTCTGACAAACACTGTTAATCACTTATCCGACCTCTAAAAATGACTTTACCCAACAATTGAAATGACTTTGCTTACCACTGTTAATCACTTATCCGACCTCTAAAAATGATTTTGCCAAACAATTGTAATGACTATGCCCAACAATTGTAATGACTTTGCCAACAACTGTTAATAACTTACCCAACCTCTAAAAATGATTTTGCCCAGCAATTGTAATGACTTTGCCCAACAATTGTAATGACTTTGCCAACCACTATTAATCACTTATCCGACCTCTAATAATGACTTTTCCCAACAATTGTAATGACTCTGCCTAACAATTGTAATGACTTTGCCAACCACTGTTAATCACATATCCGACCTATAAAATTTAATTTACCCAACAATTGTAATGACTTTGCTAACCACTGTTAATCACTTATCCGACCTCTAAAAATGATTTTGCCAAACAATTGTATTGACTATGCCCAACAATTTTAATGACTTTGTTAACCACTGTTAATCACATATCCGACCTATAAAATTTAATTTACCCAACAATTGTAATCACTTAGCAAACCACTATTAATCACTTATCCGATCTCTAATAATGACTTTTCCCAACAATTGGAATGACTCTGCCTAACAATTGTAATGACTTTGCCAACCACTGTTAATCACATATCCGACCTATAAAATTTAATTTACCCAACAATTGAAATGACTTTGCTAACCACTGTTAATCACTTATCCGACCTCTAAAAATGATTTTGCCAAACAATTGTAATGACTTTGTTAACCACTGTTAATAACTTATCCGACCTCTAAAAATGATTTTGCCCAGCAATTGTAATGACTTTGCCAACCACTATTAATCACTTATCCGACCTCTAAAAATGATTTTGCCAAACAATTGTAATGACTATGCCCAACAATTGTAATGACTTTGCCAACCACTGTTAATAACTTATCCAACCTCTAAAAATGATTTTGCCCAGCAATTGTAATGACTTTTCCCAACAATTGTAATGACTTTGCCAACCACTATTAATCACTTATCCGACCTCTAATAATGACTTTTCCCAACAATTGTAATGACTCTGCCTAACAATTGTAATGACTTTGTTAACCACTGTTAATAACTTATCCGACCTCTAAAAATGATTTTGCCCAGCAATTGTAATGACTTTGCCAACCACTATTAATCACTTATCCGACCTCTAAAAATGATTTTGCCAAACAATTGTAATGACTATGCCCAACAATTGTAATGACTTTGCCAACCACTGTTAATAACTTATCCAACCTCTAAAAATGATTTTGCCCAGCAATTGTAATGACTTTGCCCAACAATTGTAATGACTTTGCCAACCACTATTAATCACTTATCCGACCTCTAATAATGACTTTTCCCAACAATTGTAATGACTCTGCCTAACAATTGTAATGACTTTGCCAACCACTGTTAATCACATATCCGACCTATAAAATTTAATTTACCCAACAATTGAAATGACTTTGCTAACCACTGTTAATCACTTATCCGACCTCTAAAAATGATTTTGCCAAACAATTGTAATGACTTTGTTAACCACTGTTAATAACTTATCCGACCTCTAAAAATGATTTTGCCCAGCAATTGAAATGACTTTGCCCAACAATTGTAATCACTTTGCCAACCGCTGTTAATCACTTATCCCACTCTAAAAATGTTTTCCCAACAATTGTAATCACTTAGCCAACCACTGTTAATCACTTATCCGACCTCTCAAAATGACCTTGCCCAACAGTTGAAATGACTTTGCCAACCACTTTTGATCACTTATCCGACCTCTAAAAATGACTATGCCCAACAATTGTAATGATTTTGCCCAACAATTGTAATGACTTTGCCAACCACTATTAATCACTTATCCGACCTCTAAAAATGACTTTGCCCAACAATTGAAATGACTTTGCCAACCACTGTTAATCACTTATCCGACCTCTGAAAAAGACTTTGCCCAACAATTGTAATGACTTTGCCAACCACTGTTAATAACTTATCCGACCTCTAAAAATGATTTTTGCCCAGCAATTGTAATGACTTTGTCCAACAATTGTAATGACTTTGCCAACCACTGTTAATAACTTATCCAACCTCTAAAAATGATTTTGCCCAGCAATTGTAATGACTTTGCCCAACAATTGTAATGACTTTGCCAACCACTATTAATCACTTATCCGACCTCTAATAATGACTTTTCCCAACAATTGTAATGACTCTGCCTAACAATTGTAATGACTTTGCCAACAACTGTTAATCACATATCCGACCTATAAAATTTAATTTACCCAACAATTGTAATGACTTTGCCAACCACTGTTAATCACTTATCCGACCTCTAAAAATGACTTTGCCCAACAATTGTAATGACTTTGCCAACCACTGTTAATTACTTATCCGACCTCTAACAATGACTTTGCCCAACATTTGTTATGACTCTGACAAACACTGTAAATCACTTATCCGACCTCTAAAAATGACTTTGCGCAACAATTGTAATGACTCTGCCCAACAATTGTAATGACTTTGCCAACCACTGTTAATCACTTATCCGACCTCTAAAAATGACTATGCCCAACAATTGTAATGACTTTGCCCAACAATTGTAATGACTTTGCCAACCACTGTTAATCACTTATCCGACCTCTAAAAATGATTTTGCCCAGCAATTGTAATGACTTTGCCCAACAATTGTAATGACTTTGCCAACCACTGTTAATCATTTATCCGACCTCTAAAAATGACTTTGCCCAACAATTGAAATGACTTTGCCAACCACTGTTAATTACTTATCCGACCTCTAACAATGACTTTGCCCAACATTTGTAATGACTCTGACAAACACTGTTAATCACTTATCCGACCTCTAAAAATGACTTTACCCAACAATTGTAATGACTTTGCCAACCACTGTCAATCACTTATCCGAACTCTAATAATGACTTTGCCCAACAATTGTAATGACTTTGCCAACCACTGTTAATCATTTATCCGACCTCTAAAAATGACTTTGCCCAACAATTGAAATGACTTTGCCAACCACTGTTAATTACTTATCCGACCTCTAACAATGACTTTGCCCAACATTTGTAATGACTCTGACAAACACTGTTAATCACTTATCCGACCTCTAAAAATGACTTTACCCAACAATTGTAATGACTTTGCCAACCACTGTAAATCACTTATCCGAACTCTAATAATGACTTTTCCCAACAATTGTAATGACTCTGACAAACACTGTAAATCACTTATCCGACCTCTAAAAATGACTTTGCGCAACAATTGTAATGACTCTGCCCAACAATTGTAATGACTTTGCCAACCACTGTTAATCACTTATCCGACCTCTAAAAATGACTATGCCCAACAATTGTAATGACTTTGCCCAACAATTGTAATGACTTTGCCAACCACTGTTAATCACTTATCCGACCTCTAAAAATGATTTTGCCCAGCAATTGTAATGACTTTGCCCAACAATTGTAATGACTTTGCCAACCACTGTTAATCACTTATCCGACCTCTCAAAATGACTATGCCCAACAATTGTAATGACTTTGCCAACCACTGTTAATTACTTATCCGACCTCTAACAATGACTTTGCCCAACATTTGTAATGACTCTGACAAACACTGTTAATCACTTATCCGACCTCTAAAAATGACTTTACCCAACAATTGTAATGACTTTGCCAACCACTGTAAATCACTTATCCGAACTCTAATAATGACTTTTCCCAACAATTGTAATGACTCTGACAAACACTGTAAATCACTTATCCGACCTCTAAAAATGACTTTGCGCAACAATTGTAATGACTCTGCCCAACAATTGTAATGACTTTGCCAACCACTGTTAATCACTTATCCGACCTCTAAAAATGATTTTGCCAAACAATTGTAATGACTATGCCCAACAATTGTAATGACTTTGCCAACCACTGTTAATCACTTATCCGACCTCTAAAAATGATTTTGCCCAGCAATTGTAATGACTTTGCCCAACAATTGTAATGACTTTGCCAACCACTGTTAATCATTTATCCGACCTCTAAAAATGACTTTGCCCAACAATTGAAATGACTTTGCCAACCACTGTTAATCACTTATCCGACCTCTCAAAATGACTTTGCCAAACATTTGTAATTACTTTGCCAACCACTGTTATTCCCTTATCCGACATCTAAAAATGAATTTGCCCAACAATTGTAATGACTTTGCGTACCACTGTTAATCACTTATCCGACCTCTAAAAATGACTTTGCCAAACACTGTTAACAACTTTTTCGACCTCTAAAAATGACTTTGCCCAACAATTGTAATCACTTATCCAACCACTGTTAATCACTTATCCGACCTCTAAAAATGACATTGCCCAACAATTGTAATGACTTTGCCAACCACCGTTAATCACTTATCCGACCTCTAAAAATGACTTTGCCCAACAATTGTAATGACTTTGACAACCACTGTTAATCACTTATCCGACCTCTAATAATGACTTTGCCCAACATTTGTAATGACTCTGACAAACACTGTTAATAACTTATCCGACCACTAAAAATGACTTTGCGCAACAATTGTAATGACTTTGCCCAACAATTGTAATGACTCTGACAAACACTGTTAATCACTTATCCGACCTCTAAAAATGACTTTACCCAACAATTGAAATGACTTTGCTTACCACTGTTAATCACTTATCCGACCTCTAAAAATGATTTTGCCAAACAATTGTAATGACTATGCCCAACAATTGTAATGACTTTGCCAACCACTGTTAATAACTTATCCGACCTCTAAAAATGATTTTGCCCAGCAATTGTAATGACTTTGTCCAACAATTGTAATGACTTTGCCAACCACTATTAATCACTTATCCGACCTCTAAAAATGATTTTGCCAAACAATTGTAATGACTATGCCCAACAATTGTAATGACTTTGCCAACAACTGTTAATAACTTACCCAACCTCTAAAAATGATTTTGCCCAGCAATTGTAATGACTTTGCCCAACAATTGTAATGACTTTGCCAACCACTATTAATCACTTATCCGACCTCTAATAATGACTTTTCCCAACAATTGTAATGACTCTGCCTAACAATTGTAATGACTTTGCCAACAACTGTTAATCACATATCCGACCTATAAAATTTAATTTACCCAACAATTGAAATGACTTTGCTAACCACTGTTAATCACTTATCCGACCTCTAAAAATGATTTTGCCAAACAATTGTATTGACTATGCCCAACAATTTTAATGACTTTGTTAACCACTGTTAATCACATATCCGACCTATAAAATTTAATTTACCCAACAATTGTAATCACTTAGCCAACCACTATTAATCACTTATCCGATCTCTAATAATGACTTTTCCCAACAATTGGAATGACTCTGCCTAACAATTGTAATGACTTTGCCAACCACTGTTAATCACATATCCGACCTATAAAATTTAATTTACCCAACAATTGAAATGACTTTGCTAACCACTGTTAATCACTTATCCGACCTCTAAAATGATTTTGCCAAACAATTGTAATGACTTTGTTAACCACTGTTAATAACTTATCCGACCTCTAAAAATGATTTTGCCCAGCAATTGTAATGACTTTGCCAACCACTATTAATCACTTATCCGACCTCTAAAAATGATTTTGCCAAACAATTGTAATGACTATGCCCAACAATTGTAATGACTTTGCCAACCACTGTTAATAACTTATCCAACCTCTAAAAATGATTTTGCCCAGCAATTGTAATGACTTTTCCCAACAATTGTAATGACTTTGCCAACCACTATTAATCACTTATCCGACCTCTAATAATGACTTTTCCCAACAATTGTAATGACTCTGCCTAACAATTGTAATGACTTTGTTAACCACTGTTAATAACTTATCCGACCTCTAAAAATGATTTTGCCCAGCAATTGTAATGACTTTGCCAACCACTATTAATCACTTATCCGACCTCTAAAAATGATTTTGCCAAACAATTGTAATGACTATGCCCAACAATTGTAATGACTTTGCCAACCACTGTTAATAACTTATCCAACCTCTAAAAATGATTTTGCCCAGCAATTGTAATGACTTTGCCCAACAATTGTAATGACTTTGCCAACCACTATTAATCACTTATCCGACCTCTAATAATGACTTTTCCCAACAATTGTAATGACTCTGCCTTACAATTGTAATGACTTTGCCAACCACTGTTAATCACATATCCGACCTATAAAATTTAATTTACCCAACAATTGAAATGACTTTGCTAACCACTGTTAATCACTTATCCGACCTCTAAAAATGATTTTGCCAAACAATTGTAATGACTTTGTTAACCACTGTTAATAACTTATCCGACCTCTAAAAATGATTTTGCCCAGCAATTGTAATGACTTTGCCCAACAATTGTAATCACTTTGCCAACCGCTGTTAATCACTTATCCCACTCTAAAAATGTTTTCCCAACAATTGTAATCACTTAGCCAACCACTGTTAATCACTTATCCGACCTCTCAAAATGACCTTGCCCAACAGTTGAAATGACTTTGCCAACCACTTTTGATCACTTATCCGACCTCTAAAAATGACTATGCCCAACAATTGTAATGATTTTGCTCAACAATTGTAATGACTTTGCCAACCACTATTAATCACTTATCCGACCTCTAAAAATGACTTTGCCCAACAATTGAAATGACTTTGCCAACCACTGTTAATCACTTATCCGACCTCTGAAAAAGACTTTGCCCAACAATTGTAATGACTTTGCCAACCACTGTTAATAACTTATCCGACCTCTAAAAATGATTTTGCCCAGCAATTGTAATGACTTTGTCCAACAATTGTAATGACTTTGACAACCACTATTAATCACTTATCCGACCTCTAAAAATGATTTTGCCAAACAATTGTAATGACTATGCCCAACAATTGTAATGACTTTGCCAACCACTGTTAATAACTTATCCAACCTCTAAAAATGATTTTGCCAAACAATTGTATTGACTATGCCCAACAATTTTAATGACTTTGTTAACCACTGTTAATCACATATCCGACCTATAAAATTTAATTTACCCAACAATTGTAATCACTTAGCCAACCACTATTAATCACTTATCCGATCTCTAATAATGACTTTTCCCAACAATTGTAATGACTCTGCCTAACAATTGAAATGACTTTGCCAACCACTGTTAATCACATATCTGACCTATAAAATTTAATTTACCCAACAATTGAAATGACTTTGCTAACCACTGTTAATCACTTATCCGACCTCTAAAAATGATTTTGCCAAACAATTGTAATGACTTTGTAAACCACTGTTAATAACTTATCCGACCTCTAAAAATGATTTTGCCCAGCAATTGTAATGACTTTGCCAACCACTATTAATCACTTATCCGACCTCTAAAAATGATTTTGCCAAACAATTGTAATGACTATGCCCAACAATTGTAATGACTTTGCCAACCACTGTTAATAACTTATCCAACCTCTAAAAATGATTTTGCCCAGCAATTGTAATGACTTTTCCCAACAATTGTAATGACTTTGCCAACCAATATTAATCACTTATCCGACCTCTAATAATGACTTTTCCCAACAATTGTAATGACTCTGCCTAACAATTGTAATGACTTTGTTAACCACTGTTAATAACTTATCCGACCTCTAAAAATGATTTTGTCCAACAATTGTAATGACTTTGCCAACCTTTATTAATCACTTATCCGACCTCTAAAAATGATTTTGCCAAACAATTGTAATGACTATGCCCAACAATTGTAATGACTTTGCCAACAACTGTTAATAACTTATCCAACCTCTAAAAATGATTTTGCCCAGCAATTGTAATGACTTTGCCCAACAATTGTAATGACTTTGCCAACCACTATTAATCACTTATCCGACCTCTAATAATGACTTTTCCCAACAATTGTAATGACTCTAATTGTAATGACTTTGCCAACCACTGTTAATCACATATCCGACCTATAAAATTTAATTTACCCAACAATTGAAATGACTTTGCTAACCACTGTTAATCACTTATCCGACCTCAAAAAATGATTTTGCCCAACAATTGTAATGACTTTGTTAACCACTGTTAATAACTTATCCGACCTCTAAAAATGATTTTGCCCAGCAATTGTAATGACTTTGCCCAACAATTGTAATCACTTTGCCAACCGCTGTTAATCACTTATCCCACTCTAAAAATGTTTTCCCAACAATTGTAATCACTTAGCCAACCACTGTTAATCACTTATCCGACCTCTCAAAATGACCTTGCCCAACAGTTGAAATGACTTTACCAACCACTTTTGATCACTTATCCGACCTCTAAAAATTACTATGCCCAACAATTGTAATGATTTTGCCCAACAATTGTAATGACTTTGCCAACCACTATTAATCACTTATCCGACCTCTAAAAATGACTTTGCCCAACAATTGAAATGACTTTGCCAACCACTGTTAATCACTTATCCGACCTCTGAAAAAGACTTTGCCCAACAATTGTAATGACTTTGCAAACCACTGTTAATCACTTATCCGACCTCTAAAAATGACTTTGCCCAACAATTGTAATGACTTTGCCAACCACTTTTGATCACTTATCCGACCTCTAAAAATTACTATGCCCAACAATTGTAATGATTTTGCCCAACCACTATTAATCACTTATCCGACCTCTAAAAATGACTTTGCCCAACAATTGTAATGATTTTGCCCAACAATTGTAATGACTTTGCGAACCACTATTAATCACTTATCCTACCTCTAAAAATGACTTTGCCCAACAATTGAAATGACTTTGCAAACCACTGTTAATCACTTATCCGACCTCTCAAAATGATTTTGCCCAACAATTGTAATGACTTTGCCAAACACTGTTAATCACTTATCCGACCTCTAAAAATGACTTTGCCCAACAATTGTAATGACTTTGACAACCACTGTTAATCACTTATCCGACCTCTAATAATGACTTTGCCCAACATTTGTAATGACTCTGACAAACACTGTTAATAACTTATCCGACCTCTAAAATGACTTTGCGCAACAATTGTAATGACTTTGCCCAACAATTGTAATGACTTTGCCAACCACTGTTAATCACTTATCCGACCTATAAAATTGACTTTACCCAACAATTGAAATGACTTTGCTAACCACTGTTAATCACTTATACGACCTCTAAAAATGATTTTGCCAAACAATTGTAATGACTATGCCCAACAATTGTAATGACTTTGCCAACCACTGTTAATCACATATCCGACCTATAAAATTTAATTTCCCCAACAATTGAAATGACTTTGCTTACCACTGTTAATCACTTATCCGACCTCTAAAAATGATTTTGCCCAACAATTGTAATGACTTTGTTAACCACTGTTAATAACTTATCCGACCTCTAAAAATGATTTTGCCCAGCAATTGTAATGACTTTGCCCAACAATTGTAATCACTTTGCCAACCGCTGTTAATCACTTATCCCACTCTAAAAATGTTTTCCCAACAATTGTAATCACTTAGCCAACCACTGTTAATCACTTATCCGACCTCTCAAAATGACCTTGCCCAACAGTTGAAATGACTTTGCCAACCACTTTTGATCACTTATCCGACCTCTAAAAATTACTATGCCCAACAATTGTAATGATTTTGCCCAACAATTGTAATGACTTTGCCAACCACTATTAATCACTTATCCGACCTCTAAAATGACTTTGCCCAACAATTGAAATGACTTTGCCAACCACTGTTAATCACTTATCCGACCTCTAAAAATGACTTTGCCCAACAATTGTAATGACTTTGCCAACCACTTTTGATCACTTATCCGACCTCTAAAAATTACTATGCCCAACAATTGTAATGATTTTGCCCAACAATTGTAATGACTTTGCCAACCACTATTAATCACTTATCCGACCTCTAAAAATGACTTTGCCCAACAATTGTAATGATTTTGCCCAACAATTGTAATGACTTTGCGAACCACTATTAATCACTTATCCTACCTCTAAAAATGACTTTGCCCAACAATTGAAATGACTTTGCCAACCACTGTTAATCACTTATCCGACCTCTCAAAATGATTTTGCCCAACAATTGTAATGACTTTGCCAAACACTGTTAATCACTTATCCAACCTCTAAAAATGACTTTGCCAAACAATTGTAATGACTTTGACAACCACTGTTAATCACTTATCCGACCTCTAATAATGACTTTGCCCAACATTTGTAATGACTCTGACAAACACTGTTAATAACTTATCCGACCTCTAAAAATGACTTTGCGCAACAATTGTAATGACTTTGCCCAACAATTGTAATGACTTTGCCAACCACTGTTAATCACTTATCCGACCTATAAATTGACTTTACCCAACAATTGAAATGACTTTGCTAACCACTGTAAATCACTTATACGACCTCTAAAAATTATTTTGCCAAACAATTGTAATGACTTTGCCCAACAATTGTAATGACTTTGCCAACCACTGTTAATAACTTATCCGACCTCTAAAAATGACTTTGCGCAACAATTGTAATGACTTTGCCCAACAATTGTAATGACTTTGCCAACCACTGTTAATCACTCATCCGACCTATAAAATTGACTTTACCCAACAATTGAAATGACTTTGCTAACCACTGTTAATCACTTATACGACCTCTAAAAATGATTTTGCCAAACAATTGTAATGACTATGCCCAACAATTGTAATGACTTTGCCAACCACTGTTAATCACATATCCGACCTATAAAATTTAATTTACCCAACAATTGAAATGACTTTGCTAACCACTGTTAATCACTTATCCGACCTCTAAAAATGATTTTGCCAAACAATTGTAATGACTTTGTTAACCACTGTTAATAACTTATCCGACCTCTAAAAATGATTTTGCCCAGCAATTGTAATGACTTTGCCCAACAATTGTAATCACTTTGCCAACCGCTGTTAATCACTTATCCCACTCTAAAAATGTTTTCCCAACAATTGTAATCACTTAGCCAACCACTGTTAATCACTTATCCGACCTCTCAAAATGACCTTGCCCAACAGTTGAAATGACTTTGCCAACCACTTTTGATCACTTATCCGACCTCTAAAAATTACTATGCCCAACAATTGTAATGATTTTGCCCAACAATTGTAATGACTTTGCCAACCACTATTAATCACTTATCCGACCTCTAAAAATGACTTTGCCCAACAATTGAAATGACTTTGCCAACCACTGTTAATAACTTATCCGACCTCTGAAAAAGACTTTGCCCAACAATTGTAATGACTTTGCAAACCACTGTTAATCACTTATCCGACCTCTAAAAATGACTTTGCCCAACAATTGTAATGACTTTGCCAACCACTTTTGATCACTTATCCGACCTCTAAAAATTACTATGCCCAACAATTGTAATGATTTTGCCCAACAATTGTAATGACTTTGCCAACCACTATTAATCACTTATCCTACCTCTAAAAATGACTTTGCCCAACAATTGAAATGACTTTGCCAACCACTGTTAATCACTTATCCGACCTCTCAAAATGATTTTGCCCAACAATTGTAATGACTTTGCCAAACACTGTTAATCACTTATCCGACCTCTAAAAATGACTTTGCCCAACAATTGTAATGACTTTGACAACCACTGTTAATCACTTATCCGACCTCTAATAATGACTTTGCCCAACATTTGTAATGACTCTGACAAACACTGTTAATAACTTATCCGACCTCTAAAAATTACTATGCCCAACAATTGTAATGACTTTGCCCAACAATTGTAATGACTTTGCCAACCACTGTTAATCACTTATCCGACCTATAAAATTGACTTTACCCAACAATTGAAATGACTTTGCTTACCACTGTAAATCACTTATACGACCTCTAAAAATGATTTTGCCCATCAATTGTAATGACTATGCCCAACAATTGTAATGACTTTGCCAACCACTGTTAATAACTTATCCAACCTCTAAAAATGATTTTGCCCAGCAATTGTAATGACTTTGCCCAACAATTGTAATGACTTTGCCAACCACTATTAATCACTTATCCGACCTCTAATAATGACTTTTCCCAACAATTGTAATGACTCTGCCTAACAATTGTAATGACTTTGCCAACCACTGTTAATCACATATCCGACCTATAAAATTTAATTTACCCAACAATTGAAATGACTTTGCTTACCACTGTTAATCACTTATCCGACCTCTAAAAATGATTTTGCCAAACAATTGTAATGACTATGCCCAACAATTGTAATGACTTTGTTAACCACTGTTAATAACTTATCCGACCTCTAAAAATGATTTTGCCCAACAATTGTAATCACTTTGCCAACCGCTGTTAATCACTTATCCCACTCTAAAAATGTTTTCCCAACAATTGTAATCACTTAGCCAACCACTGTTAATCACTTATCCGACCTCTCAAAATGACCTTGCCAAACAGTTGAAATGACTTTGCCAACCACTTTTGATCACTTATCCGACCTCTAAAAATTACTATGCCCAACAATTGTAATGATTTTGCCCAACAATTGTAATGACTTTGCCAACCACTATTAATCACTTATCCGACCTCTAAAAATGACTTTGCCCAACAATTGAAATGACTTTGCCAACCACTGTTAATCACTTATCCGACCTCTGAAAAAGACTTTGCCCAACAATTGTAATGACTTTGCAAACCACTGTTAATCACTTATCCGACCTCTAAAAATGACTTTGCCCAACAATTGTAATGACTTTGCCAACCACTTTTGATCACTTATCCGACCTCTAAAAATTACTATGCCCAACAATTGTAATGATTTTGCCCAACAATTGTAATGACTTTGCCAACCACTATTAATCACTTATCCGACCTCTAAAAATGACTTTGCCCAACAATTGTAATGATTTTGCCCAACAATTGTAATGACTTTGCGAACCACTATTAATCACTTATCCTACCTCTAAAAATGACTTTGCCCAACAATTGAAATGACTTTGCCAACCACTGTTAATCACTTATCCGACCTCTAAAAATGACTTTGCCCAACAATTGTAATGACTTTGCCAACCACTTTTGATCACTTATCCGACCTCTAAAAATTACTATGCCCAACAATTGTAATGATTTTGCCCAACAATTGTAATGACTTTGCCAACCACTATTAATCACTTATCCGACCTCTAAAAATGACTTTGCCCAACAATTGTAATGATTTTGCCCAACAATTGTAATGACTTTGCGAACCACTATTAATCACTTATCCTACCTCTAAAAATGACTTTGCCCAACAATTGAAATGACTTTGCCAACCACTGTTAATCACTTATCCGACCTCTCAAAATGATTTTGCCCAACAATTGTAATGACTTTGCCAAACACTGTTAATCACTTATCCGACCTCTAAAAATGACTTTGCCCAACAATTGAAATGACTTTGCCAACCACTGTTAATCACTTATCCGACCGCTAAAAATGACTTTGCCCAACAATTGTAATGACTTTGCAAACCACTGTTAATCACCTTTCCGACCTCTTAAAATGACTTTGGCCAACAATTGTAATGACTTTGCCAACCACTGTTAATCACTTATCCGACCTCTGAAAAAGACTTTGCCCAACAATTTTAATCACTTTGCCAACCGCTGTTAATCACTTAACCCACTCTAAAAATGACTTTTCCCAACAATTGTAATCACTTAGCCAACCACTGTTAATCACTAATCCGGCCTCTAAAAATGACATTGCCCAACAATTGTAATGACTTTGCCAACCACTGTTAATCACTTATCCGACCTTTAAAAATGACTATGCCCAACAATTGTAATGACTTTGCCAACCACTGTTAATTACTTATCCGACCTCTAACAATGACTTTGCCCAACATTTGTAAAGACTCTGACAAACACTGTTAATCACTTATCCGACCTCTAAAAATGACTTTACCCAACAATTGTAATGACTTTGCCCAACAATTGTAATCACTTTGCTAACCACTGTTAATCACTTATCCGACCTCTAAAAATGACTTTTCCCAACAATTGTAATGACTTTGCCAACCACTGTAAATCACTTATCCGAACTCTAATAATGACTTTTCCCAACAATTGTAATGACTCTGACAAACACTGTAAATCACTTATCCGACCTCTAATAATGACTTTGCCCAACAATTGAAATGACTTTGCCAACCACTGTTAATCACTTATCCGACCTCTGAAAAAGACTTTGCCCAACAATTGTAATGACTTTGCCTACCACTGTTAATCACTTATCCGACCTCTAAAAATGACTTTGCCCAGCAATTAAAATGACTTTGCCAAACACTGTTAACAACTTTTTCGACCTCTAAAAATGACTTTGCCCAACAATTGTAATCACTTATCCAACCACTGTTAATCACTTATCCGACCTCTAAAAATGACATTGCCCAACAATTGTAATGACTTTGCCAACCACTGTTAATCACTTATCCGACCTCTAAAAATGACTTTGCCAAACATTTGTAATGACTCTGAAAAACACTGTTACTAACTTATCCGACCTCTAAAAATGACTTTGCGCAACAATTGTAATGACTTTGCCCAACAATTGTAATCACTTTGCCAACCACTGTTAATCACTTATCCGACCTCTAAAAATGACTTTTCCCAACAATTGTAATGACTTTGCCAACCACTATTAATCACTTATCTGACCTCTAATAATGACTTTTCCCAACAATTGTAATGACTCTGCCTAACAATTGTAATGACTTTGCGTACCACTGTTAATAACTTTTTCGACCTCTAAAAATGACTTTGCCCAACAATTGTAATGACTTTGCCCAACAATTGTAATCACTTTGCTAACCACTGTTAATCACTTATCCGACCTCTAAAAATGACTTTTCCCAACAATTGTAATGTCTTTGCCAACCACTATTAATCACTTATCCGACCTCTAATAATGACTTTTACCAACAATTGTAATGACTCTGACAAACACTGTTAATCACTTATCCGACCTCTAAAAATGACTTTGCGCAACAATTGTAATGACTATGCCCAACAATTGTAATGACTTTGTTAACCACTGTTAATAACTTATCCGACCTCTAAAAATGATTTTGCCCAGCAATTGTAATGACTTTGCCCAACAATTGTAATGACTTTGCAAACCACTGTTAATCACTTATCCGACCTCTAAAAATGACTTTGCCCAACAATTGAAATGATTTTGCCTACCACTGTTAATCACTTATCCGACCTCTCAAAATTACCTTGCCCAACAATTGTAATGACTTTGCCAACCACTTTTGATCACCTATCCGACCTCTAAAAATTACTATGCCCAACAATTGTAATGATTTTGCCCAACAATTGTAATGACTCTGCCAACCACTATTAATCACTTATCCGACCTCTAAAAATTACTTTACCCAACAATTGTAATGATTTTGCCCAACAATTGTAATGACTTTGCCAACCACTGTTAATCACTTATCCGACCTCTTAAAATGACTTTGGCCAACAATTGTAATGACTTTGCCAACCACTGTTAATCACTTATCCGACCTCTGAAAAAGACTTTGCCCAACAATTGTAATGACTTTGCAAACCACTGTTAATCACTTATCCGACCTTTAAAAATGACTATGCCCAACAATTGTAATGACTTTGCCAACCACTGTTAATTACTTATCCGACCTCTAACAATGACTTTGCCCAACATTTGTAAAGACTCTGACAAACACTGTTAATCACTTATCCGACCTCTAAAAATGACTTTACCCAACAATTGTAATGACTTTGCCCAACAATTGTAATCACTTTGCTAACCACTGTTAATCACTTATCCGACCTCTAAAAATGACTTTTCCCAACAATTGTAATGACTTTGCCAACCACTGTAAATCACTTATCCGAACTCTAATAATGACTTTTCCTAACAATTGTAATGACTCTGACAAACACTGTAAATCACTTATCCGACCTCTAATAATGACTTTGCCCAACAATTGAAATGACTTTGCCAACCACTGTTAATCACTTATCCGACCTCTGAAAAAGACTTTGCCCAACAATTGTAATGACTTTGCCTACCACTGTTAATCACTTATCCGACCTCTAAAAATGACTTTGCCCAGCAATTAAAATGACTTTGCCAAACACTGTTAACAACTTTTTCGACCTCTAAAAATGACTTTGCCCAACAATTGAAATGACTTTGCCAACCACTGTTAATCACTTATCCGACCTCTAAAAATGACATTGCCCAACAATTGTAATGACTTTGCCAACCACTGTTAATCACTTATCCGACCTCTAAAAATGACTTTGCCAAACATTTGTAATGACTCTGAAAAACACTGTTACTAACTTATCCGACCTCTAAAAATGACTTTGCGCAACAATTGTAATGACTTTGCCCAACAATTGTAATCACTTTGCCAACCACTGTTAATCACTTATCCGACCTCTAAAAATGACTTTTCCCAACAATTGTAATGACTTTGCCAACCACTATTAATCACTTATCTGACCTCTAATAATGACTTTTCCCAACAATTGTAATGACTCTGCCTAACAATTGTAATGACTTTGCGTACCACTGTTAATAACTTTTTCGACCTCTAAAAATGACTTTGCCCAACAATTGTAATGACTTTGCCCAACAATTGTAATCACTTTGCTAACCACTGTTAATCACTTATCCGACCTCTAAAAATGACTTTTCCCAACAATTGTAATGTCTTTGCCAACCACTATTAATCACTTATCCGACCTCTAATAATGACTTTTCCCAACAATTGTAATGACTCTGACAAACACTGTTAATCACTTATCCGACCTCTAAAAATGACTTTGCGCAACAATTGTAATGACTATGCCCAACAATTGTAATGACTTTGTTAACCACTGTTAATAACTTATCCGACCTCTAAAAATGATTTTGCCCAGCAATTGTAATGACTTTGCCCAACAATTGTAATGACTTTGCAAACCACTGTTAATCACTTATCCGACCTCTAAAAATGACTTTGCCCAACAATTGAAATGATTTTGCCTACCACTGTTAATCACTTATCCGACCTCTCAAAATTACCTTGCCCAACAATTGTAATGACTTTGCCAACCACTTTTGATCACCTATCCGACCTCTAAAAATTACTATGCCCAACAATTGTAATGATTTTGCCCAACAATTGTAATGACTCTGCCAACCACTATTAATCACTTATCCGACCTCTAAAAATTACTTTACCCAACAATTGTAATGATTTTGCCCAACAATTGTAATGACTTTGCCAACCACTGTTAATCACTTATCCGACCTCTTAAAATGACTTTGGCCAACAATTGTAATGACTTTGCCAACCACTGTTAATCACTTATCCGACCTCTGAAAAAGACTTTGCCCAACAATTGTAATGACTTTGCAAACCACTGTTAATCACTTATCCGACCTCTAAAAATGACTTTGCCCAACAATTTTAATGACTTTGCCAACCACTGTTAATCACTTATCCGACCTCTCAAAATGACTTTGCCCAACAATTGTAATGACTTTGCCAACCACTATTAATCACTTATCCGACCTCTAAAAATGACTTTGCCCAACAATTGTAATGACTTTGCCAACGACTGTTAATCACTTATCCGACCACTAAAAATGACTGTGCCCATTAATTGTAATGACTTTGCCAACCACTGTTAATCACTTATCCGACCTCTAAAAATGACTTTGCCCAACCAATGTAATGACTTTGCGAACCACTATTAATCACTTATCCTACCTCTAAAAATGACTTTGCCAAACAATTGAAATGACTTTGCCAACCACTGTTAATCACTTATCCGACCTCTCAAAATGATTTTGCCAAACATTTGTAATTACTTTGCCAACCACTGTTATTCACTTATCCGACATCTAAAAATGAATTTGCCCAACAATTGTAATGACTTTGCGTACCACTGTTAATCACTTGTCCGACCTCTAAAAATGACTTTGCCCAACAATTGTAATGACTTTGCAAACCACTGTTAATTACTTTTTCGACCTCTAAAAATGACTTTGCCCAACAATTGTAATGACTTTGCCAACCACTGTTAATCACTTATCCGACCTCTAAAAATTACTATGCCCAACAATTGTAATGATTTTGCCCAACAATTGTAATGACTTTGCCAACCACTATTAATCACTTATCCGACCTCTAAAAATGACTTTGCCCAACAATTGAAATGACTTTGCCAACCACTGTTAATCACTTATCCGACCTCTGAAAAAGACTTTGCCCAACAATTGTAATGACTTTGCAAACCACTGTTAATCACTTATCCGACCTCTAAAAATGACTTTGCCCAACAATTGTAATGACTTTGCCAACCACTTTTGATCACTTATCCGACCTCTAAAAATTACTATGCCCAACAATTGTAATGATTTTTTCCCAACAATTGTAATGACTTTGCCAACCACTATTAATCACTTATGCGACCTCTAAAAATGACTTTGCCCAACAATTGAAATGACCTTGCCAACCACTGTTAATCACTAATCCGACCTCTGAAAAAGACTTTGCCCAACAATTTTAATGACTTTGCCAACCACTGTTAATCACTTATCCGACCTCTCAAAATGACTTTGCCCAACAATTGTAATGACTTTGCCAACCACTATTAATCACTTATCCGACCTCTAAAAATGACTTTGCCCAACAATTGTAATGACTTTGCCAACGACTGTTAATCACTTATCCGACCACTAAAAATGACTGTGCCCATTAATTGTAATGACTTTGCCAACCACTGTTAATCACTTATCCGACCTCTAAAAATGACTTTGCCCAACCAATGTAATGACTTTGCGAACCACTATTAATCACTTATCCTACCTCTAAAAATGACTTTGCCAAACAATTGAAATGACTTTGCCAAACACTGTTAATCACTTATCCGACCTCTCAAAATGATTTTGCCAAACATTTGTAATTACTTTGCCAACCACTGTTATTCACTTATCCGACATCTAAAAATGAATTTGCCCAACAATTGTAATGACTTTGCGTACCACTGTTAATCACTTGTCCGACCTCTAAAAATGACTTTGCCCAACAATTGTAATGACTTTGCAAACCACTGTTAATTACTTTTTCGACCTCTAAAAATGACTTTGCCCAACAATTGTAATGACTTTGCCAACCACTGTTAATCACTTATCCGTCCTCTAAAAATTACTATGCCCAACAATTGTAATGATTTTGCCCAACAATTGTAATGACTTTGCCAACCACTATTAATCACTTATCCGACCTCTAAAAATGACTTTGCCCAACAATTGAAATGACTTTGCCAACCACTGTTAATCACTTATCCGACCTCTGAAAAAGACTTTGCCCAACAATTGTAATGACTTTGCAAACCACTGTTAATCACTTATCCGACCTCTAAAAATGACCTTGCCCAACTATTGTAATGACTCTGCCAACCACTTTTGATCACTTATCCGACCTCTAAAAATTACTATGCCCAACAATTGTAATGATTTTTTCCCAACAATTGTAATGACTTTGCCAACCACTATTAATCACTTATGCGACCTCTAAAAATGACTTTGCCCAACAATTGAAATGACCTTGCCAACCACTGTTAATCACTAATCCGACCTCTGAAAAAGACTTTGCCCAACAATTGTAATGACTTTGCAAACCACTGTTAATCACTTATCCGACCTCTAAAAATGACTTTGCCCAACAATTGTAATGACTTTGCCAACCACTGTTAATCACTTATCCGACCTCTTAAAATGACTTTGCCCAACAATTGTAATGACTTTGCCAACCACTGTTAATCACTTATCCGACCTCTAAAAATGACTTTGCCCAACAATTGAAATGACTTTGCCAACCACTGTTAATCACTTATCCGACCTCTCAAAATGATTTTGCCAAACATTTGTAATTACTTTGCCAACCACTGTTATTCACTTATCCGACATCTAAAAATGAATTTGCCCAACAATTGTAATGACTTTGCGTACCACTGTTAATCACTTGTCCGACCTCTAAAAATGACTTTGCCCAGCAATTAAAATGACTTTGCCAAACACTGTTAATTACTTTTTCGACCTCTAAAAATGACTTTGCCCAACAATTGTAATGACTTTGCCAACCACTGTTGATCACTTATCCGACCTCTAAAAATTACTATGCCCAACAATTGTAATGATTTTGCCCAACAATTGTAATGACTTTGCCAACCACTATTAATCACTTATCCGACCTCTAAAAATGACTTTGCCCAACAATTGAAATGACTTTGCCAACCACTGTTAATCACTTATCCGACCTCTGAAAAAGACTTTGCCCAACAATTGTAATGACTTTGCAAACCACTGTTAATCACTTATCCGACCTCTAAAAATGACTTTGCCCAACAATTGTAATGACTTTGCCAACCACTTTTGATCACTTATCCGACCTCTAAAAATTACTATGCCCAACAATTGTAATGATTTTGCCCAACAATTGTAATGACTTTGCCAACCACTATTAATCATTTATGCGACCTCTAAAAATGACTTTGCCCAACAATTGAAATGACTTTGCCAACAACTGTTAATCACTAATCCGACCTCTGAAAAAGACTTTGCCCAACAATTGTAATGACTTTGCAAACCACTGTTAATCACTTATCCGACCTCTAAAAATGACTTTGCCCAACAATTGTAATGACTTTGCCAACCACTGTAAATCACTTATCCGACCTCTTAAAATGACTTTGCCCAACAATTGTAATGACTTTGCCAACCACTGTTAATCACTTATCCGACCTCTTAAAATGACTTTGCCCAACAATTGTAATGACTTTGCCAACGACTGTTAATCACTTATCCGACCACTAAAAATGACTTTGCCCATTAATTGTAATGACTTTGCCAACCACTGTTAATCACTTATCCGACCTCTAAAAATGACTTTGCCCAACCAATGTAATGACTTTGCGAACCACTGTTAAACACTTATCCTACCTCTAAAAATGACTTTGCCCAACAATTGAAATGACTTTGCCAACCACTGTTAATCACTTATCCGACCTCTCAAAATGATTTTGCCAAACATTTGTAATTACTTTGCCAACCACTGTTATTCACTTATCCGACATCTAAAAATGAATTTGCCCAACAATTGTAATGACTTTGCGTACCACTGTTAATCACTTATCCGACCCCTAAAAATGACTTTGCCCAGCAATTAAAATGACTTTGCCAAACACTGTTAATAACTATTTCGACCTCTAAAAATGACTTTGCCCAACAATTGTAATGACTTTGCCAACCACTGTTAATCACTTATCCGACCTCTAAAAATGACTTTGCCCAACAATTGTAATGACTTTGCAAACCACTTTTGATCACTTATCCGACCTCTAAAAATTACTATGCCCAACAATTGTAATGATTTTGCCCAACAATTGTAATGACTTTGCCAACCAATATTAATCACTTATCCGACCTCTAAAAATGACTTTGCCCATCAATTGAAATGAATTTGCCAACCACTGTTCATCACTTATCCGACCTCTAAAAATGACTTTGCCCAACAATTGTAATGACTTTGCCAACGACTGTTAATCACTTATCCGACCACTAAAAATGACTTTGCCCATTAATTGTAATGACTTTGCCAACCACTGTTAATCACTTATCCGACCTCTAAAAATGACTTTGCCCAACCAATGTAATGACTTTGCGAACCACTATTAATCACTTATCCTACCTCTAAAAATGACTTTGCCCAACAATTGTAATGACTTTGCCAACCACTGTTAATCACTTATCCGACCTCTTAAAATGACTTTGCCCAACAATTGTAATGACTTTGCCAACCACTGTTAATCACTTATCCGACCTCTAAAAATGACTTTGCCCAACAATTGAAATGACTTTGCCAACCACTGTTAATCACTTATCCGACCTCTCAAAATGATTTTGCCAAACATTTGTAATTACTTTGCCAACCACTGTTATTCACTTATCCGACATCTAAAAATGAATTTGCCCAACAATTGTAATGACTTTGCGTACCACTGTTAATCACTTGTCCGACCTCTAAAAATGACTTTGCCCAGCAATTAAAATGACTTTGCCAAACACTGTTAATTACTTTTTCGACCTCTAAAAATGACTTTGCCCAACAATTGTAATGACTTTGCCAACCACTGTTAATCACTTATCCGACCTCTTAAAATGACTTTGCCCAACAATTGTAATGACTTTGCCAACCACTGTTAATCACTTATCCGACCTCTAAAAATGACTTTGCCCAACAATTGAAATGACTTTGCCAACCACTGTTAATCACTTATCCGACCTCTCAAAATGATTTTGCCAAACATTTGTAATTACTTTGCCAACCACTGTTATTCACTTATCCGACATCTAAAAATGAATTTGCCCAACAATTGTAATGACTTTGCGTACCACTGTTAATCACTTGTCCGACCTCTAAAAATGACTTTGCCCAGCAATTAAAATGACTTTGCCAAACACTGTTAATTACTTTTTCGACCTCTAAAAATGACTTTGCCCAACAATTGTAATGACTTTGCAAACCACTTTTGATCACTTATCCGACCTCTAAAAATTACTATGCCCAACAATTGTAATGATTTTGCCCAACAATTGTAATGACTTTGCCAACCAATATTAATCACTTATCCGACCTCTAAAAATGACTTTGCCCATCAATTGAAATGAATTTGCCAACCACTGTTCATCACTTATCCGACCTCTAAAAATGACTTTGCCCAACAATTGTAATGACTTTGCCAACGACTGTTAATCACTTATCCGACCACTAAAAATGACTTTGCCCATTAATTGTAATGACTTTGCCAACCACTGTTAATCACTTATCCGACCTCTAAAAATGACTTTGCCCAACCAATGTAATGACTTTGCGAACCACTATTAATCACTTATCCGACCTCTTAAAATGACTTTGCCCAACAATTGTAATGACTTTGCCAACCACTGTTAATCACTTATCCGACCTCTAAAAATGACTTTGCCCAACAATTGAAATGACTTTGCCAACCACTGTTAATCACTTATCCGACCTCTCAAAATGATTTTGCCAAACATTTGTAATTACTTTGCCAACCACTGTTATTCACTTATCCGACATCTAAAAATGAATTTGCCCAACAATTGTAATGACTTTGCGTACCACTGTTAATCACTTGTCCGACCTCTAAAAATGACTTTGCCCAGCAATTAAAATGACTTTGCCAAACACTGTTAATTACTTTTTCGACCTCTAAAAATGACTTTGCCCAACAATTGTAATGACTTTGCCAACCACTGTTAATCACTTATCCGACCTCTTAAAATGACTTTGCCCAACAATTGTAATGACTTTGCCAACCACTGTTAATCACTTATCCGACCTCTAAAAATGACTTTGCCCAACAATTGAAATGACTTTGCCAACCACTGTTAATCACTTATCCGACCTCTCAAAATGATTTTGCCAAACATTTGTAATTACTTTGCCAACCACTGTTATTCACTTATCCGACATCTAAAAATGAATTTGCCCAACAATTGTAATGACTTTGCGTACCACTGTTAATCACTTGTCCGACCTCTAAAAATGACTTTGCCCAGCAATTAAAATGACTTTGCCAAACACTGTTAATTACTTTTTCGACCTCTAAAAATGACTTTGCCCAACAATTGTAATGACTTTGCCAACCACTGTTGATCACTTATCCGACCTCTAAAAATTACTATGCCCAACAATTGTAATGATTTTGCCCAACAATTGTAATGACTTTGCCAACCACTATTAATCACTTATCCGACCTCTAAAAATGACTTTGCCCAACAATTGAAATGACTTTGCCAACCACTGTTAATCACTTATCCGACCTCTGAAAAAGACTTTGCCCAACAATTGTAATGACTTTGCAAACCACTGTTAATCACTTATCCGACCTCTAAAAATGACTTTGCCCAACAATTGTAATGACTTTGCCAACCACTTTTGATCACTTATCCGACCTCTAAAAATTACTATGCCCAACAATTGTAATGATTTTGCCCAACAATTGTAATGACTTTGCCAACCACTATTAATCATTTATGCGACCTCTAAAAATGACTTTGCCCAACAATTGAAATGACTTTGCCAACTACTGTTAATCACTAATCCGACCTCTGAAAAAGACTTTGCCCAACAATTGTTATGACTTTGCAAACCACTGTTAATCACTTATCCGACCTCTAAAAATGACTTTGCCCAACAATTGTAATGACTTTGCCAACCACTGTAAATCACTTATCCGACCTCTTAAAATGACTTTGCCCAACAATTGTAATGACTTTGCCAACCACTGTTAATCACTTATCCGACCTCTTAAAATGACTTTGCCCAACAATTGTAATGACTTTGCCAACGACTGTTAATCACTTATCCGACCACTAAAAATGACTTTGCCCATTAATTGTAATGACTTTGCCAACCACTGTTAATCACTTATCCGACCTCTAAAAATGACTTTGCCCAACCAATGTAATGACTTTGCGAACCACTGTTAAACACTTATCCTACCTCTAAAAATGACTTTGCCCAACAATTGAAATGACTTTGCCAACCACTGTTAATCACTTATCCGACCTCTCAAAATGATTTTGCCAAACATTTGTAATTACTTTGCCAACCACTGTTATTCACTTATCCGACATCTAAAAATGAATTTGCCCAACAATTGTAATGACTTTGCGTACCACTGTTAATCACTTATCCGACCCCTAAAAATGACTTTGCCCAGCAATTAAAATGACTTTGCCAAACACTGTTAATAACTATTTCGACCTCTAAAAATGACTTTTCCCAACAATTGTAATGACTTTGCCAACCACTGTTAATCACTTATCCGACCTCTAAAAATGACTTTGCCCAACAATTGTAATGACTTTGCAAACCACTTTTGATCACTTATCCGACCTCTAAAAATTACTATGCCCAACAATTGTAATGATTTTGCCCAACAATTGTAATGACTTTGCCAACCACTATTAATCACTTATCCGACCTCTAAAAATGACTTTGCCCATCAATTGAAATGAATTTGCCAACCACTGTTCATCACTTATCCGACCTCTAAAAATGACTTTGCCCAACAATTGTAATGACTTTGCAAACCACTTTTGATCACTTATCCGACCTCTAAAAATTACTATGCCCAACAATTGTAATGATTTTGCCCAACAATTGTAATGACTTTGCCAACCACTATTAATCACTTATCCGACCTCTAAAAATGACTTTGCCCATCAATTGAAATGAATTTGCCAACCACTGTTCATCACTTATCCGACCTCTAAAAATGACTTTGCCCAACAATTGTAATGACTTTGCCAACGACTGTTAATCACTTATCCGACCACTAAAAATGACTTTGCCCATTAATTGTAATGACTTTGCCAACCACTGTTAATCACTTATCCGACCTCTAAAAATGACTTTGCCCAACCAATGTAATGACTTTGCGAACCACTATTAATCACTTATCCTACCTCTAAAAATGACTTTGCCCAACAATTGAAATGACTTTGCCAACCACTGTTAATCACTTATCCGACCTCTCAAAATGATTTTGCCAAACATTTGTAATTACTTTGCCAACCACTGTTATTCACTTATCCGACATCTAAAAATGAATTTGCCCAACAATTGTAATGACTTTGCGTACCACTGTTAATCACTTATCCGACCCCTAAAAATGACTTTGCCCAGCAATTAAAATGACTTTGCCAAACACTGTTAATAACTATTTCGACCTCTAAAAATGACTTTTCCCAACAATTGTAATGACTTTGCCAACCACTGTTAATCACTTATCCGACCTCTAAAAATGACTTTGCCCAACAATTGTAATGACTTTGCAAACCACTTTTGATCACTTATCCGACCTCTAAAAATTACTATGCCCAACAATTGTAATGATTTTGCCCAACAATTGTAATGACTTTGCCAACCACTATTAATCACTTATCCGACCTCTAAAAATGACTTTGCCCATCAATTGAAATGAATTTGCCAACCACTGTTCATCACTTATCCGACCTCTAAAAATGACTTTGCCCAACAATTGTAATGACTTTGCAAACCACTGTTAATCACTTATCCGACCTCTAAAAATGACTTTGCCCAACAATTGTAATGACTTTGCCAACCACTGTTAATCACTTATCCGACCTCTTAAAATGACTTTGCCCAACAATTGTAATGACTTTGCCAACCACTGTTAATCACTTATCCGACCTCTTAAAATGACTTTGGCCAACAATTGTAATGACTTTGCCAACCACTGTTAATCACTTATCCGACCACTAAAAATGACTTTGCCCATTAATTGTAATGACTTTGCCAACCACTGTTAATCACTTATCCGACCTCTAAAAATGACTTTGCCCAACCAATGTAATGACTTTGCGAACCACTATTAATCACTTATCCTACCTCTAAAAATAACTTTGCCCAACAATTGAAATGACTTTGCCAACCACTGTTAATCACTTATCCGACCTCTCAAAATGACTTTGCCAAACATTTGTAATTACTTTGCTAACCACTGTTATTCACTTATCCGACATATAAAAATTAATTTGCCCAACAAATGTAATGACTTTGCGTATCACTGTTAATCACTTATCCGACCTCTCAAAATGACTTTGCCCAGCAATTAAAATGACTTTGCCAAACACTGTTAATAACTTTTTCGACCTCTAAAAATGACTTTGCCCAACAATTGTAATGACTTTGCCAACCACTTTTGATCACTTATCCGACCTCTAAAAATGACTATGCCCAACAATTGTAATGATTTTGCCCAACAATTGTAATGACTTTGCCAACCACTATTAATCACTTATCCGACCTCTAAAAATGACTTTGCCCAACAATTGAAATGACTTTGCCAACCACTTTTAATCACTTATCCGACCTCTAAAAATGACTTTGCCCAATAATTGTAATGACTTTGCAATCCACTGTTAATCACTTATCCGACCTCTAAAAATGACTTTTCCCAACAATTTTAATGACTTTGCCAACCACTGTTAATCACTTATCCGACCTCTTAAAATGACTTTGCCCAACAATTGTAATGACTTTGCCAACCACTGTTAATCACTTATCCGACCACTAAAAATGACTTTGCCCATTAATTGTAATGACTTTGCCAACCACTGTTAATCACTTACCCGACCACTAAAAATGACTTTGCCCATTAATTGTAATGACTTTGCCAACAACTGTTAATCACTTACCCGACCTCTAAAAATGACTTTGCCCAACAATTGTAATGACTTTGCCAACCACTGTTAATCACTTATCTGACCTCTCAAAATGACTTTGCCAAAAATATTTGTAATTACTTTGCCAACCACTGTTATTCACTTATCCGACATCTAAAAATGAATTTACCCAACAATTGTAATGACTTTGCGTACCACTGTCAATCACTTATCCGACCTCTAAAAATGACTTTGCCAAGCAATTAAAATGACTTTGCCAAACACTGTTAATAACTTTTTCGACCTCTAAAAATGACTATGCCCAACAATTGTAATGATTTTGCCCAACAATTGTAATGACTTTGCCAACCACTATTAATCACTTATCCGACCTCTAAAAATGACTTTGCCCAACAATTGAAATGATTTTGCCAACCACTGTTAATCACCTATCCGACCACTAAAAATGACTTTGCCCATTCATTGTAATGACTTTGCCAACCACTGTTAATCACTTATTCGACCTCTAAAAATGACTTTGCCCAACAATTGAAATGACTTTGCCAACCACTTTTGATCACTTATCCGACCTCTAAAAATGACTATGCCCAAAAATTGTAATGATTTTGCCCAACAATTGTAATGACTTTGCCAACCACTATTAATCACTTATCCGACATCTAAAAATGAATTTGCCCAACAATTGTAATGACTTTGCCAACCACTTTTGATCACTTATCCGACCTCTAAAAATGACTATGGCCAAAAATTGTAATGATTTTGCCCAACAATTGTAATGACTTTGCCAACCACTATAAATCACTTATCCGACCTCTAAAAATGACTTTGCCCAACAATTGTAATGACTTTGCCCAACAATTGTAATGATTTTGCCCAACAATTGTAATGACTTTGCCAACCACTATTAATCACTTATCCGACCTCTCAAAATGACTTTGCCAAACATTTGTAATTACTTTGCCAACCACTGTTATTCACTTATCCGACATCTAAAAATGAATTTGCCCAACAATTGTAATGACTTTGCGTACCACTGTTAATCACATATCCGACCTCTAAAAATGACTTTGCCAAGCAATTAAAATGACTTTGCCAAACACTGTTAATAACTTTTTCGACCTCTAAAAATGACTTTGCCCAACAATTGTAATGACTTTGCCAACCACTGTTAATCACTTATCTGACCTCTCAAAATGACTTTGCCAAAAATATTTGTAATTACTTTGCCAACCACTGTTATTCACTTATCCGACATCTAAAAATGAATTTACCCAACAATTGTAATGACTTTGCGTACCACTGTCAATCACTTATCCGACCTCTAAAAATGACTTTGCCAAGCAATTAAAATGACTTTGCCAAACACTGTTAATAACTTTTTCGACCTCTAAAAATGACTTTGCCCAACAATTGTAATGACTTTGCCAACCACTTTTGATCACTTATCCGACCTCTAAAAATGACTATGCCCAACAATTGTAATGATTTTGCCCAACATTTTTAATTACTTTGCCAACCACTGTTAATCACTTATCCGAGATCTAAAAATGAATTTACCAAACAATTAAAATGACTTTGCCAAACACTGTTAATAACTTTTTCGACCTCTAAAAATGACTTTGCCCAACAATTGTAATGACTTTGCCAACCACTTTTGATCACTTATCCGACCTCTAAAAATGACTATGCCCAACAATTGTAATGATTTTGCCCAACAATTGTAATGACTTTGCCAACCACTATTAATCACTTATCCGACCTCTAAAAATGACTTTGCCCAACAATTGAAATGATTTTGCCAACCACTGTTAATCACCTATCCGACCACTAAAAATGACTTTGCCCATTCATTGTAATGACTTTGCCAACCACTTTTGATCACTTATCCGACCTCTAAAAATGACTATGCCCAACAATTGTAATGATTTTGCCCAACATTTTTAATTACTTTGCCAACCATTGTTATTCACTTATCCGACATCTAAAAATGAATTTACCAAACAATTGTAATGACTTTGCTTACCACTGTTAATCACTTATCCGACCTCTAAAAATGACTTTGCCAAGCAATTAAAATGACTTTGCCAAACACTGTAAATAACTTTTTCGACCTCTAAAAATGACTTTGCCCAACAATTGTAATGACTTTGCCAACCACTTTTGATCACTTATCCGACCTCTAAAAATGACTATGCCCAACAATTGTAATGATTTTGCCCAACAATTGTAATGACTTTGCCAACCACTATTAATCACTTATCCGACCTCTAAAAATGACTTTGCCCAACAATTGAAATGATTTTGCCAACCACTGTTAATCACCTATCCGACCACTAAAAATGACTTTGCCCATTCATTGTAATTACTTTGCCAACCACTGTTAATCACTTATTCGACCTCTAAAAATGATTTTGCCCAACAATTGTAATGACTTTGCCAACCACTATTAATCACTTATCCGACCTCTCAAAATGACTTTGCCAAACATTTGTAATTACTTTGCCAACCACTGTTATTCACTTATCCGACATCTAAAAATGAATTTGCCCAACAATTGTAATGACTTTGCGTACCACTGTTAATCACATATCCGACCTCTAAAAATGACTTTGCCAAGCAATTAAAATGACTTTGCCAAACACTGTAAATAACTTTTTCGACCTCTAAAAATGACTTTGCCCAACAATTGTAATGACTTTGCCAACCACTTTTGATCACTTATCCGACCTCTAAAAATGACTATGCCCAACAATTGTAATGATTTTGCCCAACAATTGTAATGACTTTGCCAACCACTATTAATCACTTATCCGACCTCTAAAAATGACTTTGCCCAACAATTGAAATGATTTTGCCAACCACTGTTAATCACCTATCCGACCACTAAAAATGACTTTGCCCATTCATTGTAATTACTTTGCCAACCACTGTTAATCACTTATTCGACCTCTAAAAATGACTTTGCCCAACAATTGAAATGACTTTGCCAACCACTTTTGATCACTTATCCGACCTCTAAAAATGACTATGCCCAAAAATTGTAATGATTTTGCCCAACAATTGTAATGACTTTGCCAACCACTATTAATCACTAATCCGACATCTAAAAATGAATTTGCCCAACAATTGTAATGACTTTGCCAACCACTTTTGATCACTTATCCGACCTCTAAAAATGACTATGCCCAAAAATTGTAATGATTTTGCCCAACAATTGTAATGACTTTGCCAACCACTATTAATCACTTATCCGACCTCTAAAAATGACTTTGCCCAACAATTGTAATGACTTTGCCCAACAATTGTAATGATTTTGCCCAACAATTGTAATGACTTTGCCAACCACTATTAATCACTTATCCGACCTCTCAAAATGACTTTGCCAAACATTTGTAATTACTTTGCCAACCACTGTTATTCACTTATCCGACATCTAAAAATGAATTTGCCCAACAATTGTAATGACTTTGCGTACCACTGTTAATCACATATCCGACCTCTAAAAATGACTTTGCCAAGCAATTAAAATGACTTTGCCAAACACTGTTAATAACTTTTTCGACCTCTAAAAATGACTTTGCTCAACAATTGTAATGACTTTGCCAACCACTGTTAATCACTTATCCGACCTCTCAAAATGACTTTGCCCAACAATTGAAATGATTTTGCCAACCACTGTTAATCACCTATCCGACCACTAAAATGACTTTGCCCATTCATTGTAATGACTTTGCCAACCACTGTTAATCACTTATTCGACCTCTAAAAATGACTTTGCCCAACAATTGAAATGATTTTGCCAACCACTGTTAATCACCTATCCGACCACTAAAAATGACTTTGCCCAACAATTGTAATGACTTTGCCCAACAATTGTAATGATTTTGCCCAACAATTGTAATGATTTTGCCCAACAATTGTAATGACTTTGCCAACCACTATTAATCACTTATCCGACCTCTAAAAATGACTTTGCCCAACAATTGTAATGACTTTGCCCAACAATTGTAATGATTTTGCCCAACAATTGTAATGACTTTGCCAACCACTATTAATCACTTATCCGACCTCTAAAAATGACTTTGCCAAACATTTGTAATTACTTTGCCAACCACTGTTATTCACTTATCCGACATCTAAAAATGAATTTGCCCAACAATTGTAATGACTTTGCCAACCACTATTAATCACTTATCCGACCTCTAAAAATGACTTTGCCCAACAATTGAAATGACTCTGCCAACCACTTTTGATCACTTATCCGACCTCTAAAAATGACTATGCCCAAAAATTGTAATGATTTTGCCCAACAATTGTAATGACTTTGCCAACCACTATTAATCACTTATCCGACCTCTAAAAATGACTTTGCCCAACAATTGTAATGACTTTGCCCAACAATTGTAATGATTTTGCCCAACAATTGTAATGACTTTGCCAACCACTATTAATCACTTATCCGACCTCTAAAAATGACTTTGCCCAACAATTGTAATGACTTTGCCAAACAATTGTAATGATTTTGCCCAACAATTGTAATGACTTTGCCAACCACTATTAATCACTTATCCGACCTCTAAAAATGACTTTGCCAAACATTTGTAATTACTTTGCCAACCACTGTTATTCACTTATCCGACATCTAAAAATGAATTTGCCCAACAATTGTAATGACTTTGCCAACCACTTTTGATCACTTATCCGACCTCTAAAAATGACTATGCCCAAAAATTGTAATGATTTTGCTCAACAATTGTAATGACTTTTCCCAACAATTGTAATGATTTTGCCCAACAATTGTAATGACTTTGCCAATCACTATTAATCACTTATCCGACCTCTAAAAATGACTTTGCCCAACAATTGAAATGACTGTGCCAACCACTGTTAATCACTTATCCGACCTCTCAAAATGACTTTGCCCAACAATTGAAATGATTTTGCCAACCACTGTTAATCACCTATCCGACCACTAAAAATGACTTTGCCCATTCATTGTAATGACTTTGCCAACCACTGTTAATCACTTATTCGACCTCTAAAAATGACTTTGCCCAACAATTGTAATGACTTTGCCAACCACTTTTGATCACTTATCCGACCTCTAAAAATGACTATGCCCAAAAATTGTATGATTTTGCCCAACAATTGTAATGACTTTGCCAACCACTATTAATCACTTATCCGACCTCTAAAAATTACTTTGCCCAACAATTGTAATGACTTTGCCCAACAATTGTAATGATTTTGCCCAACAATTGTAATGATTTTGCCCAACAATTGTAATGACTTTGCCAACCACTATTAATCACTTAACCGACCTCTAAAAATGACTTTGCCAAACATTTGTAATTACTTTGCCAACCACTGTTATTCACTTATCCGACATCTAAAAATGAATTTGCCCAACAATTGTAATGACTTTGCCAACCACTGTTAATCACTTATTCGACCTCTAAAAATGACTTTGCCCAACAATTGTAATGACTTTGCCAACCACTTTTGATCTCTTATCCGACCTCTAAAAATGACTATGCCCAAAAATTGTAATGATTTTTCCCAACAATTGTAATGACTTTGCCAACCACTATTAATCACTTATCCGACCTCTAAAAATGACTTTGGCCAACAATTGTAATGACTTTGCCCAACAATTGTAATGACTTTGCCCAACAATTGTAATGATTTTGCCCAACAATTGTAATGACTTTGCCAACCACTATTAATCACTTATCCGACCTCTAAAAATGACTTTGCCCAACAATTGAAATGATTTTGCCAACCACTGTTAATCACCTATCCGACCACTAAAAATGACTTTGCCCATTCATTGTAATGACTTTGCCAACCACTGTTAATCACTTATTCGACCTCTAAAAATGACTTTGCCCAACAATTGTAATGACTTTGCCAACCACTTTTGATCACTTATCCGACCTCTAAAAATGACTATGCCCAAAAATTGTAATGATTTTGCCCAACAATTGTAATGACTTTGCCAACCACTATTAATCACTTATCCGACCTCTAAAAATGACTTTGCCCAACAATTGTAATGACTTTGCCCAACAATTGTAATGATTTTGCCCAACAATTGTAATGATTTTGCCCAACAATTGTAATGACTTTGCCAACCACTATTAATCACTTATCCGACCTCTAAAAATGACTTTGCCAAACATTTGTAATTACTTTGCCAACCACTGTTATTCACTTATCCGACATCTAAAAATGAATTTGCCCAACAATTGTAATGACTTTGCCAACCACTGTTAATCACTTATTCGACCTCTAAAAATGACTTTGCCCAACAATTGTAATGACTTTGCCAACCACTTTTGATCACTTATCCGACCTCTAAAAATGACTATGCCCAAAAATTGTAATGATTTTGCCCAACAATTGTAATGACTTTGCCAACCACTATTAATCACTTATCCGACCTCTAAAAATGACTTTGCTCAACAATTGTAATGACTTTGCCCAACAATTGTAATGACTTTGCCCAACAATTGTAATGATTTTGCCCAACAATTGTAATGACTTTGCCAACCACTATTAATCACTTATCCGACCTCTAAAAATGACTTTGCCCAACAATTGAAATGATTTTCCCAACCACTGTTAATCACCTATCCGACCACTAAAAATGACTTTGCCCATTCATTGTAATGACTTTGCCAACCACTGTTAATCACTTATTCGACCTCTAAAAATGACTTTGCCCAACAATTGTAATGACTTTGCCAACCACTTTTGATCACTTATCCGACCTCTAAAAATGACTATGCCCAAAAATTGTAATGATTTTGCCCAACAATTGTAATGACTTTGCCAACCACTATTAATCACTTATCCGACCTCTAAAAATGACTTTGCCCAACAATTGTAATGACTTTGCCCAACAATTGTAATGATTTTGCCCAACAATTGTAATGATTTTGCCCAACAATTGTAATGACTTTGCCAACCACTATTAATCACTTAACCGACCTCTAAAAATGACTTTGCCAAACATTTGTAATTACTTTGCCAACCACTGTTATTCACTTATCCGACATCTAAAAATGAATTTGCCCAACAATTGTAATGACTTTGCCAACCACTTTTGATCACTTATCCGACCTCTAAAAATGACTATGCCCAAAAATTGTAATGATTTTGCCCAACAATTGTAATGATTTTGCCAAACAATTGTAATGACTTTGCCAACCACTATTAATCACTTATCCGACCTCTAAAAATGACTTTGCCCAACAATTGAAATGACTCTGCCAACCACTGTTAATCACTTATCTTACCTCTCAAAATGACTTTGCCCAACAATTGAAATGATTTTGCCAACCACTGTTAATCACCTATCCGACCACTAAAAATGACTTTGCCCATTCATTGTAATGACTTTGCCAACCACTGTTAATCACTTATTCGACCTCTAAAAATGACTTTGCCCAACAATTGTAATGACTTTGCCAACCACTTTTGGTCACTTATCCGACCTCTAAAAATGACTATGCCCAAAAATTGTAATGATTTTGCCCAACAATTGTAATGACTTTGCCAACCACTATTAATCACTTATCCGACCTCTAAAAATGACTTTGCCCAACAATTGTAATGACTTTGCCAAACAATTGTAATGATTTTGCCCAACAATTGTAATGATTTTGCCCAACAATTGTAATGACTTTGCCAACCACTATTAATCACTTATCCGACCTCTAAAAATGACTTTGCCAAACATTTGTAATTACTTTGCCAACCACTGTTATTCACTTATCCGACATCTAAAAATGAATTTGCCCAACAATTGTAATGACTTTGCCAACCACTTTTGATCACTTATCCGACCTCTAAAAATGACTATGCCCAAAAATTGTAATGATTTTGCCCAACAATTGTAATGACTTTGCCCAACAATTGTAATGATTTTGCCCAACAATTGTAATGACTTTGCCAACCACTATTAATCACTTATCCGACCTCTAAAAATGACTTTGCCCAACAATTGAAATGACTCTGCCAACCACTGTTAATCACTTATCCGACCTCTCAAAATGACTCTGCCCAACAATTGAAATGATTTTGCCAACCACTGTTAATCACCTATCCGACCACTAAAAATGACTTTGCCCATTCATTGTAATGACTTTGCCAACCACTGTTAATCACTTATTCGACCTCTAAAAATGACTTTGCCCAACAATTGTAATGACTTTGCCCAACAATTGTAATGATTTTGCCCAACAATTGTAATGACTTTGCCAACCACTATTAATCACTTATCCGACCTCTAAAAATGACTTTGCCAAACATTTGTAATTACTTTGCCAACCACTGTTATTCACTTATCCGACATCTAAAAATGGATTTGCCCAACAATTGTAATGACTTTGCCAACCACTTTTGATCACTTATCCGACCTCTAAAAATGACTATGCCCAAAAATTGTAATGATTTTGCCCAACAATTGTAATGACTTTGCCAACCACTATTAATCACTTATCCGACCTCTAAAAATGACTTTGCCCAACAATTGTAATGACTTTGTCCAACAATTGTAATGATTTTGCCCAACAATTGTAATGACTTTGCCAACCACTATTAATCACTTATCCGACCTCTAAAAATGACTTTGCCAAACATTTGTAATTACTTTGCCAACCACTGTTATTCACTTATCCGACATCTAAAAATGAATTTGCCCAACAATTGTAATGACTTTGCCAACCACTTTTGATCACTTATCCGACCTCTAAAAATGACTATGCCCAAAAATTGTAAGGATTTTGCCCAACAATTGTAATGACTTTGCCAACCACTATTAATAACTTATCCGACCTCTAAAAATGACTTTGCCCAACAATTGTAATGACTTTGCCCAACAATTGTAATGATTTTGCCCAACAATTGTAATGACTTTGCCAACCACTATTAATCACTTATCCGACCTCTCAAAATGACTTTGCCAAACATTTGTAATTACTTTGCCAACCACTGTCATTCACTTATCCGACATCTAAAAATGAATTTGCCCAACAATTGTAATGACTTTGCGTACCACTGTTAATCACATATCCGACCTCTAAAAATGACTTTGCCCAACAATTGTAACGACTTTGCCAACCACTTTTGATCACTTATCCGACCTCTAAAAATGACTATGCCCAACAATTGTAATGATTTTGCCCAACAATTGTAATGAATTTGCCAACCACTTTTGATCACTTATCCGACCTCTAAAAATGACTATGCCCAAAAATTGTAATGATTTTGCCCAACAATTGTAATGACTTTGCCCAACAATTGTAATGATTTTGCCCAACAATTGTAATGACTTTGCCAACCACTATTAATCACTTATCCGACCTCTAAAAATGACTTTGCCCAACAATTGAAATGACTCTGCCAACCACTGTTAATCACTTATCCGACCTCTCAAAATGACTCTGCCCAACAATTGAAATGATTTTGCCAACCACTGTTAATCACCTATCCGACCACTAAAAATGACTTTGCCCATTCATTGTAATGACTTTGCCAACCACTGTTAATCACTTATTCGACCTCTAAAAATGACTTTGCCCAACAATTGTAATGACTTTGCCCAACAATTGTAATGATTTTGCCCAACAATTGTAATGACTTTGCCAACCACTATTAATCACTTATCCGACCTCTAAAAATGACTTTGCCAAACATTTGTAATTACTTTGCCAACCACTGTTATTCACTTATCCGACATCTAAATATGGATTTGCCCAACAATTGTAATGACTTTGCCAACCACTTTTGATCACTTATCCGACCTCTAAAAATGACTATGCCCAACAATTGTAATGATTTTGCCCAACAATTGTAATGACTTTGCCAACCACTATTAATCACTTATCCGACCTCTAAAAATGACTTTGCCCAACAATTGTAATGACTTTGTCCAACAATTGTAATGATTTTGCCCAACAATTGTAATGACTTTGCCAACCACTATTAATCACTTATCCGACCTCTAAAAATGACTTTGCCAAACATTTGTAATTACTTTGCCAACCACTGTTATTCACTTATCCGACATCTAAAAATGAATTTGCCCAACAATTGTAATGACTTTGCCAACCACTTTTGATCACTTATCCGACCTCTAAAAATGACTATGCCCAAAAATTGTAAGGATTTTGCCCAACAATTGTAATGACTTTGCCAACCACTATTAATAACTTATCCGACCTCTAAAAATGACTTTGCCCAACAATTGTAATGACTTTGCCCAACAATTGTAATGATTTTGCCCAACAATTGTAATGACTTTGCCAACCACTATTAATCACTTATCCGACCTCTCAAAATGACTTTGCCAAACATTTGTAATTACTTTGCCAACCACTGTCATTCACTTATCCGACATCTAAAAATGAATTTGCCCAACAATTGTAATGACTTTGCGTACCACTGTTAATCACATATCCGACCTCTAAAAATGACTTTGCCCAACAATTGTAACGACTTTGCCAACCACTTTTGATCACTAATCCGACCTCTAAAAATGACTATGCCCAACAATTGTAATGATTTTGCCCAACAATTGTAATGACTTTGCCCAACAATTGTAATGATTTTGCCCAACAATTGTAATGACTTTGCCAACCACTATTAATCACTTATCCGACCTCTAAAAATGACTTTGCCCAACAATTGAAATGACTCTGCCAACCACTGTTAATCACTTATCCGACCTCTCAAAATGACTCTGCCCAACAATTGAAATGATTTTGCCAACCACTGTTAATCACCTATCCGACCACTAAAAATGACTTTGCCCATTCATTGTAATGACTTTGCCAACCACTGTTAATCACTTATTCGACCTCTAAAAATGACTTTGCCCAACAATTGTAATGACTTTGCCCAACAATTGTAATGATTTTGCCCAACAATTGTAATGACTTTGCCAACCACTATTAATCACTTATCCGACCTCTAAAAATGACTTTGCCAAACATTTGTAATTACTTTGCCAACCACTGTTATTCACTTATCCGACATCTAAAAATGGATTTGCCCAACAATTGTAATGACTTTGCCAACCACTTTTGATCACTTATCCGACCTCTAAAAATGACTATGCCCAAAAATTGTAATGATTTTGCCCAACAATTGTAATGACTTTGCCAACCACTATTAATCACTTATCCGACCTCTAAAAATGACTTTGCCCAACAATTGTAATGACTTTGTCCAACAATTGTAATGATTTTGCCCAACAATTGTAATGACTTTGCCAACCACTATTAATCACTTATCCGACCTCTAAAAATGACTTTGCCAAACATTTGTAATTACTTTGCCAACCACTGTTATTCACTTATCCGACATCTAAAAATGAATTTGCCCAACAATTGTAATGACTTTGCCAACCACTTTTGATCACTTATCCGACCTCTAAAAATGACTATGCCCAAAAATTGTAAGGATTTTGCCCAACAATTGTAATGACTTTGCCAACCACTATTAATAACTTATCCGACCTCTAAAAATGACTTTGCCCAACAATTGTAATGACTTTGCCCAACAATTGTAATGATTTTGCCCAACAATTGTAATGACTTTGCCAACCACTATTAATCACTTATCCGACCTCTCAAAATGACTTTGCCAAACATTTGTAATTACTTTGCCAACCACTGTCATTCACTTATCCGACATCTAAAAATGAATTTGCCCAACAATTGTAATGACTTTGCGTACCACTGTTAATCACATATCCGACCTCTAAAAATGACTTTGCCCAACAATTGTAACGACTTTGCCAACCACTTTTGATCACTTATCCGACCTCTAAAAATGACTATGCCCAACAATTGTAATGATTTTGCCCAACAATTGTAATGAATTTGCCAACCACTTTTGATCACTTATCCGACCTCTAAAAATGACTTTGCCCAACAATTGTAATGATTTAGCCCAACAATTGTAATGACTTTGCCAACCACTTTTGATCACTTATCCGACCTCTAAAAATGACTTTGCCCAACAATTGAAATGATTATGCCAACCACTGTTAATCACCTATCCGACCTCTAAAAATGACTTTGCCCAACAATTGTAATGACTTTGCCAACCACTTTTGATCACTTATCCGACCTCTAAAAATGACTATGCCCAACAATTGTAATGATTTTGCCCAACAATTGTAATGACCTTGCCAACCACTATTAATCACTTATCCGACCTCTAAAAATGACTTTGCACAACAATTGAAATGACTTTGCCAACCACTGTTAATCACTTATCCGACCTCTAAAAATGACTTTGCCCAACAATTGTAATGACTTTGCCAACCACTTTTGATCACTTATCCGACCTGTAAAAATGACTATGCCCAACAATTGTAATGATTTTGCCCAACAATTGTAATGACTTTGCCAACCACTTTTGATTACTTATCCGACTTCTAAAAATGACTATGCCCAAAAATTGTAATGATTTTGCCCAACAATTGTAATGACTTTGCCAACCACTATTAATCACTTATCCGACCTCTAAAAATGACTTTGCCCAACAATTGTAATGACTTTGCCCAACAATTGTAATGATTTTGCCCAACAATTGTAATGACTTTGCCAACCACTATTAATCACTTATCCGACCTCTCAAAATGACTTTGCCAAACATTTGTAATTACTTTGCCAACCACTGTTATTCACTTATCCGACATCTAAAAATGAATTTGCCCAACAATTGTAATGACTTTGCGTACCACTGTTAATCACATATCCGACCTCTAAAAATGACTTTGCCCAACAATTGTAACGACTTTGCCAACCACTTTTGATCACTTATCCGACCTCTAAAAATGACTATGCCCAACAATTGTAATGATTTTGCCCAACAATTGTAATGAATTTGCCAACCACTATTAATCACTTATCCGACCTCGTAAAATGACTTTGCCCAACAATTGAAATGATTATGCCAACCACTGTTAATCACCTATCCGACCTCTAAAAATGACTTTGCCCAACAATTGTAATGACTTTGCCAACCACTTTTGATCACTTATCCGACCTCTAAAAATGACTATGCCCAACAATTGTAATGATTTTGCCCAACAATTGTAATGACCTTGCCAACCACTATTAATCACTTATCCGACCTCTAAAAATGAGTTTGCCCAACAATTGAAATGACTTTGCCAACCACTGTTAATCACTTATCCGACCTCTAAAAATGACTTTGCCCAACAATTGTAATGACTTTGCCAACCACTTTTGATCACTTATCCGACCTGTAAAAATGACTATGCCCAACAATTGTAATGATTTTGCCCAACAATTGTAATGACTTTGCCAACCACTTTTGATCACTTATACGACTTCTAAAAATGACTATGCCCAAAAATTGTAATGATTTTGCCCAACAATTGTAATGACTTTGCCAACCACTATTAATCACTTATCCGACCTCTAAAAATGACTTTGCCCAACAAGTGTAATGACTTTGCCCAACAATTGTAATGATTTTGCCCAACAATTGTAATGACTTTGCCAACCACTTTTGATCACTTATCCGACTTCTAAAAATGACTATGCCCAAAAATTGTAATGATTTTGCCCAACAATTGTAATGACTTTGCCAACCACTATTAATCACTTATCCGACCTCTAAAAATGACTTTGCCCAACAATTGTAATGACTTTGCCCAACAATTGTAATGATTTTGCCCAACAATTGTAATGACTTTGCCAACCACTATTAATCACTTATCCGACCTCTAAAAATGACTTTGCCCAACAATTGAAATGACTCTGCCAACCACTGTTAATCACTTATCCGACCTCTCAAAATGACTTTGCCAAACATTTGTAATTACTTTGCCAACCACTGTTATTCACTTATCCGACATCTAAAAATGAATTTGCCCAACAATTGTAATGACTTTGCGTACCACTGTTAATCACATATCCGACCTCTAAAAATGACTTTGCCAAGCAATTAAAATGACTTTGCCAAACACTGTTAATAACTTTTTCGACCTCTAAAAATGACTTTGCCCAACAATTGTAACGACTTTGCCAACCACTTTTGATCACTTATCCGACCTCTAAAAATGACTATGCCCAACAATTGTAATGATTTTGCCCAACAATTGTAATGAATTTGCCAACCACTATTAATCACTTATCCGACCTCTTAAAATGACTTTGCCCAACAATTGAAATGATTATGCCAACCACTGTTAATCACCTATCCGACCACTAGAAATGACTTTGCCAATTTATTGTAATGACTTTGCCAACCACTGTTAATAACTTATCCGACCTCTAAAAATGACTTTGCGCAACAATTGTAATGACTCTGACAAACACTGTTAATCACTTATCCGACCTCTAAAAATGACTTTGCGCAACAATCGTAATGACTCTGCCCAACAATTGTAATGACTTTGCCAACCACTTTTGATCACTTATCCGACCTCTAAAAATGACTATGCCCAACAATTGTTATGATTTTGCCCAACAATTGTAATGACTTTGCCAACCACTATTAATCACTTATCCGACCTCTAAGAATGACTTTGCCCAACAATTGAAATGACTCTGACAAACACTGTTAATCACTTATCCGACCTCTAAAAATGACTTTGCGCAACAATTGTAATGACTCTGCCTAACAATTGTAATGACTTTGCCAACCACTATTAATCACTTATCCGACCTCTAAAAATGACTTTGCCCAACAATTGTAATGACTTTGCCAACCACTTTTGATCACTTATCCGACCTCTAAAAATGACTATGCCCAACAATTGTAATGATTTTGCCCAACAATTGTAATGACTTTGCCAACCACTATTAATCACTTATCCGACCTCTAAAAATGACTTTGCCCAACAATTGAAATGACTTTGCCAACCACTGTTAATCAATTATCCGACCTCTAAAAATGACTATGCCCAACAATTGTAATGATTTTGCCCAACAATTGTAATGACTTTGCCAACCACTATTAATCACTTATCCGACCTCTAAAAATGACTTTGCCCAACAATTGAAATGACTCTGACAAACACTGTTAATCACTTATCCGACCTCTAAAAATGACTTTGCGCAACAATTGTAATGACTCTGCCTAACAATTCTAATGACTTTGCCAACCACTATTAATCACTTATCCGACCTCTAAAAATGATTTTGCCAAACATTTGTAATTACTTTGCCAACCACTGTTATTCACTTATCCGACATCTAAAAATGAATTTGCCAAACAATTGTAATGACTTTGCGTACCACTGTTAATCACATATCCGACCTCTAAAAATGACTTTGCCAAGCAATTAAAATGACTTTGCCAAACACTGTTAATAACTTTTTCGACCTCTAAAAATGACTTTGCCCAACAATTGTAACGACTTTGCCAACCACTTTTGATCACTTATCCGACCTCTAAAAATGACTATGCCCAACAATTGTAATGATTTTGCCCAACAATTGTAATGAATTTGCCAACCACTATTAATCACTTATCCGACCTCTAAAAATGACTTTGCCCAACAATTGAAATGACTCTGACAAACACTGTTAATCACTTATCCGACCTCTAAAAATGACTTTGCGCAACAATTGTAATGACTCTGCCTAACAATTGTAATGACTTTGCCAACCACTATTAATCACTTATCCGACCTCTAAAAATGACTTTGCCCAACAATTGTAATGACTTTGCCAACCACTTTTGATCACCTATCCGACCTCTAAAAATGACTATGCCCAACAATTGTAATGATTTTGCCCAACAATTGTAATGACTTTGCCAACCACTATTAATCACTTATCCGACCTCTAAAAATGACTTTGCCCAACAATTGAAATGACTTTGCCAACCACTGTTAATCACTTATCCGACCTCTAAAAATGACTATGCCCAACAAATGTAATGACTTTGCCAACCACTGTTAATCAATTATCCGAACTCTAAAAATGACTTTGCCCAAGAATTGTAATGACTTTGCCAACCACTTTTAATCACTTATCCGACCTCTAAAAATGACTTTGCCCAACAATTGTAATGACTTTGCCCAACAATTGTAATGATTTTGCCCAACAATTGTAATGACTTTGCCAACCACTATTAATCACTTATCCGACCTCTAAAAATGACTTTGCCAAACATTTGTAATTACTTTGCCAACCACTGTTATTCACTTATCCGACATCTAAAAATGAATTTGCCCAACAATTGTAATGACTTTGCCAACCACTTTTGATCACTTATCCGACCTCTAAAAATGACTATGCCCAAAAATTGTAAGGATTTTGCCCAACAATTGTAATGACTTTGCCAACCACTATTAATCACTTATCCGACCTCTAAAAATGACTTTGCCCAACAATTGTAATGACTTTGCCCAACAATTGTAATGATTTTGCCACACAATTGTAATGACTTTGCCAACCACTATTAATCACTTATCCGACCTCTCAAAATGACTTTGCCAAACATTTGTAATTACTTTGCCAACCACTGTTATTCACTTATCCGACATCTAAAAATGAATTTGCCCAACAATTGTAATGACTTTGCGTACCACTGTTAATCACATATCCGACCTCTAAAAATGACTTTGCCCAACAATTGTAACGACTTTGCCAACCACTTTTGATCACTTATCCGACCTCTAAAAATGACTATGCCCAACAATTGTAATGATTTTGCCCAACAATTGTAATGAATTTGCCAACCACTATTAATCACTTATCCGACCTCGTAAAATGACTTTGCCCAACAATTGAAATGATTATGCCAACCACTGTTAATCACCTATCCGACCTCTAAAAATGACTTTGCCCAACAATTGTAATGACTTTGCCAACCACTTTTGATCACTTATCCGACCTCTAAAAATGACTATGCCCAACAATTGTAATGATTTTGCCCAACAATTGAAATGACCTTGCCAACCACTATTAATCACTTATCCGACCTCTAAAAATGACTTTGCCCAACAATTGTAATGACTTTGCCAACCACTTTTGATCACTTATCCGACCTGTAAAAATGACTATGCCCAACAATTGTAATGATTTTGCCCAACAATTGTAATGACTTTGCCAACCACTTTTGATCACTTATCCGACTTCTAAAAATGACTATGCCCAAAAATTGTAATGATTTTGCCCAACAATTGAAATGACTTTGCCAACCACTGTTAATAACTTATCCGACCTCTAAAAATGACTTTGCCCAACAATTGTAATGACTTTGCCCAACAATTGTAATGATTTTGCCCAACAATTGTAATGACTTTGCCAACCACTATTAATCACTTATCCGACCTCTAAAAATGACTTTGCCCAACAATTGAAATGACTCTGCCAACCACTGTTAATCAATTATCCGACCTCTCAAAATGACTTTGCCAAACATTTGTAATTACTTTGCCAACCACTGTTATTCACTTATCCGACATCTAAAAATGAATTTGCCCAACAATTGTAATGACTTTGCGTACCACTGTTAATCACATATCCGACCTCTAAAAATGACTTTGCCAAGCAATTAAAATGACTTTGCCAAACGCTGTTAATAACTTTTTCGACCTCTAAAAATGACTTTGCCCAACAATTGTAACGACTTTGCCAACCACTTTTGATCACTTATCCGACCTCTAAAAATGACTATGCCCAACAATTGTAATGATTTTGCCCAACAATTGTAATGAATTTGCCAACCACTATTAATCACTTATCCGACCTCTTAAAATGACTTTGCCCAACAATTGAAATGATTATGCCAACCACTGTTAATCACCTATCCGACCACTAGAAATGACTTTGCCAATTTATTGTAATGACTTTGCCAACCACTGTTAATAACTTATCCGACCTCTAAAAATGACTTTGCCCAACAATTGTAATGACTTTGCCAACCACTTTGATCACTTATCCGACCTCTAAAAATGACTTTGCGCAACAATTGTAATGACTCTGACAAACACTGTTAATCACTTATCCGACCTCTAAAAATGACTTTGCGCAACAATCGTAATGACTCTGCCCAACAATTGTAATGACTTTGCCAACCACTTTTGATCACTTATCCGACCTCTAAAAATGACTATGCCCAACAATTGTAATGATTTTGCCCAACAATTGAAATGACCTTGCCAACCACTATTAATCACTTATCCGACCTCTAAAAATGACTTTGCCCAACAATTGTAATGACTTTGCCCAACAATTGAAATGACTTTGCCAACCACTGTTAATAACTTATCCGACCTCTAAAAATGACTTTGCCCAACAATTGTAATGACTTTGCCCAACAATTGTAATGATTTTGCCCAACAATTGTAATGACTTTGCCAACCACTATTAATCACTTATCCGACCTCTAAAAATGACTTTGCCCAACAATTGAAATGACTCTGCCAACCACTGTTAATCAATTATCCGACCTCTCAAAATGACTTTGCCAAACATTTGTAATTACTTTGCCAACCACTGTTATTCACTTATCCGACATCTAAAAATGAATTTGCCCAACAATTGTAATGACTTTGCGTACCACTGTTAATCACATATCCGACCTCTAAAAATGACTTTGCCAAGCAATTAAAATGACTTTGCCAAACGCTGTTAATAACTTTTTCGACCTCTAAAAATGACTTTGCCCAACAATTGTAACGACTTTGCCAACCACTTTTGATCACTTATCCGACCTCTAAAAATGACTATGCCCAACAATTGTAATGATTTTGCCCAACAATTGTAATGAATTTGCCAACCACTATTAATCACTTATCCGACCTCTTAAAATGACTTTGCCCAACAATTGAAATGATTATGCCAACCACTGTTAATCACCTATCCGACCACTAGAAATGACTTTGCCAATTTATTGTAATGACTTTGCCAACCACTGTTAATAACTTATCCGACCTCTAAAAATGACTTTGCCCAACAATTGTAATGACTTTGCCAACCACTTTGATCACTTATCCGACCTCTAAAAATGACTTTGCGCAACAATTGTAATGACTCTGACAAACACTGTTAATCACTTATCCGACCTCTAAAAATGACTTTGCGCAACAATCGTAATGACTCTGCCCAACAATTGTAATGACTTTGCCAACCACTTTTGATCACTTATCCGACCTCTAAAAATGACTATGCCCAACAATTGTAATGATTTTGCCCAACAATTGTAATGACTTTGCCAACCACTATTAATCACTTATCCGACCTCTAAAAATGACTTTGCCCAACAATTGAAATGACTCTGACAAACACTGTTAATCACTTATCCGACCTCTAAAAATGACTTTGCGCAACAATTGTAATGACTCTGCCTAACAATTGTAATGACTTTGCCAACCACTATTAATCACTTATCCGACCTCTAAAAATGACTTTGCCCAACAATTGTAATGACTTTGCCAACCACTTTTGATCACTTATCCGACCTCTAAAAATGACTATGCCCAACAATTGTAATGATTTTGCCCAACAATTGTAATGACTTTGCCAACCACTATTAATCACTTATCCGACCTCTAAAAATGACTTTGCCCAACAATTGAAATGACTTTGCCAACCACTGTTAATCACTTATCCGACCTCTAAAAATGACTATGCCCAACAATTGTAATGACTTTGCCAACCACTGTTAATCAATTATCCGAACTCTAAAAATGACTTTGCCCAAGAATTGTAATGACTTTGCCAACCACTTTTAATCACTTATCCGACCTCTAAAAATGACTTTGCCCAACAATTGTAATGACTTTGCCAACCACTTTTGATCACTTATCCGACCTCCAAAAATGACTATGCCCAACAATTGTAATGATTTTGCCCAACAATTGTAATGACTTTGCCAACCACTATTAATCACTTATCCGACCTCTAAAAATGACTTTGCCAAACAATTGAAATGACTTTGCCAACCACTGTTAATAACTTATCCGACCTCTAAAAATGACTATGCCCAACAATTGTAATGACTTTGACAACCACTGTTAATCACTTATCCGACCTCTAAAAATGACTTTGCCCAAGAATTGTAATGATTTTGCTCAACAATTGTAATGACTTTGCCAACCACTATTAATCACTTATCCGACCTCTAAAAATGACTTTGCCCAACAATTGTAATGACTTTGCCCAACAATTGTAATGATTTTGCCCAACAATTGTAATGACTTTGCCAACCACTATTAATCACTTATCCGACCTCTAAAAATGACTTTGCCCAACAATTGTAATGACTTTGCCAACCACTTTTGATCACTTATCCAACTCCAAAAATGACTATGCCCAACAATTGTAATGATTTTGCCCAACAATTGTAATGACTTTGCCAACCACTATTAATCACTTATCCGACCTCTAAAAATGACTTTGCCAAACAATTAGAATGACTTTGCCAACCACTGTTAATAACTTATCCGACCTCTAAAAATGACTATGCCCAACAATTGTAATGACTTTGCCAACCACTTTTGATCACTTATCCGACTTCTAAAAATGACTATGCCCAAAAATTGTAATGATTTTGCCCAACAATTGTAATGACTTTGCCAACCACTATTAATCACTTATCCGACCTCTAAAAATGACTTTGCCCAACAATTGTAATGACTTTGCCCAACAATTGTAATGATTTTGCCCAACAATTGTAATGACTTTGCCAACCACTATTAATCACTTATCCGACCTCTAAAAATGACTTTGCGCAACAATTGTAATGACTCTGACAAACACTGTTAATCACTTATCCGACCTCTAAAAATGACTTTGCGCAACAATCGTAATGACTCTGCCCAACAATTGTAATGACTTTGCCAACCACTTTTGATCACTTATCCGACCTCTTAAAATGACTATGCCCAACAATTGTAATGATTTTGCCCAACAATTGTAATGACTTTGCCAACCACTATTAATCACTTATCCGACCTCTAAAAATGACTTTGCCCAACAATTGAAATGACTCTGACCAACACTGTTAATCACTTATCCGACCTCTAAAAATGACTTTGCGCAACAATTGTAATGACTCTGCCTAACAATTGTAATGACTTTGCCAACCACTATTAATCACTTATCCGACCTCTAAAAATGACTTTGCCCAACAATTGTAATGACTTTGCCAACCACTTTTGATCACTTATCCGACCTCTAAAAATGACTATGCCCAACAATTGTAATGATTTTGCCCAACAATTGTAATGACTTTGCCAACCACTATTAATCACTTATCCGACCTCTAAAAATGACTTTGCCCAACAATTGAAATGACTTTGCCAACCACTGTTAATCACTTATCCGACCTCTAAAAATGACTATGCCCAACAATTGTAATGACTTTGCCAACCACTGTTAATCAATTATCCGAACTCTAAAAATGACTTTGCCCAAGAATTGTAATGACTTTGCCAACCACTTTTAATCACTTATCCGACCTCTAAAAATGACTTTGCCCAACAATTGTAATGACTTTGCCAACCACTTTTGATCACTTATCCGACCTCCAAAAATGACTATGCCCAACAATTGTAATGATTTTGCCCAACAATTGTAATGACTTTGCCAACCACTATTAATCACTTATCCGACCTCTAAAAATGACTTTGCCAAACAATTGAAATGACTTTGCCAACCACTGTTAATAACTTATCCGACCTCTAAAAATGACTATGCCCAACAATTGTAATGACTTTGACAACCACTGTTAATCACTTATCCGACCTCTAAAAATGACTTTGCCCAAGAATTGTAATGATTTTGCTCAACAATTGTAATGACTTTGCCAACCACTATTAATCACTTATCCGACCTCTAAAAATGACTTTGCCCAACAATTGTAATGACTTTGCCCAACAATTGTAATGATTTTGCCCAACAATTGTAATGACTTTGCCAACCACTATTAATCACTTATCCGACCTCTAAAAATGACTTTGCCCAACAATTGTAATGACTTTGCCAACCACTTTTGATCACTTATCCGACCTCCAAAAATGACTATGCCCAACAATTGTAATGATTTTGCCCAACAATTGTAATGACTTTGCCAACCACTATTAATCACTTATCCGACCTCTAAAAATGACTTTGCCAAACAATTGAAATGACTTTGCCAACCACTGTTAATAACTTATCCGACCTCTAAAAATGACTATGCCCAACAATTGTAATGACTTTGCCAACCACTTTTGATCACTTATCCGACTTCTAAAAATGACTATGCCCAAAAATTGTAATGATTTTGCCCAACAATTGTAATGACTTTGCCAACCACTATTAATCACTTATCCGACCTCTAAAAATGACTTTGCCCAACAATTGTAATGACTTTGCCCAACAATTGTAATGATTTTGCCCAACAATTGTAATGACTTTGCCAACCACTATTAATCACTTATCCGACCTCTAAAAATGACTTTGCCCAACAATTGTAATGACTTTGCCCAACAATTGTAATGATTTTGCCCAACAATTGTAATGACTTTGCCAACCACTATTAATCACTTATCCGACCTCTAAAAATGACTTTGCCCAACAATTGTAATGACTTTGCCAACCACTTTTGATCACTTATCCGACCTCCAAAAATGACTATGCCCAACAATTGTAATGATTTTGCCCAACAATTGTAATGACTTTGCCAACCACTATTAATCACTTATCCGACCTCTAAAAATGACTTTGCCAAACAATTGAAATGACTTTGCCAACCACTGTTAATAACTTATCCGACCTCTAAAAATGACTATGCCCAACAATTGTAATGACTTTGCCAACCACTTTTGATCACTTATCCGACTTCTAAAAATGACTATGCCCAAAAATTGTAATGATTTTGCCCAACAATTGTAATGACTTTGCCAACCACTATTAATCACTTATCCGACCTCTAAAAATGACTTTGCCCAACAATTGTAATGACTTTGCCCAACAATTGTAATGATTTTGCCCAACAATTGTAATGACTTTGCCAACCACTATTAATCACTTATCCGACCTCTAAAAATGACTTTGCGCAACAATTGTAATGACTCTGACAAACACTGTTAATCACTTATCCGACCTCTAAAAATGACTTTGCGCAACAATCGTAATGACTCTGCCCAACAATTGTAATGACTTTGCCAACCACTTTTGATCACTTATCCGACCTCTAAAAATGACTATGCCCAACAATTGTAATGATTTTGCCCAACAATAGTAATGACTTTGCCAACCACTATTAATCACTTATCCGACCTCTAAAAATGACTTTGCCCAACAATTGAAATGACTCTGACAAACACTGTTAATCACTTATCCGACCTCTAAAAATGACTTTGCGCAACAATTGTAATGACTCTGCCTAACAATTGTAATGACTTTGCCAACCACTATTAATCACTTATCCGACCTCTAAAAATGACTTTGCCCAACAATTGTAATGACTTTGCCAACCACTTTTGATCACTTATCCGACCTCTAAAAATGACTATGCCCAACAATTGTAATGATTTTGCCCAACAATTGTAATGACTTTGCCAACCACTATTAATCACTTATCCGACCTCTAAAAATGACTTTGCCCAACAATTGAAATGACTTTGCCAACCACTGTTAATCACTTATCCGACCTCTAAAAATGACTATGCCCAACAATTTTAATGACTTTGCCAACCACTGTTAATCAATTATCCGAACTCTAAAAATGACTTTGCCCAAGAATTGTAATGACTTTGCCAACCACTTTTAATCACTTATCCGACCCCTAAAAATGACTTTGCCCAACAATTGTAATGACTTTGCCCACCACTTTTGATCACTTATCCGACCTCCAAAAATGACTATGCCCAACAATTGTAATGATTTTGCCCAACAATTGTAATGACTTTGCCAACCACTATTAATCACTTATCCGACCTCTAAAAATGACTTTGCCAAACAATTGAAATGACTTTGCCAACCACTATTAATCACTTATCCGACCTCTAAAAATGACTTTGCCCAACAATTGTAATGACTTTGCCCAACAATTGTAATGATTTTGCCCAACAATTGTAATGACTTTGCCAACCACTATTAATCACTTATCCGACCTCTAAAAATGACTTTGCCCAACAATTGTAATGACTTTGCCAACCACTTTTGATCACTTATCCGACCTCCAAAAATGACTATGCCCAACAATTGTAATGATTTTGCCCAACAATTGTAATGACTTTGCCAACCACTATTAATCACTTATCCGACCTCTAAAAATGACTTTGCCAAACAATTGAAATGACTTTGCCAACCACTGTTAATAACTTATCCGACCTCTAAAAATGACTATGCCCAACAATTGTAATGACTTTGCCAACCACTTTTGATCACTTATCCGACTTCTAAAAATGACTATGCCCAAAAATTGTAATGATTTTGCCCAACAATTGTAATGACTTTGCCAACCACTATTAATCACTTATCCGACCTCTAAAAATGACTTTGCCCAACAATTGTAATGACTTTGCCCAACAATTGTAATGATTTTGCCCAACAATTGTAATGACTTTGCCAACCACTATTAATCACTTATCCGACCTCTAAAAATGACTTTGCCCAACAATTGAAATGACTCTGCCAACCACTGTTAAACACTTATCCGACCTCTCAAAATGACTTTGCCAAACATTTGTAATTACTTTGCCAACCACTGTTATTCACTTATCCGACATCTAAAAATGAATTTGCCCAACAATTGTAATGACTTTGCGTACCACTGTTAATCACATATCCGACCTCTAAAAATGACTTTGCCAAGAAATTAAAATGACTTTGCCAAACACTGTTAATAACTTTTTCGACCTCTAAAAATGACTTTGCCCAACAATTGTAACGACTTTGCCAACCACTTTTGATCACTTATCCGACCTCTAAAAATGACTATGCCCAACAATTGTAATGATTTTGCCCAACAATTGTAATGAATTTGCCAACCACTATTAATCACTTATCCGACCTCTTAAAATGACTTTGCCCAACAATTGAAATGATTATGCCAACCACTGTTAATCACCTATCCGACCTCTAAAAATAAATTTGCGCAACAATTGTAATGACTCTGACAAACACTGTTAATCACTTATCCGACCTCTAAAAATGACTTTGCGCAACAATCGTAATGACTCTGCCCAACAATTGTAATGACTTTGCCAACCACTTTTGATCACTTATCCGACCTCTAAAAATGACTATGCCCAACAATTGTAATGATTTTGCCCAACAATTGTAATGACTTTGCCAACCACTATTAATCACTTATCCGACCTCTAAAAATGACTTTGCCCAACAACTGAAATGACTCTGACAAACACTGTTAATCACTTATCCGACCTCTAAAAATGACTTTGCGCAACAATTGTAATGACTCTGCCTAACAATTGTAATGACTTTGCCAACCACTATTAATCACTTATCCGACCTCTAAAAATGACTTTGCCCAACAATTGTAATGACTTTGCCAACCACTTTTGATCACTTATCCGACCTCTAAAAATGACTATGCCCAACAATTGTAATGATTTTGCCCAACAATTGTAATGACTTTGCCAACCACTATTAATCACTTATCCGACCTCTAAAAATGACTTTGCCCAACAATTGAAATGACTTTGCCAACCACTGTTAATCACTTATCCGACCTCCAAAAATGACTATGCCCAACAAATGTAATGACTTTGCCAACCACTGTTAATCAATTATCCGAACTCTAAAAATGACTTTGCCCAAGAATTGTAATGACTTTGCCAACCACTTTTAATCACTTATCCGACCTCTAAAAATGACTTTGCCCAACAATTGTAATGACTTTGCCAACCACTTTTGATCACTTATCCGACCTCAAAAAATGACTATGCCCAACAATTGAAATGATTTTGCCCGACAATTGTAATGACTTTGCCAACCACTATTAATCACTTATCCGACCTCTAAAAATGACTTTGCCAAACAATTGAAATGACTTTGCCAACCACTGTTAATAACTTATCCGACCTCTAAAAATGACTATGCCCAACAATTGTAATGACTTTGCCAACCACTGTTAATCACTTATCCGACCTCTAAAAATGACTTTGCCCAAGAATTGTAATGACTTTGCCAACCACTATTAATCACTTATCCGACCTCTAAAAATGACTTTGCCCAACAATTGAAATGACTTTGCCAACCACTGTTAATCACTTATCCGACCTCTAAAAATGACTTTGCCTAACAATTGTAATGACTTTGCCAAACACTGTTAATAACTTTTTCGACCTCTAAAAATGACTTTGCCCAACAATTGTAACGACTTTGCCAACCACTTTTGATCACTTATCCGACCTCTAAAAATGACTATGCCCAACAATTGTAATGATTTTGCCCAACAATTGTAAAGAATTTGCCAACCACTATTAATCACTTATCCGACCTCTTAAAATGACTTTGCCCAACAATTGAAATGATTATGCCAACCACTGTTAATCACCTATCCGACCACTAGAAATGACTTTGCCCATTTATTGTAATGACTTTGCCAACCACTGTTAATAACTTATCCGACCTCTAAAAATGACTTTGCCCAACAATTGTAATGACTTTGCCAACCACTTTTGATCACTTATCCGACCTCTAAAAATGACTTTGCGCAACAATTGTAATGACTCTGACAAACACTGTTAATCACTTATCCGACCTCTAAAAATGACTTTGCGCAACAATTGTAATGACTCTGCCTAACAATTGTAATGACTTTGCCAACCACTATTAATCACTTATCCGACCTCTAAAAATGACTTTGCCCAACAATTGTAATGACTTTGCCAACCACTTTTGATCACTTATCCGACCTCTAAAAATGACTATGCCCGACAATTGTAATGATTTTGCCCAACAATTGTAATGACTTTGCCAACCACTATTAATCACTTATCCGACCTCTAAAAATGACTTTGCCCAACAATTGAAATGACTCTGACAAACACTGTTAATCACTTATCCGACCTCTAAAAATGACTTTGCGCAACAATTGTAATGACTCTGCCTAACAATTGTAATGACTTTGCCAACCACTATTAATCACTTATCCGACCTCTAAAAATGACTTTGCCCAACAATTGTAATGACTTTGCCAACCACTTTTGATCACTTATCCGACCTCTAAAAATGACTATGCCCAACAATTGTAATGATTTTGCCCAACAATTGTAATGACTTTGCCAACCACTATTAATCACTTATCCGACCTCTAAAAATGACTTTGCCCAACAATTGAAATGACTTTGCCAACCACTGTTAATCACTTATCCGACCTCTAAAAATGACTATGCCCAACAAATGTAATGACTTTGCCAACCACTGTTAATCAATTATCCGAACTCTAAAAATGACTTTGCCCAAGAATTGTAATGACTTTGCCAACTACTTTTAATCACTTTTCCGACCTCTAAAAATGACTATGCCCAACAATTGTAATGATTTTGCCCAACAATTGTAATGACTTTGCCAACCACTATTAATCACTTATCCGACCTCTAAAAATGACTTTGCCCTTGAATTGTAATGACTTTGCCAACCACTTTTAAACACTTATCCGACCTTTAAAAATGACTATGCCCAACAATTGTAATGATTTTGCCCAACAATTGTAATGACTTTGCCAACCACTATTAATCACTTATCCGACCTCTAAAAATGACTTTGCCCAACAATTGAAATGACTTTGCCAACCACTGTTAATCACTTATCCGACCTCTAAAAATGACTTTGCCCAACAATTGTAATGACTTTGCCAACCACTTTTGATCACTTATCCGACCTCTAAAAATGACTATGCCCAACAATTGTAATGATTATGCCCAACAATTGTAATGACTTTGCCAACCACTATTAATCACTTATCCGACCTCTAAAAATGACTTTGCCCAACAATTGAAATGACTTTGCCAACCACTGTTAATCACTTATCCGACCTCTAAAAATGACTTTGCCCAACAATTGTAATGACTTTGCCAACCACTATTAATCACTTATCCGACCTCTAAAATGACTTTGCCCAACAATTGAAATGACTTTGCCAACCACTATTAATCACTTATCCGACCTCTAAAAATTACTTTGCCCAACAATTGAAATGACTTTGCCAACCACTGTTAATCACTTATCCGACCTCTAAAAATGACTATGCCCAACAATTGTAATGACTTTGCCGACCACTGTTAATCACTTATCCGACCTCTAAAAATGACTTTGCCCAAGAATTGTAATGACTTTGCCAACCACTATTAATCACTTATCCGACCTCTAAAAATGACTTTGCCCAACAATTGAAATGACTTTGCCAACCACTGTTAATCACTTATCCGACCTCTAAAAATGACTTTGCCCAACAATTGTAATGACTTTGCCAACCACTATTAATCACTTATCCGACCTCTAAAAATGACTTTGCCCAACAATTGAAATGACTCTGCCAACCACTGTTAATCACTTATCCGACCTCTAAAAATGACTTTGCCCAACAATTGTAATGACTTTGCCAACCACTATTAATCACTTATCCGACCTCTAAAAATGACTTTGCCAAACATTTGTAATTACTTTGCCAACCACTGTTATTCACTTATCCGACATCTAAAAATGACTTTGCCCAACAATTGTAAAGACTTTGCCAACCACTTTTGATCACTTATCCGACCTCTAAAAATGACTATGCCCAACAATTGTAATGATTTTGCCCAACAATTGTAATGAATTTGCCAACCACTATTAATCACTTATCCGACCTCTTAAAATGACTTTGCCCAACAATTGAAATGATTATGCCAACCACTGTTAATCACCTATCCGACCACTAGAAATGACTTTGCCCATTTATTGTAATGACTTTGCCAACCACTGTTAATAACTTATCCGACCTCTAAAAATGACTTTGCCCAACAATTGTAATGACCTTGCCAACCACTATTAATCACTTATCCGACCTCTAAAAATGACTTTGCACAACAATTGAAATGACTTTGCCAACCACTGTTAATCACTTATCCGACCTCTAAAAATGACTTTGCCCAACAATTGTAATGACTTTGCCAACCACTATTAATCACTTATCCGACCTCTAAAAATGACTTTGCCCAACAATTGAAATGACTCTGCCAACCACTGTTAATCACTTATCCGACCTCTAAAAATGACTTTGCCCAACAATTGTAATGACTTTGCGTACCACTGTTAATCACATATCCGACCTCTAAAAATGACTTTTCCAAGCAATTAAAATGACTTTGCCAAACACTGTTAATAACTTTTTCGACCTCTAAAAATGACTTTGCCCAACAATTGTAAAGACTTTGCCAACCACTTTTGATCACTTATCCGACCTCTAAAAATGACTATGCCCAACAATTGTAATGATTTTGCCCAACAATTGTAATGAATTTGCCAACCACTATTAATCACTTATCCGACCTCTTAAAATGACTTTGCCCAACAATTGAAAAGATTATGCCAACCACTGTTAATCACCTATCCGACCACTAGAAATGACTTTGCCCATTTATTGTAATGACTTTGCCAACCACTGTTAATAACTTATCCGACCTCTAAAAATGACTTTGCCCAACAATTGTAATGACCTTGCCAACCACTATTAATCACTTATCCGACCTCTAAAAATGACTTTGCACAACAATTGAAATGACTTTGCCAACCACTGTTAATCACTTATCCGACCTCTAAAAATGACTTTGCCCAACAATTGTAATGACTTTGCCAACCACTTTTGATCACTTATACGACCTCTAAAAATGACTATGCCCAAAAATTGTAATGATTTTGCCCAACAATTGTAATGACTTTGCCAACCACTATTAATCACTTATCCGACCTCTAAAAATGACTTTGCCCAACAATTGTAATGACTTTGCCCAACAATTGTAATGATTTTGCCCAACAATTGTAATGACTTTGCCAACCACTATTAATCACTTATCCGACCTCTAAAAATGACTTTGCCCAACAATTGAAATGACTCTGCCAACCACTGTTAATCACTTATCCGACCTCTCAAAATGACTTTGCCAAACACTGTTAATAACTTTTTCGACCTCTAAAAATGACTTTGCCCAACAATTGTAACGACTTTGCCAACCACTTTTGATCACTTATCCGACCTCTAAAAATGACTATGCCCAACAATTGTAATGATTTTGCCCAACAATTGTAATGAATTTGCAAACCACTATTAATCACTTATCCGACCTCTTAAAATGACTTTGCCCAACAATTGAAATGATTATGCCAACCACTGTTAATCACCTATCCGACCACTAGAAATGACTTTGCCCATTTATTGTAATGACTTTGCCAACCACTGTTAATAACTTATCCGACCTCTAAAAATGACTTTGCCCAACAATTGTAATGACTTTGCCAACCACTTTTGATCACTTATCCGACCTCTAAAAATGACTTTGCGCAACAATTGTAATGACTCTGACAAACACTGTTAATCACTTATCCGACCTCTAAAAATGACTTTGCGCAACAATTGTAATGACTCTGCCTAACAATTGTAATGACTTTGCCAACCACTATTAATCACTTATCCGACCTCTAAAAATGACTTTGCCCAACAATTGTAATGAATTTGCCAACCACTTTTGATCACTTATCCGACCTCTAAAAATGACTATGCCCAACAATTGTAATGATTTTGCCCAACAATTGTAATGACTTTGCCAACCATTATTAATCACTTATCCGACCTCTAAAAATGACTTTGCCCAACAATTGAAATGACTCTGCCTAACAATTGTAATGACTTTGCCAACCACTGTTAATCACTTATCCGACCTCTAAAAATGACTTTGCGCAACAATTGTAATGACTCTGCCTAACAATTGTAATGACTTTGCCAACCACTATTAATCACTTATCCGACCTCTAAAAATGACTTTGCCCAACAATTGTAATGACTTTGCCAACCACTTTTGATCACTTATCCGACCTCTAAAAATGACTATGCCCAACAATTGTAATGATTTTGCCCAACAATTGTAATGACTTTGCCAACCACTATTAATCACTTATCCGACCTCTAAAAATGACTTTGCCCAACAATTGAAATGACTTTGCCAACCACTGTTAATCACTTATCCGACCTCTAAAAATGACTATGCCCAACAAATGTAATGACTTTGCCAACCACTTTTGATCACTTATACGACCTCTAAAAATGACTATGCCCAAAAATTGTAATGATTTTGCCCAACAATTGTAATGACTTTGCCAACCACTATTAATCACTTATCCGACCTCTAAAAATGACTTTGCCCAACAATTGTAATGACTTTGCCCAACAATTGTAATGATTTTGCCCAACAATTGTAATGACTTTGCCAACCACTATTAATCACTTATCCGACCTCTAAAAATGACTTTGCCCAACAATTGAAATGACTCTGCCAACCACTGTTAATCACTTATCCGACCTCTCAAAATGACTTTGCCAAACACTGTTAATAACTTTTTCGACCTCTAAAAATGACTTTGCCCAACAATTGTAACGACTTTGCCAACCACTTTTGATCACTTATCCGACCTCTAAAAATGACTATGCCCAACAATTGTAATGATTTGCCCAACAATTGTAATGAATTTGCCAACCACTATTAATCACTTATCCGACCTCTTAAAATGACTTTGCCCAACAATTGAAATGATTATGCCAACCACTGTTAATCACCTATCCGACCACTAGAAATGACTTTGCCCATTTATTGTAATGACTTTGCCAACCACTGTTAATAACTTATCCGACCTCTAAAAATGACTTTGCCCAACAATTGTAATGACTTTGCCAACCACTTTTGATCACTTATCCGACCTCTAAAAATGACTTTGCGCAACAATTGTAATGACTCTGACAAACACTGTTAATCACTTATCCGACCTCTAAAAATGACTTTGCGCAACAATTGTAATGACTCTGCCTAACAATTGTAATGACTTTGCCAACCACTATTAATCACTTATCCGACCTCTAAAAATGACTTTGCCCAACAATTGTAATGAATTTGCCAACCACTTTTGATCACTTATCCGACCTCTAAAAATGACTATGCCCAACAATTGTAATGATTTTGCCCAACAATTGTAATGACTTTGCCAACCATTATTAATCACTTATCCGACCTCTAAAAATGACTTTGCCCAACAATTGAAATGACTCTGCCTAACAATTGTAATGACTTTGCCAACCACTGTTAATCACTTATCCGACCTCTAAAAATGACTTTGCGCAACAATTGTAATGACTCTGCCTAACAATTGTAATGACTTTGCCAACCACTATTAATCACTTATCCGACCTCTAAAAATGACTTTGCCCAACAATTGTAATGACTTTGCCAACCACTTTTGATCACTTATCCGACCTCTAAAAATGACTATGCCCAACAATTGTAATGATTTTGCCCAACAATTGTAATGACTTTGCCAACCACTATTAATCACTTATCCGACCTCTAAAAATGACTTTGCCCAACAATTGAAATGACTTTGCCAACCACTGTTAATCACTTATCCGACCTCTAAAAATGACTATGCCCAACAAATGTAATGACTTTGCCAACCACTGTTAATCACTTATCCGACCTCTAAAAATGACTTTGCCCAACAATTGTAATGACTTTGCCAACCACTTTTGATCACTTATCCGAACTCCAAAAATGACTATGCCCAACAATTGTAATGATTTTGCCCAACAATTGTAATGACTTTGCCAACCACTATTAATCACTTATCCGACCTCTAAAAATGACTTTGCCCAACAATTGAAATGACTTTGCCAACCACTGTTAATAACTTATCCGACCTCTAAAAATGACTATGCCCAACAATTGTAATGACTTTGCCAACCACTGTTAATCACTTATCCGACCTCTAAAAATGACTTTGCCCAAGAATTGTAATGACTTTGCCAACCACTTTTAAACACTTATCCGACCTCTAAAAATGACTATGCCCAACAATTGTAATGATTTTGCCCAACAATTGTAATGACTTTGCCAACCACTATTAATCACTTATCCGACCTCTAAAAATGACTTTGCCCAACAATTGAAATGACTTTGCCAACCACTGTTAATCACTTATCCGACCTCTAAAAATGACTTTGCCCAACAATTGTAATGACTTTGCCAACCACTTTTGATCACTTATCCGACCTCTAAAAATGACTATGCCCAACAATTGTAATGATTTAGCCCAACAATTGTAATGACTTTGCCAACCACTATTAATCACTTATCCGACCTCTAAAAATTACTTTGCCCAACAATTGAAATGACTTTGCCAACCACTGTTAATCACTTATCCGACCTCTAAAAATGACTATGCCCAACAATTGTAATGACTTTGCCAACCACTGTTAATCACTTATCCGACCTCTAAAAATGACTTTGCCCAAGAATTGTAATGACTTTGCCAACCACTTTTAATCACTTTTCCGACCTCTAAAATTGACTTTGCCCAACAATTTTAATGACTTTGCTAACCACTGTAAATCACTAATTCGTCCTCTAAAAATGACTTTGCCCAACAATTGTAATGACTTTGCCCAACAATTGTAATGATTTTGCCCAACAATTGTAATGACTTTGCCAACCACTATTAATCACTTATCCGACCTCTAAAAATGACTTTGCCCAACAATTGAAATGACTTTGCCAACCACTGTTAATAACTTATCCGACCTCTAAAAATGACTATGCCCAACAATTGTAATGACTTTGCCAACCACTGTTAATCACTTATCCGACCTCTAAAAATGACTTTGCCCAAGAATTGTAATGACTTTGCCAACCACTTTTAAACACTTATCCGACCTCTAAAAATGACTATGCCCAACAATTGTAATGATTTTGCCCAACAATTGTAATGACTTTGCCAACCACTATTAATCACTTATCCGACCTCTAAAAATGACTTTGCCCAACAATTGAAATGACTTTGCCAACCACTGTTAATCACTTATCCGACCTCTAAAAATGACTTTGCCCAACAATTGTAATGACTTTGCCAACCACTTTTGATCACTTATCCGACCTCTAAAAATGACTATGCCCAAGAATTGTAATGATTTAGCCCAACAATTGTAATGACTTTGCCAACCACTATTAATCACTTATCCGACCTCTAAAAATTACTTTGCCCAACAATTGAAATGACTTTGCCAACCACTGTTAATCACTTATCCGACCTCTAAAAATGACTATGCCCAACAATTGTAATGACTTTGCCAACCACTGTTAATCACTTATCCGACCTCTAAAAATGACTTTGCCCAAGAATTGTAATGACTTTGCCAACCACTTTTAATCACTTTTCCGACCTCTAAAATTGACTTTGCGCAACAATTTTAATGACTTTGCTAACCACTGTTAATCACTAATTCGTCCTCTAAAAATGACTTTGCCCAACAATTGTAATGACTTTGCCCAACAATTGTAATGATTTTGCCCAACAATTGTAATGACTTTGCCAACCACTATTAATCACTTATCCGACCTCTAAAAATGACATTGCCCAACAATTGTAATGACTTTGCCAACCACTATTAATCACTTATCCGACCTCTAAAAATGACTTTGCCCAACAATTGAAATGACTCTGCCAACCACTGTTAATCACTTATCCGACCTCTCAAAATGACTTTGCCAAACACTGTTAATAACTTTTTCGACCTCTAAAAATGACTTTGCCCAACAATTGTAACGACTTTGCCAACCACTTTTGATCACTTATCCGACCTCTAAAATGACTATGCCCAACAATTGTAATGATTTTGCCCAACAATTGTAATGAATTTGCCAACCACTATTAATCACTTATCCGACCTCTTAAAATGACTTTGCCCAACAATTGAAATGATTATGCCAACCACTGTTAATCACCTATCCGACCACTAGAAATGACTTTGCCCATTTATTGTAATGACTTTGCCAACCACTGTTAATAACTTATCCGACCTCTAAAAATGACTTTGCCCAACAATTGTAATGACTTTGCCAACCACTTTTGATCACTTATCCGACCTCTAAAAATGACTTTGCGCAACAATTGTAATGACTCTGACAAACACTGTTAATCACTTATCCGACCTCTAAAAATGACTTTGCGCAACAATTGTAATGACTCTGCCTAACAATTGTAATGACTTTGCCAACCACTATTAATCACTTATCCGACCTCTAAAAATGACTTTGCCCAACAATTGTAATGAATTTGCCAACCACTTTTGATCACTTATCCGACCTCTAAAAATGACTATGCCCAACAATTGTAATGATTTTGCCCAACAATTGTAATGACTTTGCCAACCATTATTAATCACTTATCCGACCTCTAAAAATGACTTTGCCCAACAATTGAAATGACTCTGCCTAACAATTGTAATGACTTTGCCAACCACTGTTAATCACTTATCCGACCTCTAAAAATGACTTTGCGCAACAATTGTAATGACTCTGCCTAACAATTGTAATGACTTTGCCAACCACTATTAATCACTTATCCGACCTCTAAAAATGACTTTGCCCAACAATTGTAATGACTTTGCCAACCACTTTTGATCACTTATCCGACCTCTAAAAATGACTATGCCCAACAATTGTAATGATTTTGCCCAACAATTGTAATGACTTTGCCAACCACTATTAATCACTTATCCGACCTCTAAAAATGACTTTGCCCAACAATTGAAATGACTTTGCCAACCACTGTTAATCACTTATCCGACCTCTAAAAATGACTATGCCCAACAAATGTAATGACTTTGCCAACCACTGTTAATCACTTATCCGACCTCTAAAAATGACTTTGCCCAACAATTGTAATGACTTTGCCAACCACTTTTGATCACTTATCCGAACTCCAAAAATGACTATGCCCAACAATTGTAATGATTTTGCCCAACAATTGTAATGACTTTGCCAACCACTATTAATCACTTATCCGACCTCTAAAAATGACTTTGCCCAACAATTGAAATGACTTTGCCAACCACTGTTAATAACTTATCCGACCTCTAAAATGACTATGCCCAACAATTGTAATGACTTTGCCAACCACTGTTAATCACTTATCCGACCTCTAAAAATGACTTTGCCCAAGAATTGTAATGACTTTGCCAACCACTTTTAAACACTTATCCGACCTCTAAAAATGACTATGCCCAACAATTGTAATGATTTTGCCCAACAATTGTAATGACTTTGCCAACCACTATTAATCACTTATCCGACCTCTAAAAATGACTTTGCCCAACAATTGAAATGACTTTGCCAACCACTGTTAATCACTTATCCGACCTCTAAAAATGACTTTGCCCAACAATTGTAATGACTTTGCCAACCACTTTTGATCACTTATCCGACCTCTAAAAATGACTATGCCCAACAATTGTAATGATTTAGCCCAACAATTGTAATGACTTTGCCAACCACTATTAATCACTTATCCGACCTCTAAAAATTACTTTGCCCAACAATTGAAATGACTTTGCCAACCACTGTTAATCACTTATCCGACCTCTAAAAATGACTATGCCCAACAATTGTAATGACTTTGCCAACCACTGTTAATCACTTATCCGACCTCTAAAAATGACTTTGCCCAAGAATTGTAATGACTTTGCCAACCACTTTTAATCACTTTTCCGACCTCTAAAATTGACTTTGCCCAACAATTTTAATGACTTTGCTAACCACTGTAAATCACTAATTCGTCCTCTAAAAATGACTTTGCCCAACAATTGTAATGACTTTGCCCAACAATTGTAATGATTTTGCCCAACAATTGTAATGACTTTGCCAACCACTATTAATCACTTATCCGACCTCTAAAAATGACTTTGCCCAACAATTGAAATGACTTTGCCAACCACTGTTAATAACTTATCCGACCTCTAAAAATGACTATGCCCAACAATTGTAATGACTTTGCCAACCACTGTTAATCACTTATCCGACCTCTAAAAATGACTTTGCCCAAGAATTGTAATGACTTTGCCAACCACTTTTAAACACTTATCCGACCTCTAAAAATGACTATGCCCAACAATTGTAATGATTTTGCCCAACAATTGTAATGACTTTGCCAACCACTATTAATCACTTATCCGACCTCTAAAAATGACTTTGCCCAACAATTGAAATGACTTTGCCAACCACTGTTAATCACTTATCCGACCTCTAAAAATGACTTTGCCCAACAATTGTAATGACTTTGCCAACCACTTTTGATCACTTATCCGACCTCTAAAAATGACTATGCCCAAGAATTGTAATGATTTAGCCCAACAATTGTAATGACTTTGCCAACCACTATTAATCACTTATCCGACCTCTAAAAATTACTTTGCCCAACAATTGAAATGACTTTGCCAACCACTGTTAATCACTTATCCGACCTCTAAAAATGACTATGCCCAACAATTGTAATGACTTTGCCAACCACTGTTAATCACTTATCCGACCTCTAAAAATGACTTTGCCCAAGAATTGTAATGACTTTGCCAACCACTTTTAATCACTTTTCCGACCTCTAAAATTGACTTTGCGCAACAATTTTAATGACTTTGCTAACCACTGTTAATCACTAATTCGTCCTCTAAAAATGACTTTGCCCAACAATTGTAATGACTTTGCCCAACAATTGTAATGATTTTGCCCAACAATTGTAATGACTTTGCCAACCACTATTAATCACTTATCCGACCTCTAAAAATGACATTGCCCAACAATTGAAATGACTCTGCCAACCACTGTTAATCACTTATCCGACCTCTAAAAATGACTTTGCCCAACAATTGAAATGACTCTGCCAACCACTATTAATCACTTATCCGACCTCTAAAAATGACTTTGCCTAACAATTGAAATGACTCTGCCAACCACTGTTATTAACTTATCCGACATCTAAAAATGAATTTGCCCAACAATTGTAATGACTTTGCGTACCACTGTTAATCACTTATCCTACCTCTAAAAATGACTTTGCCCAACAATTGTAATGACTTTGCCAACCACTGTTAATCACTTATCCGACCTCTTAAAATGACTTTGCCCAACAATTGTAATGACTTTGCCAACCACTGTTAATCACTTATCCGACCACTAAAAATGACTTTGCCCATTAATTGTAATGACTTTGCCAACCACTGTTAATCACTTACCCGACCACTAAAAATGACTTTGCCCATTAATTGTAATGACTTTGCCAACCACTGTTAATCACTTACCCGACCTCTAAAAATGACTTTGCCCAACAATTGTAATGACTTTGCCAACCACTGTTAATCACTTATCCGACCTCTAAAAATGACTATGCCCAACAATTGTAATGACTTTGCCAACCACTGTTAATCACTTATCCGACCTCTAAAAATGACTTTGCCCAAGAATTGTAATGACTTTGCCAACCACTTTTAAACACTTACCCGACCTCTAAAAATGACTATGCCCAACAATTGTAATGATTTTGCCCAACAATTGTAATGACTTTGCCAACCACTATTAATCACTTATCCGACGTCTAAAAATGACTTTGCCCAACAATTGTAATGACTTTGCCAACCACTTTTGATCACTTATCCGACCTCTAAAAATGACTATGCCCAACAATTGAAATGATTTAGCCCAACAATTGTAATGACTTTGCCAACCACTATTAATCACTTATCCGACCTCTAAAAATGACTTTGCCCAACAATTGAAATGACTTTGCTAACCACTTTTAATCACTTATCCGACCTCTAAAAATGACTATGCCCAACAATTGTAATGACTTTGCCAACCACTGTTAATCACTTATCCGACCTCTAAAAATGACTTTGCCCAACAATTGTAATGACTTTGCCAACCACTGTTAATCACTTATCCGACCTCTTAAAATGACTTTGCCCAACAATTGTAATGACTTTGCCAACCACTGTTAATCACTTATCCGACCTCTTAAAATGACTTTGCCAAACAATTGAAATGACTTTGCCAACCACTGTTAATCACTTATCCGACCTCTTAAAATGACTTTGCCCAACAATTGTAATGATTTTGCCCATTAATTGTAATGACTTTGCCAACCACTGTTAATCACTTACCCGACCACTAAAAATGACTTTGCCCATTAATTGTAATGACTTTGCCAACCACTGTTAATCACTTACCCGACCTCTAAAAATGACTTTGCCCAACAATTGTAATGACTTTGCCAACCACTGTTAATCACTTATCCGACCTCTAAAAATGACTATGCCCAACAATTGTAATGACTTTGCCAACCACTGTTAATCACTTATCCGACCTCTAAAAATGACTTTGCCCAAGAATTGTAATGACTTTGCCAACCACTTTTAAACACTTATCCGACCTCTAAAAATGACTATGCCCAACAATTGTAATGATTTTGCCCAACAATTGTAATGACTTTGCCAACCACTTTTGATCACTTATCCGACCTCTAAAAATGACTATGCCCAACAATTGTAATGATTTTGCCCAACAATTGTAAAGAATTTGCCAACCACTATTAATCACTTATCCGACCTCTAAAAATGACTTTGCCCAACAATTGTAATGACTTTGCCAACCACTTTTGATCACTTATCCGACCTCTAAAAATGACTTTGCGCAACAATTGTAATGACTCTGCCTAACAATTGTAATGACTTTGCCAACCACTATTAATCACTTATCCGACCTCTAAAAATGACTTTGCCCAACAATTGTAATGACTTTGCCAACCACTTTTGATCACTTATCCGACCTCTAAAAATGACTATGCCCAACAATTGTAATGATTTTGCCCAACAATTGTAATGACTTTGCCAACCACTATTAATCACTTATCCGACCTCTAAAAATGACTTTGCCCAACAATTGAAATGACTCTGACAAACACTGTTAATCACTTATCCGACCTCTAAAAATGACTTTGCGCAACAATTGTAATGACTCTGCCTAACAATTGTAATGACTTTGCCAACCACTATTAATCACTTATCCGACCTCTAAAAATGACTTTGCCCAACAATTGTAATGACTTTGCCAACCACTTTTGATCACTTATCCGACCTCTAAAAATGACTATGCCCAACAATTGTAATGATTTTGCCCAACAATTGTAATGACTTTGCCAACCACTATTAATCACTTATCTGACCTCTAAAAATGACTTTGCCCAACAATTGAAATGACTTTGCCAACCACTGTTAATCACTTATCCGACCTCTAAAAATGACTATGCCCAACAAATGTAATGACTTTGCCAACCACTGTTAATCAATTATCCGAACTCTAAAAATGACTTTGCCCAAGAATTGTAATGACTTTGCCAACCACTTTTAATCACTTTTCCGACCTCTAAAAATGACTATGCCCAACAATTGTAATGATTTTGCCCAACAATTGTAATGACTTTGCCAACCACTATTAATCACTTATCCGACCTCTAAAAATGACTTTGCCCAACAATTGTAATGACTTTGCCAACCACTTTTGATCACTTATCCGACCTCCAAAAATGACTATGCCCAACAATTGTAATGATTTTGCCCAACAATTGTAATGACTTTGCCAACCACTATTAATCACTTATCCGACCTCTAAAAATGACTTTGCCCAACAATTGAAATGACTTTGCCAACCACTGTTAATAACTTATCCGACCTCTAAAAATGACTATGCCCAACAATTGTAATGACTTTGCCAACCACTGTTAATCACTTATCCGACCTCTAAAAATGACTTTGCCCTTGAATTGTAATGACTTTGCCAACCACTTTTAAACACTTATCCGACCTCTAAAAATGACTATGCCCAACAATTGTAATGATTTTGCCCAACAATTGTAATGACTTTGCCAACCACTATTAATCACTTATCCGACCTCTAAAAATGACTTTGCCCAACAATTGAAATGACTTTGCCAACCACTGTTAATCACTTATCCGACCTCTAAAAATGACTTTGCCCAACAATTGTAATGACTTTGCCAACCACTTTTGATCACTTATCCGACCTCTAAAAATGACTATGCCCAACAATTGTAATGACTTTGCCAACCACTTTTGATCACTTATCCGACCTCTAAAAATGACTATGCCCAACAATTGTAATGATTTTGCCCAACAATTGTAATGACCTTGCCAACCACTATTAATCACTTATCCGACCTCTAAAAATGACTTTGCCCAACAATTGTAATGACTTTGCCCAACAATTGAAATGATTTTGCCCAACAATTGTAATGACTTTGCCAACCACTATTAATCACTTATCCGACCTCTAAAAATTACTTTGCCCAACAATTGAAATGACTTTGCCATCCACTGTTAATCACTTATCCGACCTCTAAAAATGACTATGCCCAACAATTGTAATGACTTTGCCAACCACTGTTAATCACTTATCCGACCTCTAAAAATGACTTTGCCCAAGAATTGTAATGACTTTGCCAACCACTTTTAATCACTTTTCCGACCTCTAAAATTGACTTTGCCCAACAATTTTAATGACTTTGCTAACCACTGTTAATCACTAATCCGTCCTCTAAAAATGACTTTGCCCAACAATTGTAATGACTTTGCCCAACAATTGTAATGATTTTGCCCAACAATTGTAATGACTTTGCCAACCACTATTAATCACTTATCCGACCTCTAAAAATGACTTTGCCCAACAATTGAAATGACTCTGCCAACCACTGTTAATCACTTATCCGACCTCTAAAAATGACTTTGCCCAACAATTGTAATGACTTTGCCAACCACTATTAATCACTTATCCGACCTCTAAAAATGACTTTGCCAAACATTTGTAATTACTTTGCCAACCACTGTTATTCACTTATCCGACATCTAAAAATGAATTTGCCCAACAATTGTAATGACTTTGCGTACCACTGTTAATCACATATCCGACCTCTAAAAATGACTTTGCCAAGCAATTAAAATGACTTTGCCAAACACTGTTAATAACTTTTTCGACCTCTAAAAATGACTTTGCCCAACAATTGTAAAGACTTTGCCAACCACTTTTGATCACTTATCCGACCTCTAAAAATGACTATGCCCAACAATTGTAATGATTTTGCCCAACAATTGTAATGAATTTGCCAACCACTATTAATCACTTATCCGACCTCTTAAAATGACTTTGCCCAACAATTGAAATGATTATGCCAACCACTGTTAATCACCTATCCGACCACTAGAAATGACTTTGCCCAACAATTGTAATGACTTTGCCAACCACTTTTGATCACTTATCCGACCTCTAAAAATGACTATGCCCAACAATTGTAATGATTTTGCCCAACAATTGTAATGACCTTGCCAACCACTATTAATCACTTATCCGACCTCTAAAAATGACTTTGCCCAACAATTGTAATGACTTTGCCCAACAATTGAAATGATTTTGCCCAACAATTGTAATGACTTTGCCAACCACTATTAATCACTTATCCGACCTCTAAAAATGACTTTGCCCAACAATTGAAATGACTCTGCCAACCACTGTTAATCACTTATCCGACCTCTCAAAATGACTTTGCCCAACAATTGTAATGACTTTGCCAACCACTTTTGATCACTTATCCGACCTCTAAAAATGACTATGCCCAACAATTGTAATGATTTTGCCAACCACTGTTAATAACTTATCCGACCTCCAAAAATGACTATGCCCAACAATTGTAATGACTTTGCCAACCACTTTTGATCACTTATCCGACCTCTAAAAATGACTATGCCCAACAATTGTAATGATTTTGCCCAACAATTGTAATGACCTTGCCAACCACTATTAATCACTTATCCGACCTCTAAAAATGACTTTGCCCAACAATTGAAATGACTTTGCCAACCACTGTTAATCACTTATCCGACCTCTAAAAATGACTTTGCCCAACAATTGTAATGACTTTGCCAACCACTTTTGATCACTTATACGACCTCTAAAAATGACTATGCCCAAAAATTGTAATGATTTTGCCCAACAATTGTAATGACTTTGCCAACCACTATTAATCACTTATCCGACCTCTAAAAATGACTTTGCCCAACAATTGTAATGACTTTGCCCAACAATTGTAATGATTTTGCCCAACAATTGTAATGACCTTGCCAACCACTATTAATCACTTATCCGACCTCTAAAAATGACTTTGCCCAACAATTGTAATGACTTTGCCCAACAATTGAAATGATTTTGCCCAACAATTGTAATGACTTTGCCAACCACTATTAATCACTTATCCGACCTCTAAAAATGACTTTGCCCAACAATTGAAATGACTCTGCCAACCACTGTTAATCACTTATCCGACCTCTCAAAATGACTTTGCCCAACAATTGTAATGACTTTGCCAACCACTTTTGATCACTTATCCGACCTCTAAAAATGACTATGCCCAACAATTGTAATGATTTTGCCAACCACTGTTAATAACTTATCCGACCTCCAAAAATGACTATGCCCAACAATTGTAATGACTTTGCCAACCACTTTTGATCACTTATCCGACCTCTATAAATGACTATGCCCAACAATTGTAATGATTTTGCCCAACAATTGTAATGACCTTGCCAACCACTATTAATCACTTATCCGACCTCTAAAAATTACTTTGCCCAACAATTGAAATGACTTTGCCAACCACTGTTAATCACTTATCCGACCTCTAAAAATGACTTTGCCCAACAATTGTAATGACTTTGCCAACCACTTTTGATCACTTATACGACCTCTAAAAATGACTATGCCCAAAAATTGTAATGATTTTGCCCAACAATTGTAATGACTTTGCCAACCACTATTAATCACTTATCCGACCTCTAAAAATGACTTTGCCCAACAATTGTAATGACTTTGCCCAACAATTGTAATGATTTTGCCCAACAATTGTAATGACTTTGCCAACCACTATTAATCACTTATCCGACCTCTAAAATGACTTTGCCCAACAATTGTAATGACTTTGCCCAACAATTGAAATGATTTTGCCCAACAATTGTAATGACTTTGCCAACCACTATTAATCACTTATCCGACCTCTAAAAATGACTTTGCCCAACAATTGAAATGACTCTGCCAACCACTGTTAATCACTTATCCGACCTCTCAAAATGACTTTGCCCAACAATTGTAATGACTTTGCCAACCACTTTTGATCACTTATCCGACCTCTAAAAATGACTATGCCCAACAATTGTAATGATTTTGCCAACCACTGTTAATAACTTATCCGACCTCCAAAAATGACTATGCCCAACAATTGTAATGACTTTGCCAACCACTTTTGATCACTTATCCGACCTCTATAAATGACTATGCCCAACAATTGTAATGATTTTGCCCAACAATTGTAATGACCTTGCCAACCACTATTAATCACTTATCCGACCTCTAAAAATTACTTTGCCCAACAATTGAAATGACTTTGCCAACCACTGTTAATCACTTATCCGACCTCTAAAAATGACTTTGCCCAACAATTGTAATGACTTTGCCAACCACTTTTGATCACTTATACGACCTCTAAAAATGACTATGCCCAAAAATTGTAATGATTTTGCCCAACAATTGTAATGACTTTGCCAACCACTATTAATCACTTATCCGACCTCTAAAAATGACTTTGCCCAACAATTGTAATGACTTTGCCCAACAATTGTAATGATTTTGCCCAACAATTGTAATGACTTTGCCAACCACTATTAATCACTTATCCGACCTCTAAAAATGACTTTGCCCAACAATTGAAATGACTCTGCCAACCACTGTTAATCACTTATCCGACCTCTCAAAATGACTTTGCCAAACACTGTTAATAACTTTTTCGACCTCTAAAAATGACTTTGCCCAACAATTGTAACGACTTTGCCAACCACTTTTGATCACTTATCCGACCTCTAAAAATGACTATGCCCAACAATTGTAATGATTTTGCCCAACAATTGTAATGAATTTGCCAACCACTATTAATCACTTATCCGACCTCTTAAAATGACTTTGCCCAACAATTGAAATGATTATGCCAACCACTGTTAATCACCTATCCGACCACTAGAAATGACTTTGCCCATTTATTGTAATGACTTTGCCAACCACTGTTAATAACTTATCCGACCTCTAAAAATGACTTTGCCCAACAATTGTAATGACTTTGCCAACCACTTTTGATCACTTATCCGACCTCTAAAAATGACTTTGCGCAACAATTGTAATGACTCTGACAAACACTGTTAATCACTTATCCGACCTCTAAAAATGACTTTGCGCAACAATTGTAATGACTCTGCCTAACAATTGTAATGACTTTGCCAACCACTATTAATCACTTATCCGACCTCTAAAAATGACTTTGCCCAACAATTGTAATGACTTTGCCAACCACTTTTGATCACTTATCCGACCTCTAAAAATGACTATGCCCAACAATTGTAATGATTTTGCCCAACAATTGTAATGACTTTGCCAACCATTATTAATCACTTATCCGACCTCTAAAAATGACTTTGCCCAACAATTGAAATGACTCTGACAAACACTGTTAATCACTTATCCGACCTCTAAAAATGACTTTGCGCAACAATTGTAATGACTCTGCCTAACAATTGTAATGACTTTGCCAACCACTATTAATCACTTATCCGACCTCTAAAAATGACTTTGCCCAACAATTGTAATGACTTTGCCAACCACTTTTGATCACTTATCCGACCTCTAAAAATGACTATGCCCAACAATTGTAATGATTTTGCCCAACAATTGTAATGACTTTGCCAACCACTATTAATCACTTATCCGACCTCTAAAAATGACTTTGCCCAACAATTGAAATGACTTTGCCAACCACTGTTAATCACTTATCCGACCTCTTAAAATGACTTTGCCCAACAATTGTAATGACTTTGCCAACCACTGTTAATCACTTATCCGACCTCTAAAAATGACTTTGCCCAAGAATTGTAATGACTTTGCAAACCACTTTTAATCACTTTTCCGACCTCTAAAATTGACTTTGCCCAACAATTTTAATGACTTTGCTAACCACTGTTAATCACTAATTCGTCCTCTAAAAATGACTTTGCCCAACAATTGTAATGACTTTGCCCTACAATTGTAATGATTTTGCCCAACAATTGTAATGACTTTGCCAACCACTATTAATCACTTATCCGACCTCTAAAAATGACTTTGCCCAACAATTGAAATGACTTTGCCAACCACTGTTAATCACTTATCCGACCTCTAAAAATGACTTTGCCCAACAATTGAAATGACTCTGCCAACCACTATTAATCACTTATCCGACCTCTAAAAATGACTTTGCCTAACAATTGAAATGACTCTGCCAACCACTGTTATTAACTTATCCGACATCTAAAAATGAATTTGCCCAACAATTGTAATGACTTTGCGTACCACTGTTAATCACTTATCCTACCTCTAAAAATGACTTTGCCCAACAATTGTAATGACTTTGCCAACCACTGTTAATCACTTATCCGACCTCTTAAAATGACTTTGCCCAACAATTGTAATGACTTTGCCAACCACTGTTAATCACTTATCCGACCACTAAAAATGACTTTGCCCATTAATTGTAATGACTTTGCCAACCACTGTTAATCACTTACCCGACCACTAAAAATGACTTTGCCCATTAATTGTAATGACTTTGCCAACCACTGTTAATCACTTACCCGACCTCTAAAAATGACTTTGCCCAACAATTGTAATGACTTTGCAAACCACTGTTAATCACTTATCCGACCTCTAAAAATGACTATGCCCAACAATTGTAATGACTTTGCCAACCACTGTTAATCACTTATCCGACCTCTAAAAATGACTATGCCCAAGAATTGTAATGACTTTGCCAACCACTTTTGATCACTTATCCGACCTCTAAAAATGATTATGCCCAACAATTGTAATGATTTTGCCCAACAATTGTAATGACTTTGCCAACCACTATTAATCACTTATCCGACGTCTAAAAATGACTTTGCCCAACAATTGTAATGACTTTGCCAACCACTTTTGATCACTTATCCGACCTCTAAAAATGACTATGCCCAACAATTGAAATGATTTAGCCCAACAATTGTAATGACTTTGCCAACCACTATTAATCACTTATCCGACCTCTAAAAATGACTTTGCCCAACAATTGAAATGACTTTGCCAACCACTTTTAATCACTTATCCGACCTCTAAAAATGACTATGCCCAACAATTGTAATGACTTTGCCAACCACTGTTAATCACTTATCCGACCTCTAAAAATGACTTTGCCCAACAATTGTAATGACTTTGCCAACCACTGTTAATCACTTATCCGACCTCTTAAAATGACTTTGCCCAACAATTGTAATGACTTTGCCAACCACTGTTAATCACTTATCCGACCTCTTAAAATGACTTTGCCCAACAATTGTAATGACTTTGCCAACCACTGTTAATCACTTATCCGACCTCTAAAAATGACTTTGCCCAAGAATTGTAATGACTTTGCAAACCACTTTTAATCACTTTTCCGACCTCTAAAATTGACTTTGCCCAACAATTTTAATGACTTTGCTAACCACTGTTAATCACTAATTCGTCCTCTAAAAATGACTTTGCCCAACAATTGTAATGACTTTGCCCAACAATTGTAATGATTTTGCCCAACAATTGTAATGACTTTGCCAACCACTATTAATCACTTATCCGACCTCTAAAAATGACTTTGCCCAACAATTGAAATGACTCTGCCAACCACTGTTAATCACTTATCCGACCTCTAAAAATGACTTTGCCCAACAATTGAAATGACTCTGCCAACCACTATTAATCACTTATCCGACCTCTAAAAATGACTTTGCCTAACAATTGAAATGACTCTGCCAACCACTGTTATTAACTTATCCGACATCTAAAAATGAATTTGCCCAACAATTGTAATGACTTTGCGTACCACTGTTAATCACTTATCCTACCTCTAAAAATGACTTTGCCCAACAATTGTAATGACTTTGCCAACCACTGTTAATCACTTATCCGACCTCTTAAAATGACTTTGCCCAACAATTGTAATGACTTTGCCAACCACTGTTAATCACTTATCCGACCACTAAAAATGACTTTGCCCATTAATTGTAATGACTTTGCCAACCACTGTTAATCACTTACCCGACCACTAAAAATGACTTTGCCCATTAATTGTAATGACTTTGCCAACCACTGTTAATCACTTACCCGACCTCTAAAAATGACTTTGCCCAACAATTGTAATGACTTTGCAAACCACTGTTAATCACTTATCCGACCTCTAAAAATGACTATGCCCAACAATTGTAATGACTTTGCCAACCACTGTTAATCACTTATCCGACCTCTAAAAATGACTATGCCCAAGAATTGTAATGACTTTGCCAACCACTTTTGATCACTTATCCGACCTCTAAAAATGATTATGCCCAACAATTGTAATGATTTTGCCCAACAATTGTAATGACTTTGCCAACCACTATTAATCACTTATCCGACGTCTAAAAATGACTTTGCCCAACAATTGTAATGACTTTGCCAACCTCTTTTGATCACTTATCCGACCTCTAAAAATGACTATGCCCAACAATTGAAATGATTTAGCCCAACAATTGTAATGACTTTGCCAACCACTATTAATCACTTATCCGACCTCTAAAAATGACTTTGCCCAACAATTGAAATGACTTTGCCAACCACTTTTAATCACTTATCCGACCTCTAAAAATGACTATGCCCAACAATTGTAATGACTTTGCCAACCACTGTTAATCACTTATCCGACCTCTAAAAATGACTTTGCCCAACAATTGTAATGACTTTGCCAACCACTGTTAATCACTTATCCGACCTCTTAAAATGACTTTGCCCAACAATTGTAATGACTTTGCCAACCACTGTTAATCACTTATCCGACCTCTTAAAATGACTTTGCCCAACAATTGTAATGACTTTGCCAACCACTGTTAATCACTTATCCGACCACTAAAAATGACTTTGCCCATTAATTGTAATGACTTTGCCAACCACTGTTAATCACTTACCCGACCACTAAAAATGACTTTGCCCAACAATTGTAATGACTTTTCCAACCACTGTTAATCACTTACCCGACCTCTAAAAATGACTTTGCCCAACAATTGTAATGACTTTGCCAACCACTGTTAATCACTTATCCGACCTCTAAAAATGACTATGCCCAACAATTGTAATGACTTTGCCAACCACTGTTAATCACTTATCCGACCTCTAAAAATGACTTTGCCCAAGAATTGTAATGACTTTGCCAACCACTTTTAATCACTTATCTGACCTCTAAAAATGACTATGCCCAACAATTGTAATGATTTTGCCCAACAATTGTAATGACTTTGCCAACCACTATTAATCACTTATCCGACCTCTCAAAATGACTATGCCCAACAATTGTAATGACTTTGCCAACCACTGTTAATCACTTATCCGACCTCTCAAAATGACTATGCCCAACAATTGTACTGACTTTGCCAACCACTGTTAATCACTTAACCGACCTCTAAAAATGACTATGCCCAATAATTGTAATGATTTTGCCCAACAATTGTAGTGACTTTGCCAACCACTATTAATCACTTATCCGACCTCTAAAAATGACTTTGCCCAACAATTGAAATGACTTTGCCAACCACTGTTAATCACTTATCCGACCTCTAAAAATGACTTTGCCCAAGAATTGTAATGACTTTGCCAACCACTTTTAATCACTTTTCCGACCTCTAAAAATGACTTTGCCCAACAATTGTAATGACTTTGCCAACCACTTTTGATCACTTATCCGACCTATAAAAATGACTATGCCCAACAATTGTAATGACTTTGCCAACCACTGTTAATCACTTATCCGACCTCTAAAAATGACTTTGCCCAAGAATTGTAATGACTTTGCCAACCACTTTTAATCACTTATCTGACCTCTAAAAATGACTATGCCCAACAATTGTAATGATTTTGCCCAACAATTGAAATGACTTTGCCAACCACTATTAATCACTTATCCGACCTCTAAAAATGACTTTGCCCAACAATTGAAATGACTTTGCCAACCACTGTTAATCACTTATCCGACCTCTCAAAATGACTATGCCCAACAATTGTAATGACTTTGCCAACCACTGTTAATCACTTAACCGACCTCTAAAAATGACTATGCCCAATAATTGTAATGATTTTGCCCAACAATTGTAGTGACTTTGCCAACCACTATTAATCACTTATCCGACCTCTAAAAATGACTTTGCCCAACAATTGAAATGACTTTGCCAACCACTGTTAATCACTTATCCGACCTCTAAAAATGACTTTGCCCAAGAATTGTAATGACTTTGCCAACCACTTTTAATCACTTTTCCGACCTCTAAAAATGACTTTGCCCAACAATTGTAATTACTTTGCCAACCACTTTTGATCACTTATCCGACCTCTAAAAATGACTATGCCCAACAATTGTAATGATTTTGCCCAACAATTGTAATGACTTTGCCAACCACTATTAATCACTTATCCGACCTCTAAAAATGACTTTGCCCAACAATTGAAATGACGTTGTCAACCACTGTTAATCACTTATCCGACCTCTAAAAATGACTATGCCCAACAATTGTAATGACTTTGCCAACCACTGTTAATCACTTATCCGACTTCTAAAAATGACTTTGCCCAAGAATTGTAATGACTTTGCCAACCACTTTTAATCACTTATCCGACCTCTAAAAATGACTTTGCCCAACAATTGAAATGACTTTGCCAACCACTGTTAATCACTTATCCGACCTCTCAAAATGACTATGCCCAACAATTGTAATGACTTTGCCAACCACTGTTAATCACTTATCCGACCTCTAAAAATGACTTTGCCCAACAATTGAAATGACTTTGCCAACCACTGTTAATCACTAATCCGTCCTCTAAAAATGACTTTGCCCAACAATTGTAATGACTTTGCCAACCACTTTTGATCACTTATCCGACCTCTAAAAATGACTATGCCCAACAATTGTAATGATTTTGCCCAACAATTGTAATGACTTTGCCAACCACTATTAATCACTTATCCGACCTCTAAAAATGACTTTGCCCAACAATTGAAATGACGTTGCCAACCACTGTTAATCACTTATACGACCTCTAAAAATGACTATGCCCAACAATTGTAAAGACTTTGCCAACCACTGTTAATCACTTATCCGACTTCTAAAAATGACTTTGCCCAAGAATTGTAATGACTTTGCCAACCACTTTTAATCACTTTTCCGACCTCTAAAAATGACTTTGCCCAACAATTGAAATGACTTTGCTAACCACTGTTAATCACTTATCCGACCGCTAAAAATGACTTCGCCCAACAATTGTAATGACTTTGCCAACCACTATTTACTTATCCGACCTCTTAAAATGCCTTTGCCGAACAATTGTTATGACTTTGCCAACCACTGTTAATCACTTATCCGACCTCTAAAAATGACTTTTGCCAACAATTGTAATGACTTTGCCAACCACTGTAAATCACTTATCCGACCTCTAAAATTGACTTTACCCAACTATTGTAATGACTCTGACAACCACTGTTAATCACTTAACCGACCTCTAAAAATGACTTTGCGAAACAATTGTAATGACTTTGCCCAACAATTGTAATGACTTTGCCAACCACTGGTTATCACTTTTCTCACCTCTAAAAATGACTTTACCCAACAATTGAAATGACTTTGCCAACCACTGTTAATTACTTATCGAACCTCTAAAAATGACTACGCCCAACAATTGTAATGACTTTGCAAACCAGTGTTAATCACTTATCCGACCTCTAAAAATGACTTTGCCCTACATTTGTAATGACTTTGCCAAACACTGTTAATCACTTATCCGACCTCTTGAAATGACTTTGCCATCCACTGTTAATCACTTATCCGACCTCTAAAAATGACTTTGCCCAAGAATTGTAATGACTTTGCCAACCACTGTTAATCACTTTTCCGACCGCTAAAAATGACTTTGCCCAACAATTGTAATGACTTTGCAAACCACTGTTAATCACCTTTCCGACCTCTAAAAATGACTTTTCCCAACAATTGTAATCACTTAGCCAACCACTGTTAATCACTTTTCCAACCTCTAAAAATGACATAGCCCAGCAATTGTAATGACTTTGCCAACCACTGTTAATCACTTATCCGACCTCTAAAAATGACTTTGCCCAACAATTGTAATGACTTTGCAAACCAGTGTTAATCACTTATCCGAACTCTAAAAATGACTTTGCCCTACAATTGTAATGACTTTGCCAAACACTGTTAATCACTTATCCGACCTCTTGAAATGACTTTGCCATCCACTGTTAATCACTAATCCTACCTCTAAAAATGACTTTTCCCAAAAATTGTAATGACTTTGCCAACCACTGGTTATCACTTATCTGACCTCTAAAAATGACTTTGCCCAACAATTGAAAGAACTTTGCCAACCACTGTTAATTACTTATCCAACCTCTAAAAATGACTTTGCCCAACAATTGTAATGAATTTGCAAACCAGTGTTAATCACTTATCCGACCTCTAAAAATGACTTTGCCCTACAATTGTAATGACTTTGCCAAACACTGTTAATAACTTATCCGACCTCTAGAAATGACTTTGCCATCCACTGTTAATCACTTATCCCACCTCAAAAAATGACTTTGCCCAAGAATTGTAATGACTTTGCAAACCACTGTTAATCACCTTTCCGACCTCTAAAAATGACTTTGCCCAACAATTTTAATCACTTTGCCAACCACTGTTAATCACTTATCCTACCTCTTAAAATGACTTTTCCCAACAATTGTAATCACTTAGCCAACCACTGTTAATCACTTTTCCGACCTCTAAAAATGACATTGCCCAACAATTGTAATGACTTTGCCAACCACTGTTAATCACTTATCCGACCTCTAAAAATGACTTTGCCCATCAATTGTAATGACTTTGCAAACCAGTGTTAACTACTTATCCGACCTCTAAAAATGACTTTGCACTACAATTGTAATGACTTTGCCAAACACTGTTAATCACTTATCCGACCTCTTGAAATGACTTTGCCATCCACTGTTAATCACTTATCCTACCTCTAAAAATGACTTTTCCCAACAATTGTAATCACTTAGCCAACCACTGTTAATCACTTGTCCGACCTCTAAAAATGACATTGCCCAACAATTGTAATGACTTTGCCAACCACTGGTTATCACTTATCTGACCTCTAAAAATGACTTTTCCCAACAATTGAAAGGACTTTGCTAACCACTGTTAATTACTTATCCGACCTCTAAAAATGACTTTGCCCAACAATTGTAATGACTTTGCAAACCAGTGTTAACTACTTATCCCACCTCTAAAAATGACTTTGCCCTACAATTGTAATGACTTTGCCAAACACTGTTAATCACTTATCCGACCTCTTGAAATGACTTTGCCAACCACTATTAATCACTTATCTGACCTCTAAAAATGACTTTGCCCAACAATTGAAATGACTTTGCCAACCACTGTTAATCACTTATCCGACCTCTAAAAATGACTTTTCCCAACAATTGTAATCACTAAGCCAACCACTGTTAATCACTTTTCCGACCTCTAAAAATGACATTGCCCAACAATTGTAATGACTTTGCCAACCACTGTAAATCACTTATCCGACCTCTAAAAATGACTTTTCCCAACAATTGTAATGACTTTGCCAACCACTGTTAATCACTTATCCGACCTCTAAAAATGACTTTGCCCATCAATTGTAATGACTTTGCAAACTAGTGTTAACTACATTCGACCTCTAAAAATGACTTTGCACTACAATTGTAATGACTTTGCAAAACACTGTTAATCACTTATCCGACCTCTTGAAATGACTTTGCCATCCACTGTTAATCACTTATCCTACCTCTAAAAATGACTTTTCCCAACAATTGTAATCACTTAGCCAACCACTGTTAATCACTTGTCAGACCTCTAAAAATGACATTGCCCAACAATTGTAATGACTTTGCCAACCACTGGTTATCACTTATCTGACCTCTAAAAATGACTTTACCCAACAATTGAAAGGACTTTGCCAACCACTGTTAATTACTTATCCGACCTCTAAAAATGACTTTGCCCAACAATTGTAATGACTTTTAAAACCAGTGTTAATCACTTATCCGAATTCTAAAAATGACTTTGCCCTCCAATTGTAATGACTTTGCCAAACACTGTTAATCACTTATCCGACCCCTTGAAATGACTTTGCCATCCACTGTTAATCACTTATCCGACCTCTAAAAATGACTTTGCCCAACAATTGTAATGACTTTGCCAACCACTGTTAATCACTTATCCGACCTCTAAAAATGACTTTGCCCATCAATTGTAATGACTTTGCAAACCAGTGTTAACTACTTATCCGACCTCTAAAAATGACTTTGCACTACAATTGTAATGACTTTGCCAACCACTGTTAATCACTTATCCGACCTCTAAAAATGACTTTGCCCTACAATTGTAATGACTTTGCCAACCACTGTTAATCACTTATCCGACCTCTAAAAATGACTTTTCCCAACAATTGTAATCACTTAGCCAACCACTGTTAATCACTTATCCGACCTCTAAAAATGACGCTTCCCAACAATTGTAATGACTTTGCCAACCACTGTTTATCACTTATCCGACCTCTAAAAATGACTTTGCCCAACAATTGTAATGACTTTGCCAACCACTGTTAATCACTTATCCGACCTCTAAAAATGACTTTGCCCAACAATTGAAATGACTTTGCCAACCACTGTTAATTACTTATCGGACCTCTAAAAATGACTTCGCCCAACAATTGTAATGACTTTGCAAACCAGTGTTAATCACTTATCCGACCTCTAAAAATGACTTTGCCCTACATTTGTAATGACTTTGCCAAACACTGTTAATCACTTATCCGACCTCTTGAAATGACTTTGCCCAACAATTGTAATGACTTTGCAAACCAGTGTTAATCACTTATCCGAATTCTAAAAATGACTTTGCCCTCCAATTGTAATGACTTTGCCAAACACTGTTAATCACTTATCCGACCCCTTGAAATGACTTTGCCATCCACTGTTAATCACTTATCCGACCTCTAAAAATGACTTTGCCCAACAATTGTAATGACTTTGCCAACCACTGTTAATCACTTATCCGACCTCTAAAAATGACTTTGCCCATCAATTGTAATGACTTTGCAAACCAGTGTTAACTACTTATCCGACCTCTAAAAATGACTTTGCACTACAATTGTAATGACTTTGCAAAACACTGTTAATCACTTATCCGACCTCTTGAAATGACTTTGCCATCCACTGTTAATCACTTATCCTACCTCTAAAAATGACTTTTCCCAACAATTGTAATCACTTAGCCAACCACTGTTAATCACTTGTCCGACCTCTAAAAATGACTTTGCCCAACAATTGTAATGACTTTGCAAACCAGTGTTAATCACTTATCCGAATTCTAAAAATGACTTTGCCCTCCAATTGTAATGACTTTGCCAAACACTGTTAATCACTTATCCGACCTCTTGAAATGACTTTGCCATCCACTGTTAATCACTTATCCGACCTCTAAAAATGACTTTGCCCAAGAATTGCAATGACTTTGTCAACCACTGTTAATCACTTTTCCGACCTCTAAAAATGACTTTGCCCAACAATTTTAATGATTTTTCCCAACAATTGTAATGAATTTGCCAACCACTTTTAATCACTTATCCGACCTCTAAAAATGACTTTGCCCATCAATTGTAATGACTTTGCAAACCAGTGTTAACTACTTATCCGACCTCTAAAAATGACTTTGCACTACAATTGTAATGACTTTGCAAAACACTGTTAATCACTTATCCGACCTCTTGAAATGACTTTGCCATCCACTGTTAATCACTTATCCTACCTCTAAAAATGACTTTTCCCAACAATTGTAATCACTTTGCCAACCACTGTTAATTACTTATCCGACCTCTAAAAATGACTTTGCCCAACAATTGTAATGACTTTGTCAACCACTGTTAATCACTTTTCCGACCTCTAAAAATGACTTTGCCCAACAATTTTAATGATTTTTCCCAACAATTGTAATGAATTTGCCAACCACTGTTAATCACTTATCCGACCTCTAAAAATGACTTTGCCCATCAATTGTAATGACTTTGCAAACCAGTGTTAACTACTTATCCGACCTCTAAAAATGACTTTGCACTACAATTGTAATGACTTTGCAAAACACTGTTAATCACTTATCCGACCTCTTGAAATGACTTTGCCATCCACTGTTAATCACTTATCCTACCTCTAAAAATGACTTTTCCCAACAATTGTAATCACTTTGCCAACCACTGTTAATTACTTATCCGACCTCTAAAAATGACTTTGCCCAACAATTGTAATGACTTTGCAAACCAGTGTTAATCACTTATCCGAATTCTAAAAATGACTTTGCCCTCCAATTGTAATGACTTTGCCAAACACTGTTAATCACTTATCCGACCTCTTGAAATGACTTTGCCATCCACTGTTAATCACTTATCCGACCTCTAAAAATGACTTTGCCCAAGAATTGCAATGACTTTGTCAACCACTGTTAATCACTTTTCCGACCTCTAAAAATGACTTTGCCCAACAATTTTAATGATTTTTCCCAACAATTGTAATGAATTTGCCAACCACTTTTAATCACTTATCTGACCTCTAAAAATGACTTAGCCCAACAATTGAAATGACTTTGCCAACCACTGTTAATCACTTATCCGACCTCTAAAAATGACTTTGCCCTACAATTGTAATGACTTTGCCAACCACTGTTAATCACTTATCCGACCTCTAAAAATGACTTTTCCCAACAATTGTAATCACTTAGCCAACCACTGTTAATCACTTATCCGACCTCTAAAAATGACGCTTCCCAACAATTGTAATGACTTTGCCAACCACTGTTTATCACTTATCCGACCTCTAAAAATGACTTTGCCCAACAATTGTAATGACTTTGCCAACCACTGTTAATCACTTATCCGACCTCTAAAATGACTTTGCCCAACAATTGAAATGACTTTGCCAACCACTGTTAATTACTTATCGGACCTCTAAAAATGACTTCGCCCAACAATTGTAATGACTTTGCAAACCAGTGTTAATCACTTATCCGACCTCTAAAAATGACTTTGCCCTACATTTGTAATGACTTTGCCAAACACTGTTAATCACTTATCCGACCTCTTGAAATGACTTTGCCCAACAATTGTAATGACTTTGCAAACCAGTGTTAATCACTTATCCGAATTCTAAAAATGACTTTGCCCTCCAATTGTAATGACTTTGCCAAACACTGTTAATCACTTATCCGACCCCTTGAAATGACTTTGCCATCCACTGTTAATCACTTATCCGACCTCTAAAAATGACTTTGCCCAACAATTGTAATGACTTTGCCAACCACTGTTAATCACTTATCCGACCTCTAAAAATGACTTTGCCCATCAATTGTAATGACTTTGCAAACCAGTGTTAACTACTTATCCGACCTCTAAAAATGACTTTGCACTACAATTGTAATGACTTTGCAAAACACTGTTAATCACTTATCCGACCTCTTGAAATGACTTTGCCATCCACTGTTAATCACTTATCCTACCTCTAAAAATGACTTTTCCCAACAATTGTAATCACTTAGCCAACCACTGTTAATCACTTGTCCGACCTCTAAAAATGACATTGCCCAGCAATTGTAATGACTTTGCCAACCACTGGTTATCACTTATCTGACCTCTAAAAATGACTTTACCCAACAATTGAAAGGACTTTGCCAACCACTGTTAATTACTTATCCGACCTCTAAAAATGACTTTGCCCAACAATTGTAATGACTTTGCAAACCAGTGTTAATCACTTATCCGAATTCTAAAAATGACTTTGCCCTCCAATTGTAATGACTTTGCCAAACACTGTTAATCACTTATCCGACCTCTTGAAATGACTTTGCCATCCACTGTTAATCACTTATCCGACCTCTAAAAATGACTTTGCCCAAGAATTGCAATGACTTTGTCAACCACTGTTAATCACTTTTCCGACCTCTAAAAATGACTTTGCCCAACAATTTTAATGATTTTTCCCAACAATTGTAATGAATTTGCCAACCACTTTTAATCACTTATCTGACCTCTAAAAATGACTTAGCCCAACAATTGAAATGACTTTGCCAACCACTGTTAATCACTTATCCGACCTCTAAAAATGACTTTGCCCTACAATTGTAATGACTTTGCCAACCACTGTTAATCACTTATCCGACCTCTAAAAATGACTTTTCCCAACAATTGTAATCACTTAGCCAACCACTGTTAATCACTTATCCGACCTCTAAAAATGACGCTTCCCAACAATTGTAATGACTTTGCCAACCACTGTTTATCACTTATCCGACCTCTAAAAATGACTTTGCCCAACAATTGTAATGACTTTGCCAACCACTGTTAATCACTTATCCGACCTCTAAAAATGACTTTGCCCAACAATTGAAATGACTTTGCCAACCACTGTTAATTACTTATCGGACCTCTAAAAATGACTTCGCCCAACAATTGTAATGACTTTGCAAACCAGTGTTAATCACTTATCCGACCTCTAAAAATGACTTTGCCCTACATTTGTAATGACTTTGCCAAACACTGTTAATCACTTATCCGACCTCTTGAAATGACTTTGCCCAACAATTGTAATGACTTTGCAAACCAGTGTTAATCACTTATCCGACCTCTAAAAATGACTTTGCCCTACAATTGTAATGACTTTGCCAAACACTGTTAATCACTTATCCGACCTCTTGAAATGACTTTGCCATCCACTGTTAATCACTAATCCTACCTCTATAAATGACTTTTCCCAACAATTGTAATCACTTAGCCAACCAATGTTAATCACTTATCCGACCTCTAAAAATGACATTGCCCAACAATTGTAATAACTTTGCCAACCACTGGTTATCACTTATCGGACCTCTAAAAATGACTTCGCCCAACAATTGTAATGACTTTGCAAACCAGTGTTAATCACTTATCCGACCTCTAAAAATGACTTTGCCCTACATTTGTAATGACTTTGCCAAACACTGTTAATCACTTATCCGACCTCTTGAAATGACTTTGCCCAACAATTGTAATGACTTTGCAAACCAGTGTTAATCACTTATCCGACCTCTAAAAATGACTTTGCCCTACAATTGTAATGACTTTGCCAAACACTGTTAATCACTTATCCGACCTCTTGAAATGACTTTGCCATCCACTGTTAATCACTTATCTTACCTCTAAAAATGACTTTTCCCAACAATTGTAATCACTTAGCCAACCACTGTTAATCACTTATCCGACCTCTAAAAATGACTTTTCCCAACAATTGTAATCACTTAGCCAACCACTGTTAATCACTTATCCGACCTCTAAAAATGACTTTTCCCAACAATTGTAATGACTTTGCCAACCACTGTTTATCACTTATCCGACCTCTAAAAATGACTTTGCCCAACAATTGTAATGACTTTGCCAACCACTGTTAATCACTTATCCGACCTCTAAAAATGACTTTGCCCAACAATTGAAATGACTTTGCCAACCACTCTTAATTACTTATCGGACCTCTAAAAATGACTTTGCCCTACAATTGTAATGACTTTGCCAAACACTGTTAATCACTTATCCGACCTCTTGAAATGACTTTGCCATCCACTGTTAATCACTAATCCTACCTCTAAAAATGACTTTTCCCAACAATTGTAATCACTTAGCCAACCACTGTTAATCACTTATCCGACCTCTAAAAATGACATTGCCCAACAATTGTAATGACTTTGCCAACCACTGGTTATCACTTATCCGACCTCTTGAAATGACTTTGCCATCCACTGTTAATCACTTATCTTACCTCTAAAAATGACTTTTCCCAACAATTGTAATCACTTAGCCAACCACTGTTAATCACTTATCCGACCTCTAAAAATGACTTTTCCCAACAATTGTAATCACTTAGCCAACCACTGTTAATCACTTAGTCGACCTCTAAAAATGACTTTTCCCAACAATTGTAATGACTTTGCCAATCACTGTTTATCACTTATCCGATTTCTAAAAATGACTTTGCCCAACAATTGTAATGACTTTGCCAACCACTGTTAATCACTTATCCGACATCTAAAAATGACTTTGCCCAACAATTGAAATGACTTTGCCCAACAATTGAAATGACTTTGCCAACCACTGTTAATTACTTATCGGACCTCTAAAAATGACTTCGCCCAACAATTGTAATGACTTTGCAAACCAGTGTTAATCACTTATCCGACCTCTAAAAATGACTTTGCCCTACATTTGTAATGACTTTGCCAAACACTGTTAATCACTTATCCGACCTCTAAAAATGACTTTGCCCTACATTTGTAATGACTTTGCCAAACACTGTTAATCACTTATCCGACCTCTAAAAATGACTTTGCCCTACAATTGTAATGACTTTGCCAAACACTGTTAATCACTTATCCGACCTCTTGAAATGACTTTGCCATCCACTGTTAATCACTAATACTACCTCTAAAAATGACTTTTCCCAACAATTGTAATCACTTAGCCAACCACTGTTAATCACTTATCCGACCTCTAAAAATGACATTGCCCAACATTGTAATGACTTTGCCAACCACTGGTTATCACTTATCTGACCTCTAAAAATGACTTTGCCCAACAATTGAAAGAACTTTGCCAACCACTGTTAATTACTTATCCGACCTCTAAAAATGACTTCGCCCAACAATTGTAATGACTTTGCAAACCAGTGTTAATCACTTATCCGACCTCTAAAAATGACTTTGCCCTACATTTGTAATGACTTTGCCAAACACTGTTAATCACTTATCCGACCTCTTGAAATGACTTTGCCCAACAATTGTAATGACTTTGCAAACCAGTGTTAATCACTTATCCGACCTCTAAAAATGACTTTGCCCTACAATTGTAATGACTTTGCCAAACACTGTTAATCACTTATCCGACCTCTTGAAATGACTTTGCCATCCACTGTTAATCACTAATCCTACCTCTAAAAATGACTTTTCTTAACAATTGTAATCACTTAGCCAACCACTGTTAATCACTTATCCGACCTCTAAAAATGACATTGCCCAACAATTGTAATGACTTTGCCAACCACTGGTTATCACTAATCTGACCTCTAAAAATGACTTTTCCCAACAATTGAAAGGACTTTGCTAACCACTGTTAATTACTTATCCGACCTCTAAAAATGACTTTGCCCAACAATTGTAATGACTTTGCAAACCAGTGTTAACTACTTATCCCACCTCTAAAAATGACTTTGCCCTACAATTGTAATGACTTTGCCAAACACTGTTAATCACTTATCCGACCTCTTGAAATGACTTTGCCAACCACTATTAATCACTTATCTGACCTCTAAAAATGACTTTGCCCAACAATTGAAATGACTTTGCCAACCACTGTTAATCACTTATCCGACCTCTAAAAATGACTTTTCCCAACAATTGTAATCACTAAGCCAACCACTGTTAATCACTTTTCCGACCTCTAAAAATGACATTGCCCAACAATTGTAATGACTTTGCCAACCACTGTAAATCACTTATCCGACCTCTAAAAATGACTTTTCCCAACAATTGTAATGACTTTGCCAACCACTGTTAATCACTTATCCGACCTCTAAAAATGACTTTGCCCATCAATTGTAATGACTTTGCAAACTAGTGTTAACTACATTCGACCTCTAAAAATGACTTTGCACTACAATTGTAATGACTTTGCAAAACACTGTTAATCACTTATCCGACCTCTTGAAATGACTTTGCCATCCACTGTTAATCACTTATCCTACCTCTAAAAATGACTTTTCCCAACAATTGTAATCACTTAGCCAACCACTGTTAATCACTTGTCAGACCTCTAAAAATGACATTGCCCAACAATTGTAATGACTTTGCCAACCACTGGTTATCACTTATCTGACCTCTAAAAATGACTTTACCCAACAATTGAAAGGACTTTGCCAACCACTGTTAATTACTTATCCGACCTCTAAAAATGACTTTGCCCAACAATTGTAATGACTTTTAAAACCAGTGTTAATCACTTATCCGAATTCTAAAAATGACTTTGCCCTCCAATTGTAATGACTTTGCCAAACACTGTTAATCACTTATCCGACCCCTTGAAATGACTTTGCCATCCACTGTTAATCTTTTATCCGACCTCTAAAAATGACTTTGCCCAACAATTGTAATGACTTTGCCAACCACTGTTAATCACTTATCCGACCTCTAAAAATGACTTTGCCCATCAATTGTAATGACTTTGCAAACCAGTGTTAACTACTTATCCGACCTCTAAAAATGACTTTGCACTACAATTGTAATGACTTTGCAAAACACTGTTAATCACTTATCCGACCTCTTGAAATGACTTTGCCATCCACTGTTAATCACTTATCCTACCTCTAAAAATGACTTTTCCCAACAATTGTAATCACTTAGCCAACCACTGTTAATCACTTGTCCGACCTCTAAAAATGACATTGCCCAGCAATTGTAATGACTTTGCCAACCACTGGTTATCACTTATCTGACCTCTAAAAATGACTTTACCCAACAATTGAAAGGACTTTGCCAACCACTGTTAATTACTTATCCGACCTCTAAAAATGACTTTGCCCAACAATTGTAATGACTTTGCAAACCAGTGTTAATCACTTATCCGAATTCTAAAAATGACTTTGCCCTCCAATTGTAATGACTTTGCCAAACACTGTTAATCACTTATCCGACCTCTTGAAATGACTTTGCCATCCACTGTTAATCACTTATCCGACCTCTAAAAATGACTTTGCCCAAGAATTGCAATGACTTTGTCAACCACTGTTAATCACTTTCCGACCTCTAAAAATGACTTTGCCCAACAATTTTAATGATTTTTCCCAACAATTGTAATGAATTTGCCAACCACTTTTAATCACTTATCTGACCTCTAAAAATGACTTAGCCCAACAATTGAAATGACTTTGCCAACCACTGTTAATCACTTATCCGACCTCTAAAAATGACTTTGCCCTACAATTGTAATGACTTTGCCAACCACTGTTAATCACTTATCCGACCTCTAAAAATGACTTTTCCCAACAATTGTAATCACTTAGCCAACCACTGTTAATCACTTATCCGACCTCTAAAAATGACGCTTCCCAACAATTGTAATGACTTTGCCAACCACTGTTTATCACTTATCCGACCTCTAAAAATGACTTTGCCCAACAATTGTAATGACTTTGCCAACCACTGTTAATCACTTATCCGACCTCTAAAAATGACTTTGCCCAACAATTGAAATGACTTTGCCAACCACTGTTAATTACTTATCGGACCTCTAAAAATGACTTCGCCCAACAATTGTAATGACTTTGCAAACCAGTGTTAATCACTTATCCGACCTCTAAAAATGACTTTGCCCTACATTTGTAATGACTTTGCCAAACACTGTTAATCACTTATCCGACCTCTTGAAATGACTTTGCCCAACAATTGTAATGACTTTGCAAACCAGTGTTAATCACTTATCCGACCTCTAAAAATGACTTTGCCCTACAATTGTAATGACTTTGCCAAACACTGTTAATCACTTATCCGACCTCTTGAAATGACTTTGCCATCCACTGTTAATCACTAATCCTACCTCTAAAAATGACTTTTCCCAACAATTGTAATCACTTAGCCAACCAATGTTAATCACTTATCCGACCTCTAAAAATGACATTGCCCAACAATTGTAATAACTTTGCCAACCACTGGTTATCACTTATCGGACCTCTAAAAATGACTTCGCCCAACAATTGTAATGACTTTGCAAACCAGTGTTAATCACTTATCCGACCTCTAAAAATGACTTTGCCCTACATTTGTAATGACTTTGCCAAACACTGTTAATCACTTATCCGACCTCTTGAAATGACTTTGCCCAACAATTGTAATGACTTTGCAAACCAGTGTTAATCACTTATCCGACCTCTAAAAATGACTTTGCCCTACAATTGTAATGACTTTGCCAAACACTGTTAATCACTTATCCGACCTCTTGAAATGACTTTGCCATCCACTGTTAATCACTTATCTTACCTCTAAAAATGACTTTTCCCAACAATTGTAATCACTTAGCCAACCACTGTTAATCACTTATCCGACCTCTAAAAATGACTTTTCCCAACAATTGTAATCACTTAGCCAACCACTGTTAATCACTTATCCGACCTCTAAAAATGACTTTTCCCAACAATTGTAATGACTTTGCCAACCACTGTTTATCACTTATCCGACCTCTAAAAATGACTTTGCCCAACAATTGTAATGACTTTGCCAACCACTGTTAATCACTTATCCGACCTCTAAAAATGACTTTGCCCAACAATTGAAATGACTTTGCCAACCACTCTTAATTACTTATCGGACCTCTAAAAATGACTTTGCCCTACAATTGTAATGACTTTGCCAAACACTGTTAATCACTTATCCGACCTCTTGAAATGACTTTGCCATCCACTGTTAATCACTAATCCTACCTCTAAAAATGACTTTTCCCAACAATTGTAATCACTTAGCCAACCACTGTTAATCACTTATCCGACCTCTAAAAATGACATTGCCCAACAATTGTAATGACTTTGCCAACCACTGGTTATCACTTATCCGACCTCTTGAAATGACTTTGCCATCCACTGTTAATCACTTATCTTACCTCTAAAAATGACTTTTCCCAACAATTGTAATCACTTAGCCAACCACTGTTAATCACTTATCCGACCTCTAAAAATGACTTTTCCCAACAATTGTAATCACTTAGCCAACCACTGTTAATCACTTAGTCGACCTCTAAAAATGACTTTTCCCAACAATTGTAATGACTTTGCCAATCACTGTTTATCACTTATCCGATTTCTAAAAATGACTTTGCCCAACAATTGTAATGACTTTGCCAACCACTGTTAATCACTTATCCGACATCTAAAAATGACTTTGCCCAACAATTGAAATGACTTTGCCAACCACTGTTAATTACTTATCGGACCTCTAAAAATGACTTCGCCCAACAATTGTAATGACTTTGCAAACCAGTGTTAATCACTTATCCGACCTCTAAAAATGACTTTGCCCTACATTTGTAATGACTTTGCCAAACACTGTTAATCACTTATCCGACCTCTAAAAATGACTTTGCCCTACATTTGTAATGACTTTGCCAAACACTGTTAATCACTTATCCGACCTCTAAAAATGACTTTGCCCTACAATTGTAATGACTTTGCCAAACACTGTTAATCACTTATCCGACCTCTTGAAATGACTTTGCCATCCACTGTTAATCACTAATACTACCTCTAAAAATGACTTTTCCCAACAATTGTAATCACTTAGCCAACCACTGTTAATCACTTATCCGACCTCTAAAAATGACATTGCCCAACAATTGTAATGACTTTGCCAACCACTGGTTATCACTTATCTGACCTCTAAAAATGACTTTGCCCAACAATTGAAAGAACTTTGCCAACCACTGTTAATTACTTATCCGACCTCTAAAAATGACTTCGCCCAACAATTGTAATGACTTTGCAAACCAGTGTTAATCACTTATCCGACCTCTAAAAATGACTTTGCCCTACATTTGTAATGACTTTGCCAAACACTGTTAATCACTTATCCGACCTCTTGAAATGACTTTGCCCAACAATTGTAATGACTTTGCAAACCAGTGTTAATCACTTATCCGACCTCTAAAAATGACTTTGCCCTACAATTGTAATGACTTTGCCAAACACTGTTAATCACTTATCCGACCTCTTGAAATGACTTTGCCATCCACTGTTAATCACTAATCCTACCTCTAAAAAATGACTTTTCTTAACAATTGTAATCACTTAGCCAACCACTGTTAATCACTTATCCGACCTCTAAAAATGACATTGCCCAACAATTGTAATGACTTTGCCAACCACTGGTTATCACTAATCTGACCTCTAAAAATGACTTTGCCCAACAATTGAAAGAAATTTGCCAACCACTGTTAATTACTTATCCGACCTCTAAAAATGACTTTGCCCAACAATTGTAATGACTTTGCAAACCACTGTTAATCACTAATCCGACCTCTTGAAATTACTTTGCCATCCACTGTTAATCACTTATCCGACCTCTAAAAATGACTTTGCCCAAGAATTGTAATGACTTTGCAAACCACTGTTAATCACCTTTCCGACTTTAAAAATGACTTTGCCCAACAATTTTAATCACTTTGCCAACCACTGTTAATCACTTATCCTACCTCTAAAAATGACTTTTCCCAACAATTGTAATCACTTAGCCAACCACTGTTAATCACTTTTCCGACCTCTAAAAATGACATTGCCCAACAATTGTAATGACTTTGCCAACAACTGTAAATCACTTATCCGACCTCTAAAAATGACTTTGCCCAACAATTGTAATGACTTTGCCAACCACTGTTAATCACTTATCCGACCTCTAAAAATGACTTTGCCCATCAATTGTAATGACTTTGCAAACCAGTGTTAACTACTTATCCGACCTCTAAAAATGACTTTGCACTACAATTGTAATGACTTTGCCAAACACTGTTAATCACTTATCCGACCTCTTGAAATGACTTTGCCAACCACTGGTTATCACTTATCTGACCTCTAAAAATGACTTTACCCAACAATTGAAAGGACTTTGCCAACCAGTGTTAATCACTTATCCCACCTCTAAAAATGACTTTGCCCTACAATTGTAATGACTTTGCCAAACACTGTTAATCACTTATCCGACCTCTTGAAATGACTTTGCCATCCACTGTTAATCACTTATCCGACCTCTAAAAATGACTTTGCCCAAGAATTGCAATGACTTTGCCAACCAATGTTAATCACTTTTCCGACCCCTAAAAATGACTTTGCCCAACAATTTTAATGATTTTTCCCAACAATTGTAATGACTTTGCCAACCACTATTAATCACTTATCTGACCTCTAAAAATGACTTTGCCCAACAATTGAAATGACTTTGCCAACCACTGTTAATCACTTATCCGACCTCTAAAAATGACTTTTTCCAACAATTGTAATCACTTAGCCAACCACTGTTAATCACTTTTCCGACCTCTAAAAATGACATTGCCCAACAATTGTAATGACTTTGCCAACCACTGTAAATCACTTATCCGACCTCTAAAAATGACTTTGCCCAACAATTGTAATCACTTAGCCAACCACTGTTAATCACTTGTCCTACCTCTAAAAATGACATTGCCCATCAATTGTTATGACTTTGCAAACCAGTGTTAACTACTTATCCGACCTCTAAAAATGATTTTGCACTACAATTGTAATGACTTTGCCAAACACTGTTAATCACTTATCCGACCTCTTGAAATGACTTTGCCATCCACTGTTAATCACTTATCCTACCTCTAAAAATGACTTTTCCCAACAATTGTAATCACTTAGCCAACCACTGTTAATCACTTGTCCGACCTCTAAAAATGACATTGCCCAACAATTGTAATGACTTTGCCAACCACTGGTTATCACTTATCTGACCTCTAAAAATGACTTTACCCAACAATTGAAAGGACTTTGCCAACCACTGTTAATTACTTATCCGACCTCTAAAAATGACTTTGCCCAACAATTGTAATGACTTTGCAAACCAGTGTTAATCACTTATCCGACCTCTAAAAATGACTTTGCCCTACAATTGTAATGACTTTGCCAAACACTGTTAATCACTTATCCGACCTCTTGAAATGACTTTGCCATCCACTGTTAATCACTTATCCGACCTCTAAAAATGACTTTGCCCAAGAATTGCAATGACTTTGTCAACCACTGTTAATCACTTTTCCGACCTCTAAAAATGACTTTGCCCAACAATTTTAATGATTTTTCCCAAAAATTGTAATGACTTTGCCAACCACTATTAATCACGTATCTGACCTCTAAAAATGACTTTGCCCAACAATTGAAATGACTTTGCCAACCACTGTTAATCACTTATCCGACCTCTAAAAATGACTTTGCCCAACAATTGTAATGACTTTGCAAACCAGTGTTAATCACTTATCCGACCTCTAAAAATGACTTTGCCCTACAATTGTAATGACTTTGCCAAACACTGTTAATCACTTATCCGACCTCTTGAAATGACTTTGCCATCCACTGTTAATCACTTATCCGACCTCTAAAAATGACTTTGCCCAGGAATTGTAATGACTTTGCAAACCACTGTTAATCACTTTTCCGACCTCTAAAAATGACTTTGCCCAACAATTGTAATGACTTTACAAGCCAGTGTTAATCACTTATCCGACCTCTAAAAATGACTTTGCCCTACAATTGTAATGACTTTGCCAAACACTGTTAATCACTTATCCGACCGCTAAAAATGACTTTGCCCAACAATTGTAATGACTTTGCAAACCACTGTTAATCACCTTTCCGACCTCTAAAAATGACTTTGCCCAACAATTTTAATCACTTTGCCAACCACTGTTAATCACTTTTCCGACCTCTAAAAATGACTTTGCACTACAATTGTAATGACTTTGCCAAACACTGTAAATCACTTATCCGACCTCTTGAAATGACTTTGCCATCCACTGTTAATCACTAATCCTACCTCTAAAAATGACTTTTCCCAACAATTGTAATCACTTAGCCAACCACTGTTAATCACTTGTCCGACCTCTAAAAATGACATTGCCCAACAATTGTAATGACTTTGCCAACTACTGGTTATCACTTATCTGACCTCTAAAAATGACTTTACCCAACAATTGAAAGGACTTTGCCAACCACTGTTAATTACTTATCCGACCTCTAAAAATGACTTTGCCCAACAATTGTAATGACTTTGCAAACCAGTGTTAATCACTTATCCGACCTCTAAAAATGACTTTGCCCTACAATTGTAATGACTTTGCCAAACACTGTTAATCACTTATCCGACCTCTTGAAATGACTTTGCCATCCACTGTTAATCACTTATCCGACCTCTAAAAATGACTTTGCCCAAGAATTGCAATGACTTTGTCAACCACTGTTAATCACTTTTCCGACCTCTAAAAATGACTTTGCCCAACAATTTTAATGATTTTTCCCAAAAATTGTAATGACTTTGCCAACCACTATTAATCACGTATCTGACCTCTAAAAATGACTTTGCCCAACAATTGAAATGACTTTGCCAACCACTGTTAATCACTTATCCGACCTCTAAAAATGACTTTGCCCAACAATTGTAATGACTTTGCAAACCAGTGTTAATCACTTATCCGACCTCTAAAAATGACTTTGCCCTACAATTGTAATGACTTTGCCAAACACTGTTAATCACTTATCCGACCTCTTGAAATGACTTTGCCATCCACTGTTAATCACTTATCCGACCTCTAAAAATGACTTTGCCCAGGAATTGTAATGACTTTGCAAACCACTGTTAATCACTTTTCCGACCTCTAAAAATGACTTTGCCCAACAATTGTAATGACTTTACAAGCCAGTGTTAATCACTTATCCGACCTCTAAAAATGACTTTGCCCTACAATTGTAATGACTTTGCCAAACACTGTTAATCACTTATCCGACCGCTAAAAATGACTTTGCCCAACAATTGTAATGACTTTGCAAACCACTGTTAATCACCTTTCCGACCTCTAAAAATGACTTTGCCCAACAATTTTAATCACTTTGCCAACCACTGTTAATCACTTTTCCGACCTCTAAAAATGACTTTGCACTACAATTGTAATGACTTTGCCAAACACTGTTAATCACTTATCCGACCTCTTGAAATGACTTTGCCATCCACTGTTAATCACTAATCCTACCTCTAAAAATGACTTTTCCCAACAATTGTAATCACTTAGCCAACCACTGTTAATCACTTGTCCGACCTCTAAAAATGACATTGCCCAACAATTGTAATGACTTTGCCAACCACTGGTTATCACTTATCTGACCTCTAAAAATGACTTTACCCAACAATTGAAAGGACTTTGCCAACCACTGTTAATTACTTATCCGACCTCTAAAAATGACTTTGCCCAACAATTGTAATGACTTTGCAAACCAGTGTTAATCACTTATCCGACCTCTAAAAATGACTTTGCCCTACAATTGTAATGACTTTGCCAAACACTGTTAATCACTTATCCGACCTCTTGAAATGACTTTGCCAACCACTATTAATCACTTTTCCGACCTCTAAAAATGACTTTGCACTACAATTGTAATGACTTTGCCAAACACTGTTAATCACTTATCCGACCTCTTGAAATGACTTTGCCATCCACTGTTAATCACTAATCCTACCTCTAAAAATGACTTTTCCCAACAATTGTAATCACTTAGCCAACCACTGTTAATCACTTGTCCGACCTCTAAAAATGACATTGCCCAACAATTGTAATGACTTTGCCAACCACTGGTTATCACTTATCTGACCTCTAAAAATGACTTTACCCAACAATTGAAAGGACTTTGCCAACCACTGTTAATTACTTATCCGACCTCTAAAAATGACTTTGCCCAACAATTGTAATGACTTTGCAAACCAGTGTTAATCACTTATCCGACCTCTAAAAATCACTTTGCCCTACAATTGTAATGACTTTGCCAAACACTGTTAATCACTTATCCGACCTCTTGAAATGACTTTGCCATCCACTGTTAATCACTTTTCCGACCTCTAAAAATGACTTTGCCCAACAATTTTAATGATTTTTCCCAACAATTGTAATGACTTTGCCAACCACTATTAATCACTTATCTGACCTCTAAAAATGACTTTGCCCAACAATTGAAATGACTTTGCCAACCACTGTTAATCACTTATCCGACCTCTAAAAATGACTTTGCCCTACAATTGTAATGACTTTGCCAAACACTGTAAATCACTTATCCGACCTCTTGAAATGACTTTGCCATCCACTGTTAATCACTTTTCCGACCTCTAAAAATGACTTTGCCCAACAATTGTAATGACTTTGCAAGCCAGTGTTAATCACTTATCCGACCTCTAAAAATGACTTTGCCCTACAATTGTAATGACTTTGCCAAACACTGTTAATCACTTATCCGACCTCTTGAAATGACTTTGTTATCCACTGTTAATCACTTTTCCGACCTCTAAAAATGACTTTGCCCAACAATTGTAATGACTTTACAAGCCAGTGTTAATCACTTATCCGACCTCTAAAAATGACTTTGCCCTACAATTGTAATGACTTTGCCAAACACTGTTAATCACTTATCCGACCGCTAAAAATGACTTTGCCCAACAATTGTAATGACTTTGCAAACCACTGTTAATCACCTTTCCGACCTCTAAAAATGACTTTGCCCAACAATTTTAATCACTTTGCCAACCACTGTTAATCACTTATCCGACCTCTAAAAATGACTTTGCCCAACAATTGTAATGACTTTGCCAACCTATGTTAATTACTTATCCGACCTCTTGAAATGACTTTGCCATCCACTGTTAATCACTTATCCTACCTCTAAAAATGACTTTGCCCTACAATTGTAATGACTTTGCCAAACACTGTTAATCACTTATCCGACCTCTTGAAATGACTTTGCCATCCACTGTTAATCACTTATCTTACCTCTAAAAATGACTTTCCCAACAATTGTAATCACTTAGCCAACCACTGTTAATCACTTATCCGACCTCTAAAAATGACTTTTCCCAACAATTGTAATCACTTAGCCAACCACTTTTAATCACTTATCCGACCTCTAAAAATGACTTTTCCCAACAATTGCAATGACTTTGCCAACCACTGTTAATCACTTATCCGACCTCTAAAAATGACTTTGCCCAACAATTGTAATGACTTTGCCAACCACTGTTAATCACTTATCCGACCTCTAAAAATGACTTTGCCCAACAATTGTAATGACTTTGCAAACCACTGTTAATCACTTATCCGACCTCTAAAAAATGACTTTGCCCAACAATTGTAATGACTTTGCAAACCAGTGTTAATCACTTATCCGACCTCTAAAAATGACTTTGCCCAACAATTGTAATGACTTGCCAAACACTGTTAATCACTTATCCGGCCTCTTGAAATGACATTGCCCAACAATTGTAATGACTTTGCATACCACTGTTAATCACTTATCCGACCTCTAAAAATGACTTTTCCCAACAATTGTAATCACTTAGCCAACCACTGTTAATCACTTATCCGACCTCTAAAAATGACTTTTCCCACAATTGCAATGACTTTGCCAACCACTGTTAATCACTTATCCGACCTCTAAAAATGACTTTGCCCAACAATTGTAATGACTTTGCCAACCACTGTTAATCACTTATCCGACCTCTAAAAATGACTTTGCCCAACAATTGTAATGACTTTGCAAACCACTGGTTATCACTTATCTGACCTCTAAAAATGACTTTGCCCAACAATTGAAATGACTTTGCCAACCACTGTTTATCACTTATCCGACCGCTAAAAATGACTTTGCCTAACAATTGTAATGACTTTGCAAACCACTGTTAATCACCTTTCCGACCTCTAAAAATGACTTTTCCCAACAATTGTAATCACTTAGCCAACCACTGTTAATCACTTTTCCGACCTCTAAAATGACATTGCCCAACAATTGTAATGACTTTGCCAACCACTGTTAATCACTTATCCGACCTCTAAAAATGACTTTGCCCAACAATTGTAATGACTTTGCCAGCCACTGTTAATCACTTATCCGACCTCTAAAAATGACTTTGCCCAACAATTGTAATGACTTTGCCAACCACTGTTAATCACTTATCCGACCTCTAAAAATGACTTTGCCCAACAATTGTAATGACTTTGCAAACCACTGTTAATCACTAATCAGACCTCTAAAAATGACTTTGCCCTACAATTGTAATGACTTCGCCAAATACTGTTAATCACTTATCCGACCTCTAAAAATGACTTTGCCCAACAATTGTAATGACTTGCCAAACACTGTTAATCACCTATCCGGCCTCTTGAAATGACATTGCCCAACAATTGTAATGACTTTGCCAACCACTGGTTATCACTTATCTGACCTCTAAAAATGACTTTGCCCAACAATTGAAATGACTTTGCCAACCACTGTTAATCACTTATCCGACCTCTAAAAATGACTTTGCCCAACAATTGTAATGACTTTGCCAACCAGTGTTAATCACCTTTCCGAACTCTAAAAATGACTTTGCCCAACAATTTTAATCACTTTGCCAACCACTGTTAATCACTTATCCTACCTCTAAAAATGACTTTTCCCAACAATTGTAATGACTTTGCCAACCACTGGTTATCACTTATCTGACCTCTAAAAATGACTTTGCCCAACAATTGAAATGACTTTGCCAACCACTGTTAATCACTTATCCGACCTCTAAAAATGACTTTGCCCAACAATTGTAATGACTTTGCAAACCACTGTTAATCACCTTTCCGACCTCTAAAAATGACATTGCCCAACAATTGCAATGACTTTGACAACCACTGGTTATCACTTTTCCGACCTCTAAAAATGACATTGCCCAACAATTGTAATGACTTTGCCAACCACTGTTAATCACTTATCCGACCTCTAAAAATGACTTTGCCCAACAATTGTAATGACTTTGCCAGCCACTGTTAATCACTTATCCGACCTCTAAAAATGACTTTGCCCAACAATTGTAATGACTTTGCAAACCACTGTTAATCACTAATCAGACCTCTAAAAATGACTTTGCCCTACAATTGTAATGACTTCGCCAAATACTGTTAATCACTTATCCGACCTCTTGAAATGACTTTGCCATCCACTGTTAATCACTTATCCTACCTCTAAAAATGACTTTGCCCAACAATTGAAATGACTTTGCCAACCACTGGTTATCACTTATCTGACCTCTAAACATGACTTTGCCCAACAATTGAAATGACTTTGCCAACCACTGTTAATCACTTATCCTACCTCTAAAAATGACTTTGCCCACAATTGTAATCACTTTGCAAACCAGTGTTAATCACCTTTCCGACCTCTAAAAATGACTTTGCCCAACAATTTTAATCACTTTGCCAACCACTGTTAATCACTTATCCTACCTCTAAAAATGACTTTTCCCAACAATTGTAATCACTTAGCCAACCACTGTTAATCACTTTTCCGACCTCTAAAAATGACATTGCCCAACAATTGAAATGACTTTGCCAACCACTGTTAATCACTTATCCGACCGCTAAAAATGACTTTGCCCAACAATTGTAATGACTTTGCAAACCACTGTTAATCACCTTTCCGACCTCTAAAAATGACTTTGCCCAACAATTTTAATCACTTTGCCAACCACTGTTAATCACTTATCCTTCCTCTAAAAATGACTTTGCCATCCACAGTTAATCACTTATCCTACCTTTAAAAATGACTTTTCCCAACAATTGTAATCACTTAGCCAACCACTGTTAATCACTTATCCGACCTCTAAAAATGACATTTCCCAACAATTGAAATGACTTTGCCAACCACTGTTAATCTCTTATCTGACCTCTAAAAATGACTTTGCCCAACAATTGCAATGACTTTGCCAACCACTGGTTGTCACTTATCTGACCTCTAAAAATGACTTTGCCCAACAATTGAAATGACTTTGCCAACCACTGTTAATCACTTTTCCGACCTCTAAAAATGACTTTGCCCAACAATTGTAATGACTTTGCCAACCACTGTTAATCACTTATCCGACCTCTAAAAATGACTTTGCCCATCAATTGTAATGACTTTGCAAACCAGTGTTAACTACTTATCCGACCTCTAAAAATGACTTTGCACTACAATTGTAATGACTTTGCCAAACACTGTTAATCACTTATCCGACCTCTTGAAATGACTTTGCCATCCACTGTTAATCAGTTATCCTACCTCTAAAAATGACTTTTCCCAACAATTGTAATCACTTAGCCAACCACTGTTAATCACTTGTCCGACCTCTAAAAATGACATTGCCCAACAATTGTAATGACTTTGCCAACCACTGGTTATCACTTATCTGACCTCTAAAAATGACTTTACCCAACAATTTATAGGACTTTGCCAACCACTGTTAATTACTTATCCGACCTCTAAAAATGACTTTGCCCAACAATTGTAATGACTTTGCAAACCAGTGTTAATCACTTATACGACCTCTAAAAATGACTTTGCCCTACAATTGTAATGACTTTGCCAAACACTGTAAATCACTTATCCGACCTCTTGAAATGACTTTGCCATCCACTGTTAATCACTTATCCGACCTCTAATAATGACTTTGCCCAAGAATTGCAATGACTTTGCCAACCACTGTTAATCACTTTTCCGACCTCTAAAAATGACTTTGCCATCCACTGTTAATCACTTATCCGACCTCTAAAAATGACTGTTCCCAACAATTGTAATCACTTAGCCATCCACTATTAATCACTTATCCGACCTCTAAAAATGACTTTTCCCAACAATTGTAATCACTTAGCCAACCACTGTTAATCACTTATCCGACCTCAAAAAATGACTTTTCCCAACAATTGTAATCACTTAGCCAACCACTGTTAATCACTTATCCGACCTCTAAAAATGACATTGCCCAACAATAGAAATGACTTTGCCAACCACTGTTAATCACTTATCCGACCGCTAAAAATGACTTTGCCCAACAATTGTAATGACTTTGCAAACCACTGTTAATCACCTTTCCGACCTCTAAAAATGACTTTGCCCAACAATTTTAATCACTTTGCCAACCACTGTTAATCACTTAGTCCTTCCTCTAAAAATGACTTTGCCATCCACTGTTAATCACTTATCCGACCTCTAATAATGACTTTGCCCAAGAATTGCAATGACTTTGCCAACCACTGTTAATCACTTTTCCGACCTCTAAAAATGACTTTGCCCAACAATTTTAATGATTTTCCCAACAGTTGTAATGACTTTGCCAACCACTGTTAATCACTTATCCTACCTCTAAAAATGACTTTTCCCAACAATTGTAATCACTTAGCCAACCACTGTTAATCACTTTTCCGACCTCTAAAAATAACATTGCCCAACAATTGAAATGACTTTGCCAACCACTGTTAATCACTTATCCGACCTCTAAAAATGACTTTTCCCAACAATTGTAATCACTTAGCCAACCACTGTTAATCACTTATCCGACCTCTAAAAATGACTTTTCCCAACAATTGTAATCACTTAGCCAACCACTGTTAATCACTTATCCGACCTCTAAAAATGACTTTTCCCAACAATTGTAATGACTTTGCCAACCACTGTTAATCACTTACCCGACCTCTAAAAATGACTTTGCCCAACAATTGTAATGACTTTGCCAACCACTGTTAATCACATATCCGACCTCTAAAAATGACTTTGCCCAACAATTGTAATGACTTTGCAAACCACTGTTAATCACTTATCCAACCTCTAAAAATGACTTTGCCCAACAATTGTAATGACTTTGCAAACCAGTGTTAATCACCTTTCCGACCTCTAAAAATGACTTTTCCCAACAATTGTAATCACTTAGCCAACCACTGTTAATCACTTTTCCGACCTCTAAAAATGACATTGCCCAACAATTGTAATGACTTTGCCAACCACTGTTAATCACTTATCCGACCTCTAAAAATGACTTTGCCCAACAATTGTAATGACTTTGCCAGCCACTGTTAATCACTTATCCGACATCTAAAAATGACTTTGCCCAACAATTGTAATGACTTTGCAAACCACTGTTGATCACTAATCAGACCTCTAAAAATGACTTTGCCCTACAATTGTAATGACTTCGCCAAATACTGTTAATCACTTATCCGACCTCTTGAAATGACTTTGCCATCCACTGTTAATCACTTATCCTACCTCTAAAAATGACTTTTCCCAACAATTGTAATCACTTAGCCAACCACTGTTAATCACTTATCCGACCTCTAAAAATGACATTGCCCAACAATTGCAATGACTTTGCCAACCACTGGTTATCACTTATCTGACCTCTAAAAATGACTTTGCCCAACAATTGAAATGACTTTGCCAACCACTGTTAATCACTTATCCTACCTCTAAAAATGACTTTGCCCAACAATTGTAATCACTTTGCAAACCAGTGTTAATCACCTTTCCGACCTCTAAAAATGACTTTGCCCAACAATTTTAATCACTTTGCCAACCACTGTTAATCACTTATCCTACCTCTAAAAATGACTTTTCCCAACAATTGTAATCACTTAGCCAACCACTGTTAATCACTTTTCCGACCTCTAAAAATGACATTGCCCAACAATTGAAATGACTTTGCCAACCACTGTTAATCACTTATCCGACCGCTAAAAATGACTTTGCCCAACAATTGTAATGACTTTGCCAGCCACTGTTAATCACTTATCCGACCTCTAAAAATGACTTTGCCCAACAATTGTAATGACTTTGCAAACCACTGTTTATCACTAATCAGACCTCTAAAAATGACTTTGCCCTACAATTGTAATGACTTCGCCAAATACTGTTAATCACTTATCCGACCTCTTGAAATGACTTTGCCATCCACTGTTAATCACTTATCCTACCTCTAAAAATGACTTTTCCCAACAATTGTAATCACTTAGCCAACCACTGTTAATCACTTGTCCGACCTCTAAAAATGACATTGCCCAACAATTGTAATGACTTTGCCAACCACTGGTTATCACTTATCTGACCTCTAAAAATGACTTTACCCAACAATTGATAGGACTTTGCCAACCACTGTTAATTACTTATCCGACCTCTAAAAATGACTTTGCCCAACAATTGTAATGACTTTGCAAACCAGTGTTAATCACTTATCCGACCTCTAAAAATGACTTTGCCCTACAATTGTAATGACTTTGCCAAACACTGTAAATCACTTATCCGACCTCTTGAAATGACTTTGCCATCCACTGTTAATCACTTATCCGACCTCTAATAATGACTTTGCCCAAGAATTGCAATGACTTTGCCAACCACTGTAAATCACTTTTCCGACCTCTAAAAATGACTTTGCCCAACAATTTTAATGATTTTTCCCAACAATTGTAATGACTTTGCCAACCACTGTTAAATACTTATCCTACCTCTAAAAATGACTTTTCCCAATAATTGTAATCACTTAGCCAACCACTGTTAATCACTTTTCCGACCTCCAAAAATGACATTGCCCAACAATTGAAATGACTTTGCCAACCACTGTTAATCACTTATCCGACCGCTAAAAATGACTTTGCCCAACAATTGTAATGACTTTGCAAACCACTGTTAATCACCTTTCCGACCTCTAAAGATGACTTTGCCCAACAATTTTAATCACTTTGCCAACCACTGTTAATCACTTATCCTTCCTCTAAAAATGACTTTGCCCTACAATTGTAATGACTTTGCCAAACACTGTAAATCACTTATCCGACCTCTTGAAATGACTTTGCCATCCACTGTTAATCACTTATCCGACCTCTAATAATGACTTTGCCCAAGAATTGCAATGACTTTGCCAACCACTGTTAATCACTTTTCCGACCTCTAAAAATGACTTTGCCCAACAATTGAAATGACTTTGCCAACCACTGTTTATCACTTATCCGACCGCTAAAAATGACTTTGCCCAACAATTGTAATGACTTTGCAAACCACTGTTAATCACCTTTCCGACCTCTAAAAATGACATTGCCCAACAATTGCAATGACTTTGCCAACCACTGGTTATCACTTTTCCGACCTCTAAAAATGACATTGCCCAACAATTGTAATGACTTTGCCAACCACTGTTAATCACTTATCCGACCTCTAAAAATGACTTTGCCCAACAATTGTAATGACTTTGCCAGCCACTGTTAATCACTTATCCGACCTCTAAAAATGACTTTGCCCAACAATTGTAATGACTTTGCAAACCACTGTTAATCACTAATCAGACCTCTAAAAATGACTTTGCCCTACAATTGTAATGACTTCGCCAAATACTGTTAATCACTTATCCGACCTCTTGAAATGACTTTGCCATCCACTGTTAATCACTTATCCTACCTCTAAAAATGACATTGCCCAACAATTGCAATGACTTTGCCAACCACTGGTTATCACTTATCTGACCTCTAAACCTGACTTTGCCCAACAATTGAAATGACTTTGCCAACCACTGTTAATCACTTATCCTACCTCTAAAAATGACTTTGCCCAACAATTGTAATCACTTTGCAAACCAGTGTTAATCACCTTTCCGACCTCTAAAAATGACTTTGCCCAACAATTTTAATCACTTTGCCAACCACTGTTAATCACTTATCCTACCTCTAAAATGACTTTTCCCAACAATTGTAATCACTTAGCCAACCACTGTTAATCACTTTTCCGACCTCTAAAAATGACATTGCCCAACAATTGAAATGACTTTGCCAACCACTGTTAATCACTTATCCGACCGCTAAAAATGACTTTGCCCAACAATTGTAATGACTTTGCAAACCACTGTTGATCACTAATCAGACCTCTAAAAATGACTTTGCCCTACAATTGTAATGACTTCGCCAAATACTGTTAATCACTTATCCGACCTCTTGAAATGACTTTGCCATCCACTGTTAATCACTTATCCTACCTCTAAAAATGACTTTTCCCAACAATTGTAATCACTTAGCCAACCACTGTTAATCACTTATCCGACCTCTAAAAATGACATTGCCCAACAATTGCAATGACTTTGCCAACCACTGGTTATCACTTATCTGACCTCTAAAAATGACTTTGCCCAACAATTGAAATGACTTTGCCAACCACTGTTAATCACTTATCCTACCTCTAAAAATGACTTTGCCCAACAATTGTAATCACTTTGCAAACCAGTGTTAATCACTTTTCCGACCTCTAAAAATGACTTTGCCCAACAATTTTAATCACTTTGCCAACCACTGTTAATCACTTATCCGACCTCTAAAAATGACTTTGCCCATCAATTGTAATGACTTTGCAAACCAGTGTTAACTACTTATCCGACCTCTAAAAATGACTTTGCACTACAATTGTAATGACTTTGCCAAACACTGTTAATCACTTATCCGACCTCTTGAAATGACTTTGCCATCCACTGTTAATCACTTATCCTACCTCTAAAAATGACTTTTCCCAACAATTGTAATCACTTAGCCAACCACTGTTAATCACTTGTCCGACCTCTAAAAATGACATTGCCCAACAATTGTAATGACTTTGCCAACCACTGGTTATCACTTATCTGACCTCTAAAAATGACTTTACCCAACAATTTATAGGACTTTGCCAACCACTGTTAATTACTTATCCGACCTCTAAAAATGACTTTGCCCAACAATTGTAATGACTTTGCAAACCAGTGTTAATCACTTATACGACCTCTAAAAATGACTTTGCCCTACAATTGTAATGACTTTGCCAAACACTGTAAATCACTTATCCGACCTCTTGAAATGACTTTGCCATCCACTGTTAATCACTTATCCGACCTCTAATAATGACTTTGCCCAAGAATTGCAATGACTTTGCCAACCACTGTTAATCACTTTTCCGACCTCTAAAAATGACTTTGCCATCCACTGTTAATCACTTATCCGACCTCTAAAAATGACTGTTCCCAACAATTGTAATCACTTAGCCATCCACTATTAATCACTTATCCGACCTCTAAAAATGACTTTTCCCAACAATTGTAATCACTTAGCCAACCACTGTTAATCACTTATCCGACCTCAAAAAATGACTTTTCCCAACAATTGTAATCACTTAGCCAACCACTGTTAATCACTTATCCGACCTCTAAAAATGACATTGCCCAACAATAGAAATGACTTTGCCAACCACTGTTAATCACTTATCCGACCGCTAAAAATGACTTTGCCCAACAATTGTAATGACTTTGCAAACCACTGTTAATCACCTTTCCGACCTCTAAAAATGACTTTGCCCAACAATTTTAATCACTTTGCCAACCACTGTTAATCACTTATCCTTCCTCTAAAAATGACTTTGCCATCCACTGTTAATCACTTATCCGACCTCTAATAATGACTTTGCCCAAGAATTGCAATGACTTTGCCAACCACTGTTAATCACTTTTCCGACCTCTAAAAATGACTTTGCCCAACAATTTTAATGATTTTTCCCAACAGTTGTAATGACTTTGCCAACCACTGTTAATCACTTATCCTACCTCTAAAAATGACTTTTCCCAACAATTGTAATGACTTTGCAAACCACTGTTTATCACTAATCAGACCTCTAAAAATGACTTTGCCCTACAATTGTAATGACTTCGCCAAATACTGTTAATCACTTATCCGACCTCTAAAAATGACTTTTCCCAACAATTGTAATCACTTAGCCAACCACTGTTAATCACTTATCCGACCTCTAAAAATGACTTTTCCCAACAATTGTAATCACTTAGCCAACCACTGTTAATCACTTATCCGACCTCTAAAATGACTTTTCCCAACAATTGTAATGACTTTGCCAACCACTGTTAATCACTTACCCGACCTCTAAAAATGACTTTGCCCAACAATTGTAATGACTTTGCCAACCACTGTTAATCACATATCCGACCTCTAAAAATGACTTTGCCCAACAATTGTAATGACTTTGCAAACCACTGTTAATCACTTATCCAACCTCTAAAAATGACTTTGCCCAACAATTGTAATGACTTTGCAAACCAGTGTTAATCACCTTTCCGACCTCTAAAAATGACTTTTCCCAACAATTGTAATCACTTAGCCAACCACTGTTAATCACTTTTCCGACCTCTAAAAATGACATTGCCCAACAATTGTAATGACTTTGCCAACCACTGTTAATCACTTATCCGACCTCTAAAAATGACTTTTGCCCAACAATTGTAATGACTTTGCCAGCCACTGTTAATCACTTATCCGACATCTAAAAATGACTTTGCCCAACAATTGTAATGACTTTGCAAACCACTGTTGATCACTAATCAGACCTCTAAAAATGACTTTGCCCTACAATTGTAATGACTTCGCCAAATACTGTTAATCACTTATCCGACCTCTTGAAATGACTTTGCCATCCACTGTTAATCACTTATCCTACCTCTAAAAATGACTTTTCCCAACAATTGTAATCACTTAGCCAACCACTGTTAATCACTTATCCGACCTCTAAAAATGACATTGCCCAACAATTGCAATGACTTTGCCAACCACTGGTTATCACTTATCTGACCTCTAAAAATGACTTTGCCCAACAATTGAAATGACTTTGCCAACCACTGTTAATCACTTATCCTACCTCTAAAAATGACTTTGCCCAACAATTGTAATCACTTTGCAAACCAGTGTTAATCACCTTTCCGACCTCTAAAAATGACTTTGCCCAACAATTTTAATCACTTTGCCAACCACTGTTAATCACTTATCCTACCTCTAAAAATGACTTTTCCCAACAATTGTAATCACTTAGCCAACCACTGTTAATCACTTTTCCGACCTCTAAAAATGACATTGCCCAACAATTGAAATGACTTTGCCAACCACTGTTAATCACTTATCCGACCGCTAAAAATGACTTTGCCCAACAATTGTAATGACTTTGCCAGCCACTGTTAATCACTTATCCGACCTCTAAAAATGACTTTGCCCAACAATTGTAATGACTTTGCAAACCACTGTTTATCACTAATCAGACCTCTAAAAATGACTTTGCCCTACAATTGTAATGACTTCGCCAAATACTGTTAATCACTTATCCGACCTCTTGAAATGACTTTGCCATCCACTGTTAATCACTTATCCTACCTCTAAAAATGACTTTTCCCAACAATTGTAATCACTTAGCCAACCACTGTTAATCACTTGTCCGACCTCTAAAAATGACATTGCCCAACAATTGTAATGACTTTGCCAACCACTGGTTATCACTTATCTGACCTCTAAAAATGACTTTACCCAACAATTGATAGGACTTTGCCAACCACTGTTAATTACTTATCCGACCCTCTAAAAATGACTTTGCCCAACAATTGTAATGACTTTGCAAACCAGTGTTAATCACTTATCCGACCTCTAAAAATGACTTTGCCCTACAATTGTAATGACTTTGCCAAACACTGTAAATCACTTATCCGACCTCTTGAAATGACTTTGCCATCCACTGTTAATCACTTAACCGACCTCTATTAATGACTTTGCCCAAGAATTGCAATTACTTTGCCAACCACTGTAAATCACTTTTCCGACCTCTAAAAATGACTTTGCCCAACAATTTTAATGATTTTTCCCAACAATTGTAATGACTTTGCCAACCACTGTTAAATACTTATCCTACCTCTAAAAATGACTTTTCCCAACAATTGTAATCACTTAGCCAACCACTGTTAATCACTTTTCCGACCTCTAAAAATGACATTGCCCAACAATTGAAATGACTTTGCCAACCACTGTTAATCACTTATCCGACCGCTAAAAATGACTTTGCCCAACAATTGTAATGACTTTGCAAACCACTGTTAATCACCTTTCCGACCTCTAAAGATGACTTTGCCCAACAATTTTAATCACTTTGCCAACCACTGTTAATCACTTATCCTTCCTCTAAAATGACTTTGCCCTACAATTGTAATGACTTTGCCAAACACTGTAAATCACTTATCCGACCTCTTGAAATGACTTTGCCATCCACTGTTAATCACTTATCCGACCTCTAATAATGACTTTGCCCAAGAATTGCAATGACTTTGCCAACCACTGTTAATCACTTTTCCGACCTCTAAAAATGACTTTGCCCAACAATTTTAATGATTTTTCCCAACAATTGTAATGACTTTGCCAACCACTGTTAATCACTTATCCTACCTCTAAAAATGACTTTTCCCAACAATTGTAATCACTTAGCCAACCACTGTTAATCACTTTTCCGACCTCTAAAAATGACATTGCCCAACAATTGAAATGACCTTTGCCAACCACTGTTAATCACTTATCCGACCGCTAAAAATGACTTTGCCCAACAATTGTAATGACTTTGCAAACCACTGTTAATCACCTTTCCGACCTCTAAAAATGACTTTGCCCAACAATTTTAATCACTTTGCCAACCACTGTTAATCACTTATCCTTCCTCTAAAAATGACTTTGCCATCCACTGTTAATCACTTATCCGACCTCTAATAATGACTTTGCCCAAGAATTGCAATGACTTTGCCAACCACTGTTAATCACTTTTCCGACCTCTAAAAATGACTTTGCCCAACAATTTTAATGATTTTTCCCAAAGTTGTAATGACTTTGCCAACCACTGTTAATCACTTATCTTACCTCTAAAAATGACTTTTCCCAACAATTGTAATCACTTAGCCAACCACTGTTAATCACTTTTCCGACCTCTAAAAATGACATTGCCCAACAATTGAAATGACTTTGCCAACCACTGTTAATCACTTATCCGACCGCTAAAAATGACTTTGCCCAACAATTGTAATGACTTTGCAAACCACTGTTAATCACCTTTCCGACCTCTAAAAATGACTTTGCCCAACAATTTTAATCACTATGCCAACCACTGTTAATCACTTATCCTTCCTCTAAAAATGACTTTGCCATCCACTGTTAATCACTTATCCTACCTCTAAAAATGACTTTTCCCAACAATTGTAATCACCTAGCCAACCACTGTTAATCACTTATCCGACCTCTAAAAATGACATTGCCCAACAATTGTAATGACTTTGCCAACCACTGGTTATCACTTATCTGACCTCTAAAAATGACTTTGCCCAACAATTGCAATGACTTTGCCAACCACTGGTTGTCACTTATCTGACCTCTAAAAATGACTTTGCCCAACAATTGAAATGACTTTGCCAACCACTGTTAATCACTTTTCCGACCTCTAAAAATGACTTTGCCCAACAATTGTAATGACTTTGCCAACCACTGTTAATCACTTATCCGACCTCTAAAAATGACTTTGCCCATCAATTGTAATGACTTTGCAAACCAGTGTTAACTACTTATCCGACCTCTAAAAATGACTTTGCCCTACAATTGTAATGACTTTGCCAAACACTGTAAATCACTTATCCGACCTCTTGAAATGACTTTGCCATCCACTGTTAATCACTTATCCGACCTCTTATAATGACTTTGCCCAAGAATTGCAATGACTTTGCCAACCACTGTTAATCACTTTTCCGACCTCTAAAAATGACTTTGCCCAACAATTTAATGATTTTTCCCAACAATTGTAATGACTTTGCCAACCACTATTAATCACTTATCTGACCTCTGAAAATGACTTTGCCCAACAATTGAAATGACCTTTGCCAACCACTGTTAATCACTTATCCGACCTCTAAAAATGACTTTGCCCAACAATTGTAATGACTTTGCATACCAGTGTTAATCACTTATCCGACCTCTAAAAATGACTTTGCCATCCACTGTTAATCACTTATCCGACCTCTAAAAATGACTTTGCCCAAGAATTGTAATGACTTTGCAAACCACTGTTAATCACTTTTCCGACCTCTAAAAATGACTTTGCCCTACAATTGTAATGACTTTGCCAACCACTGGTTATCACTTATCTGACCTCTAAAAATGACTTTGCCCAACAATTGCAATGACTTTGCCAACCACTGGTTGTCACTTATCTGACCTCTAAAAATGACTTTGCCCAACAATTGAAATGACTTTGCCAACCACTGTTTAATCACTTTTCCGACCTCTAAAAAATGACTTAGCCCAACAATTGTAATGAACTTTGCCAACCACTGTTAATCACTATCCGACCTCTTAAAATTGACTTTGCCCATCAATTGTAATGACTTTGCAAACCAGTGTTAACTACTTATCCGACCTCTAAAAATGACTTTGCACTACCATTGTAATGACTTTGCCAACCACTGGTTATCACTTATCTGACCTCTAAAAATGACTTTACCCAAACAATTGATAGGACTTTGCCAACCACTGTTAATTACTTATCCGACCTCTAAAATGACTTTGCCCAACAATTGTAATGACTTTGCAAACCACTGTTAATCACTTATCCGACCTCTAAAATGACTTTGCCCATCAATTGTAATTACTTTGCAAACCAGTGTTAACTACTTATTCCGACCTCTAAAAATGACTTTGCACTACAATTGTAATGACTTTGCCAACCACTGGTTATCACTTATCTGACCTCTAAAAATGACTTTACCCAACAATTGATAGGACTTTGCCAACCACTGTTAATTACTTATCCGACCTCTAAAAATGACTTGCCCAACAATTGTAATGACTTTGCAAACCAGTGTTAATCACTTATCCGACCTCTAAAAATGACTTTGCCCTACAATTGTAATGACTTTGCCAAACACTGTAAATCACTTATCCGACCTCTTGAAATGACTTTGCCATCCACTGTTAATCACATATCCGACCTCTAATAATGACTTTGCCCAAGAATTGCAATGACTTTGCCAACCACTGTTAATCACTTTTCCGACCTCTAAAAAATGACTTTGCCCACAATTTTAATGATTTTTCCCAACAATTGTAATGACTTTGCCAACCACTATTAATCACTTATCTGACCTCTAAAAATGACTTTGCCCAACAATTGAAATGACTTTGCCAACCACTGTTAATCACTTATCCGACCTCTAAAAATGACTTTGCCCAACAATTGTAATGACTTTGCAAACCAGTGTTAATCACTTATCCGACCTCTAAAAATGACTTTGCCATCCACTGTTAATCACTTTTCCGACCTCTAAAAATGACTTTGCCCTACAATTGTAATGACTTTGCCAACCACTGATTATCACTTATCTGAACTCTAAAAATGACTTTGCCCAACAATTGCAATGACTTTGCCAACCACTGGTTGTCACTTATCTGACCTCTAAAAATGACTTTGCCCAACAATTGAAATGACTTTGCCAACCACTGTTAATCACTTTTCCGACCTCTAAAAATGACTTTGCCCATCAATTGTAATGACTTTGCAAACCAGTGTTAACTACTTATCCGACCTCTAAAAATGACTTTGCACTACAATTGTAATGACTTTGCCAAACACTGTTAATCACTTATCCGACCTCTTGAAATGACTTTGCCATCCACTGTTAATCACTTTTCCGTTCTCTAAAAATGACTTTGCCCATCAAATGTAATGACTTTGCAAACCAGTGTTAATCACTTATCCGACCTCTAAAAATGACTTTGCCATCCACTGTTAATCACTTATCCGACCTCTAAAAATGACTTTGCCCAAGAATTGTAATGACTTGCAAACCACGTTAATCACTTTTCGACCTCTAAAAATGACATCGCCCAACAATTGTAATGACTTTGCCAACCATGGTTATCACTTCTGACCTCTAAAATGACTTTGCCCAACAATTGCAATGACTTTGCCAACCACTGGTTGTCACTTATCTGACCTCTAAAAATGACTTGCCCAACAATTGAAATGACTTTGCCAACCACTGTTAATCACTTTTCCGACCTCTAAAAATGACTTTGCCCATCAATTGTAATGACTTTGCAAAACAGGTTATAACTTATCCGACCCTAAAAATGACTTTGCACTACAATTGTAATGACTTTGCCAAACACTTTAATCACTTATCCGACCTCTTGAAATGACTTTGCCATCACTGTAATCACTTATCCTACCTCTAAAAATGACTTTTCCCAACAATTGTAATCACTTAGCCAACCACTGTTAATCACTGTGGACCTCTAAAAATGACATTGCCACAACAATTGTAATGACTTTGCCAACCCTGGTTATCACTTATATGACCTCTAAAAATGACTTTACCCAACAATTGATAGGACTTTGCCAACCACTGTTAATTACTTATCCGACCCTCTAAAAATGACTTTGCCATCAATTGTAATGACTTGCAAACCAGTGTGAACTACTTATCCGACTCTAAAAATGACTTTGCACCAATTGTAATGACTTTGCCAACACTGGTTATCACTTATCTGACCTCTAAAAATGACTTTACCCAACAATTGATAGGACTTGCCAACACTGTTAATTACTTATCCGACCTCTAAAAATGACTTTGCCCAACAATTGTAATGACTTTGCAACCAGTGTTAATCATTATCCTTCCTCTAAAAATGACTTTGCCCTACAATTGTAATGACTTTGCCAAACACTGTAAATCACTTATCCGACCTCTTGAAAGACTTTGCCATCCACTGTTAATCACTTATCGACCTCTAATAATGACTTTGCCCAAGAATTGCAATGACTTTGCAACCACTGTAATCACTTTTCCGACCTCTAAAAAGACTTTGCCAACAATTAATGATTTTTCCCAACAATTGTAATGGACTTTGCAACCACTGTTAATCACTTATCCTACCTCTAAAAATGACTTGCCACAAATTGAAATGACTTGCCAACCACTGTTAATCACTTATCCGACCTCTAAAAATGACTTTGCCAACAATTGTAATGACTTTGCAAACCAGTGTTAATCACTTATCCGACCTCTAAAAAGACTCTTCCATCCACTGTAATCACTTATCCGACCTCTAAAAATGACTTTGCCCAAGAATTGTAATGACTTGCAAACCCTGTTAATCACTTTTCCGACCTCTAAAAATGACTTTGCCCTACAATTGTAATGACTTTGCAACCACTGGTTATCACTTATTGACCTCTAAAAATGACTTTGCCAACAATTGCAATGACTTTGCCAACCACTGGTGCACTTATCTGACCTCTAAAAATGACTTTGCCCAACAATTGCAATGACTTTGCCAACCACTGGTGTCACTTATCTGACCTCTAAAAATGACTTTGCCAACAATTGAAATGACTTTGCCAACCACTGTTAATCACTTTCCGACCTCTAAAATGATTGCCCATCAATTGTAATGACTTTGCAAAACCAGTGTTAACTACTTATCCGACCTCTAAAAAGACTTTGCACTACAATTGTAATGACTTTGCCAAACACTGTTAATCATTATCCGACCTCTAAAAATGACTTGCCATCCTGTAATCACTTATCCGACCTCTAAAAATGACTTTGCCAAGATTGTAATGACTTTGCAAACCATGTTAATCCACTTTCCGACTCTAAAAAGGACATTGCCAACAATTGTAATGACTTTGCCAACCACTGGTTATCACTTATCTGACCTCTAAAAATGACTTTGCCCAACAATTGCAATGACTTTGCCAACCACTGGTTGTCACTTATCTGACCTCTAAAAATGACTTTGCCCAACAATTGAAATGAATTTTCCAACCACTGTTAATCACTTTTCCGACTCTAAAAATGACTTTGCCATCAATTGGTAATGACGTTGCAAACCAGTGTTAACTACTTATCCGACCTCTAAAAATGACTTTGCACTACAATTGTAATGACTTTGCCAAAACACTGTTAATCACTTATCCGACCTCTTGAAATGACTTTGCCATCCACTGTTAATCACTATCCTACCTCTAAAAATGACTTTTCCCAACAATTGTAATCACTTAGCCAACCACTGTTAATCACTTGTCCGACTCTAAAAATGACATTGCCCAACAATTGTAAGACTTTGCCAAAACCACTGGTTATCACTTATCTGACCTCTAAAATGACTTTACCCAACAATTGATAGGGACTTGCCAACCACTGTTAATTACTTATCCGACCTCTAAAAATGACTTTGCCCAACAATTGTAATGACTTTGCAAACCAGTGTTAATCACTATCCGACCTCTAAAAATGACTTGCCAAACACTGTATAACTATCCGACCTCTTGAAATGACTTTGCCATCCACTGGTTATCACTTATCTGACTCTAAAAATGACTTTGCCCAACAATTGCAATGACTTGCCAACCACTGGTTGTCACTATCTGACCTCTAAAAATGACTTGCCCAACAAGTGAAAATGACTTTGCCAACCACTGTTAATCACTTTCCGACCTCTAAAAAATCACTTTGCCAACAATTGTAATGACTTTGCCAACCACTGTTAATCACTTATCCGACCTCTAAAAATGACTTTGTCCATCAATTGTAATGACTTTGGCAAACCAGTGTGTAACTACTTATCCGACCTCTAAAAAATGACTTTGCACTACAATTGTATGACTTTGCCAACCACTGGTTATCACTTATCTGACTCCTAAAAATGACTTTACCCAACAATTGATAGGACTTTGCCAACCACTGTTAATACTTATCGACCTCTAAAAATGACTTGCCAACAATTGTAATGACTTTGCAAACCACTGTAATCACTTATCCGACCTCTAAAAATGACTTTGCCCATCAATTGTAATGACTTTGCAAACCCAGTGTTAACTACTTATCCGACCTCTAAAAATGACTTGCACTACAATTGTAATGACTTTGCCAACCACTGGTAATCACTTATCTGACCTCTAAAAATGACTTTACCCAACAATTGATAGGACTTGCCAACCACTGTTAATTACTTATCCGACCTCTAAAAATGACTTTGCCAACAATTGTAATGACTTTGCAAACCAGTGTTAATCACTTATTCGACCTCTAAAAATGACTTTGCCCTACAATTGTAATGACTTTGCCAAACACTGTTAAAACTTATCCGACCTCTAAAAATGATTTGCCAAACACTGTAAATTACTATCCGACCTCTAAAATGACTTTGCCCAACAATGTAATGACTTTGCAAACCAGTGTTAATCACTATTCGACCTCTAAAAATGACTTGCCCTACAATTGTAATGACTTTGCCAAACACTGTAAATCACTTATCCGACCTCTTGAAATGACTTTGCCAACCACTGTTAATTACTTATCCGACCTCTAAAAATGACTTTGCCCAACAATTGTAATGACTTTGCAAACCAGTGTTAATCACTATCCGATCTAAAATGACTTTGCCAAACACTGTAAATCATTATCCGACCTCTTGAAATGACTTTGCCATCCACTGGTTATCACTTATCTGACCTCTAAAAATGACTTGCCCAACAATTGCAATGACTTTGCCAACCACTGGTTGTCACTTATCTGACCTCTAAAAATGACTTTGCCCAACAATTGAAATGACTTGCCAACCACTGTTAATCACTTTCCGACCTCTAAAAAGATTTGCCCAACAATTGTAATGACTTTGCCAACCACTGTTAATCACTTATCCGACCTCTAAAAATGACTTGCCATCAATTGTAATGACTTTGCAAACCAGTGTTAACTACTTATCCGACCTCTAAAAATGACTTTGCACTACAATTGTAAGACTTTGCCAACCACTGGTTATCACTTATCTGACCTCTAAAAATGACTTACCCAACAATTGATAGGACTTTGCCAAACCACTGTTAATTACTTATCCGACCTCTAAAAATGACTTTGCCCAACAATTGTAATGATTTTGCAAAAAAGTTAATCACTTATCCGACCTCTAAAAATGACTTTGCCCATCATTGTAATGACTTTGCAACCAGTGTTAACTACTTATCCGACCTCTAAAAATGACTTTGCACTACAATTGTAATGACTTTGCCAACCATGGTATCACTTATCTGACCTCTAAAAATGGACTTTACCCAACAATGATAGGACTTTGCCAACCACTGTAATTACTTATCCGACTCTAAAATGACTTGGCCCAACAATTGTAATGACTTTGCAAACCAGTGTAAATCACTATCCGACCTCTTGAAATGATTGCCATCCACTGTTAAATCACTTATCCGACCTTAATAATGACTTTCCCAAGAATTGCAATGACTTTGCCCCACTGGTTATCACTTAGACCTCTAAAAATGACTTTACCCAACAATTGATAGGACTTTGCCAACACTGTTAATTATCGACCTCTAAA